>CM077179.1:6384922-6909922 GCA_039654105.1 Coreius guichenoti | reverse complement strand
CTATCTATCTATCTGTCTGTCTGTCTATCTGTCTGTCTGTCTGTCTGTTTCTATCTATCTATCTATCTATCTATCTATCTATCTATCTATCTGTCTGTCTGTCTATCTGTCTGTCTGTCTGTCTGTCTGTTTCTATCTATCTATCTATCTATCTATCTGTCTGTCTGTCTGTCTGTTTCTATCTATCTATCTATCTATCTATCTATCTGTCTGTCTGTCTGTCTGTATCTATCTATCTATCTGTCTGTCTGTCTATCTGTCTGTCTGTCTGTCTGTCTGTCTGTCTATAGACAGACAGACAGACAGACAGACAGACGATAGATAGATAGATAGATAGATAGATAGATAGATAGATAGATAGATAGATAGATAGATAGATAGATAGATAGATAGATAGATAGATAGATAGCCAGCCAGCCAGCCAGCCAGCCAGCCAGCCAGACAGACAGACAGACAGACAGACAGACAGACAGACAGACAGACAGACAGACAGATAGATAGATAGATAGATACAACAAAACTCATTTTATGGGTTAAAACAGGTAGAAATAACACAATTGTAGGTACCACGTTTTACAGTGTATAGATCAGAGTACCATGGTATTAAAATCTCATACTGACACTGTACCATGGTAGCACCTTTTTTTTTAATTGGATGGTTAATCAATTTTATTTTATTCAATCATATTTGTGCAAAAAAAAGGAACAAGGAATGGAAAAATGAAGCATTATTGCGTTTTCAACAACGAGTTTAGGAAAATAGATCCTAGTCCTGTGTCATCGAACAGCATGATAAAACACAGAGAATAGTGAGAGCTCAGAATATTTGACTGCGGAAGTTCATTATTCAGAGCATCCCAAACCCTGAAGAACTAATTTAATATCAACACATTGTGAAGCGTGAGACGCCCTTGAATAGTAAAAGGAAGATGGATGGATTTTATTTGATTTATTTCTAAATCCTTTAGGGTCCTTTAGACAAGCGGTTCTCAAGTGGTGAAAAGATGGGTAGCAGGACTGTCAAAGTAAAACGGCCATGTCATTTATTTAAAGTGCATTTTTATATTGGTCTAATCAAAAATCATGGTTTTGTTCAGTTAGTCTAAAAGTAAATAACACTCTCCATAGAAACAATTTAAAGAAACAGTTTTGTTTAAGTAGCATTTTCACGTGACACCATAGTGAAACAAAACATTTTTAGTCGTATCTTAAGTGAAAATTCTACTTTCATATTATAAATAATATAGTTTTTCTTTATAGTGAAATCAAGTTGTAAAAAGTCCCCCAAAAATTATAATGATGTAACATTTAGGCTTATGTCTAAAGAAACGATACTCATTGAGTATGGTCTTTATAAATTAAGAATTGTTTTACTTTGTATGAATGTTTTTGTCTTTGGGAAAATAAATATTTTGATTAATAATAATAAATTAGAATTTAAGGTTTGAACCAAACCATAAATATAATTTGAGGAAAAACTAATACATTTGGCTGTAAAAAAAAAAAAAGAAGTTGGTCAGTGTTGTTTTCACTGTAGTTTGACAAAAAAAAAAACTAAATGCTAATAATAAAAAGCAACTAACCAAAATGTGCATTTAGGGATGCCAAATAGACGTCAATGATTAAATATTTTTGTGCACATCAAAGGCTGTGCTTCCAGTCAAGCTCTTCTGTAATCTGACACTTGGTACAAGCATGTCATATCAGATACAAAAATGGACAGGCTGACATTCCCTCATTCTCAAAAACAAAGAACAAAACTACACAAGGTAAAAGAAAATACAACCCAAACAGCAGAAGGAAAAAAAAGAAAACCCACAAAACAATAACAGGAATGGAAATGAGAGAAAGGCTTCTCAGACTTTGTGTTGTCCCTCCCCCTCTTTAATCGTTCCTGTCGCCTCTGGTGTTTCCCAGGCTGAAGATAGTGGGACACAGGCCAACGATTCAGATCTCTAAGATCATATATAGAGTGTGGGATTCAAACATATTAATGCTACAAAAGTGTAAAAAAAACTGCCAGAAAAGACTAAATTTAGGCTGGGCTTGCTTGTTTGATTTTTAATAACAATAATTAAAAAAAGTTCTATTTTTGGCAAATGTAAAGGCCCTTTCAACCAAAAGTGAAATGAATAAGCCTCAGGCTAAGTAACATCTGCCTGCAAACCCGGAGGCTGAATTTTCAGGACCGCATTTCTAGGACCGCAGTTCTAGGACCCTAGCAATGATTTAGTTGTTTAATTGATTAAGTTTAATTGATTGATATATTGTCCTAACCAACCCCTAGCCCTAAACCTACCCATTGGTAACCCTGTTGACAAATTTAAACTAATTTAAGTAATTAAGTTTAAAATGGCAGTGCCTGCTGTTTTGTTAAAAATAAGGTGGAAAAAGTTTGAATCAGGTCTCCTCTGTTGGAGTACAGTTGGTTAGATGGCGCTGTCACAAAAAAAAACAGGGTCCTAGAAATGCAGTCCTGAAACTGCGGTATTGCAGGCAGATAATATTGGCTGAAAGAAATGCAAATTCACGTCTGTACAGTAGAGGGCGCCGCTCAAACAAAGCTTTCAGCTGTGCTGCCATTCTGGATTGAAGAAGAATAGGAGGCAGGAGAAGAAAATTCAACACTTTTACTTCAGCAATAAAAACAAAAAAATTGAAACAAAAATGTGATGTTTAAAGGTCCACTGAAGTGCCTTGAAACGTGCAGCGTTATTCAATGTGTTGACGTAATTTCCCCTGACACAGAAAGACAGGGCGGGACATATCAAACAGCTCGCTGTGGCGGTTCACGTGACACTAAACCAGACTTAATTCGCCCCCAATGGAGAGCATATTTACCCTGTCTGAATCGTTCCCTATCCCCTATATAGTGCACTATGTGCCATTCACCATGTAGAAAGCAGTAAATGTGTGAACAAGTGACCGATTTCAGCCGCAGCTTCAGCGTCTGTTTATAATGTAGGGGGCGGGGCTTCAAATTCTAGAGAGCATTTGATTGGACAGAAAATCTTGATCCATATTGGCAGAAGTGAGAGACTGTAAGTTTTGAATGCTAATATCTTCTAAATATGAATTTTGTCCTTGTTTTGGAGCACACTAGCTTATAGATAACTGTAAGGCTAACATATTCATACCAAAAGACGAAAAACTTCAATTTTGATTTCATGGGCAGTCATTTTTGCTTATTCATATGGTTGAATTGGATCATCAAAGGTCAGCAGCAAAAACATTGGTTAATAAAGTGAGATTAAATACATGAAGTATATTTGTGTAATTTAACATAATTATTGGAGGTTTGCAGGAGGAATATTGAATCTGTTTTCATGCAAGTGAGATGAGTAAATGCACGCTCACATTTAGTCTAGAACTACAATAACCATCATGTTTACACACAACCTCTGCACTTACTCATGATTTCTCACAACATGGGGACAAGAGAGGCGTCAGTCAATAAATGTGAACTTGCGTTACTTATTTTAAAAAAGTAACTCAGATATTTTGTTGTAAATTTAAAAGTTACTTTAAGTAATCTGATTGCGAGTTAATCATAATGCATTACCCCCAACATTGTTGCTGAAATTTTGGGAAAAGGAGCTGGAGACTCCGATGGTGCCTGTGACAGATGGTCTTGTCCAGGTAAACAACACTTTCACCGGCTCCTTTTCCCACAGTAACAAACTGAAGAGGTGAGAAAGACAATTTATTGGGACTAAACTCCCAGTCTCTATTCTGGCTAGGAAATCCAGGTTCATATAAACTGCACTCGCTTCGGCCCAAATGGTGCTCACACCTCTAGAGCGTTCTGCTGAGAAACTCACTCATTTGGCACATTTTAGCAAAACAGTGACACTTGAGAACAAATACAGCATCAGCATTTCTCAGGCCCAAACACAATCTGCTGACCGTTTCTGCACTACACGTTCATTATTATTTGCTCTTTTGCAAAATTTCAAATACACCAGCAACTTTTATTTCTTTTCACACATATTATTATAGGAGCACATTGATTAATAATGACTTTTCGCGTGGTTCCACAATACTATGTTAGGAACTCAAAACACTTAGTGCATGATTTGTAAACTAATACATTTTGATGTTTGCATCACATTATCAGCTCCATAAGTTTGGCTTTGAGTGCTAACAGAATGGAACTAAAGGTGAAGTGCACAATTTTTCAATGCTAAAATAATTTGTCAAATCATTGATGTTTGTTTGGGAGTCCTGACAGCAAAACCAGGGGTGTGACTTTGTGGGCGATACTATCTTTTTTGACTGACCAATGGCAGATGATGGAAATGTTTGGGTAACCGGTTCGGGGGAAAAAAATCATTATTTTTATTATTTTATTATTATTTAATGTGGTGCTGCTGACCAACCTTATCTAATGAGTTTTATGAGTTGGAAAATTCATATGCATTTGAAATTAAACTTATGATTTTTAGACAAATACTAAGCATAAAGATCCACCCCTACACCTAACCACTAGTGCACTGAAAAAAATGGTAACCTAAAAAATGTGCTTCGTGTGGTAAAATTAATTGATTTTATTCAAATACAAAAAAATGTTATTAAACATTAATGAACCAACCTAAATATATTAGGTTACACCAACAAAACTAAATATAAGTATAAGATCAGGTTGAAATAGCTCTTTAACATCACAATTGCAGGTTACCACTTTTTACAGTGTGGGACATAAGCAGATTGTACAAAATGTATGAATGAGATTGTACAAATTCAAACACATTTGCCACCAATTGGCCAAGATGCAAAATAGTAAAGCATTGCAAGAGTTAGTTGGAGACTGCACACTGTGAACATAGTAAAATTAGTTAAACAGAGCTGAAAATACTATACGTTTATTTAAACTAAGCTCATGTAAATGTATCAAAACTATCTTCTGGCGAGACACGGGAATTCATTCGGCCGTGGTTTCGGACACCACTACAATGGCTGTCCCCTCAAATAGTGCCCTATTTAAAGGTATAGGTGGCAATTTCGGACACAGCCTATGTTTAGTTCATGTTTACCTCTTTCTCTGTGGCTCTCTTCTTTGTCGCCATGGTTACCCCTGTTTGTTACCATACTGATTAATTACCCTCACCTGTCCCTTGTTAGCCCCATGTTTTCTTGTGTATTTATACCCCAGTGTTTCCCTTGCTCATGGTCTGGTATTGTGTGTCACTTTTAGATTTACTTTGTTTCACTTGTTTCCATGTGCCTGGATTTACTGTTGTTATTTTTGTTAATAAACTTGTATTACTGCATTTGGATCCTACTCTCCGTTTTCTCTGAAACATCACATTACAAAAGTGTTGTGAAATGTGCAAGCAATGTAATGTCGCCACAGACACTTTTTCCCATTGAGCCTGGTTTGCATTTATTAGTTTGCTGAGAGCATTGCTAAAAAATTAACAGATTCGCTAAAGTACTTTGTAAATAAACGTGCATGAAGCTGGCTAGAATGTAGAACTTTGTGAATGACGGGCAGAATTGTACAGGTTTAGTTTCTGTGTGGAACTAGGGAGCACTCTTGCGTTCCATGTTGCCATTCTTGAGCAGACAGCAAGACACTTTGTCATGTCACTGGTTAATCCCCCTAAAGACACACCTCATGAAACTCCCTTATATGTAAGAGCATTTATCGGTATCAGTTAGTTGCATTATCATTGGATCTTGTTCCACAATGTGGACAAATTCTGGTAGATAATGGCAGACATTATTGTGTTGATATAAGGAGGACAGTGTCAAACCATGCATTTTTAACCTTGATCATAATAAAGTGTTAGAGAAAACAGCAGATATGTTCTATAAGAGTGAGAGTAATTGTCATCCTATAGAAGAGAGCAGTGCATGATAACTGGAGCACTCCTGAGAGGAGGGACACTAAACAAAGCACAGGTGTCAAACTGATTGCTGTCCTGTCGATGAGTGTGATGGTGACATGTTTAGCAATTCCTCACATATCAACATACAGAGGTATTAAAATAGCTGCATAGACACTAGTCGCCTTTCAGAGTCAGGACTGATGGCACCTGCAGACTTTATTCTCATTTTTTTTCGCCTGATTTTTTTTTTTTGGGGGGGTTGCTGCAGAATTTTGCAGAATACATTTAAATTAATGTGTTAAATGGAGCATAGAGCAGCCGAAAATCAAAATGAAAGTATTGATTTTGTAGATTCCAAGTGTTCAGCTAAAGCAAAAATCTCATGGTTTGTTGTTTCCTCCACAAAATTTACAGTTATAGAGACAATTTTATTGTGTGCACCAAAGGCACAGTATTTGACACACAATCCAGATTATTGTACTAGTTAAACAATTATGGGAATGCTACTGATAAGCTCATCTGTAGCTAATATGGGACATTTATATTCTACATTTAAGAATGATTTTCTGACATAACAAGAATGATCTGAGAAGTACAGTCACAAATTGTAAGTATAATCATGAATTATAAACAGAGTTGGGAAGCTACTTTAAAACTCTACCATTCCAACTACAAGCTGCTCAAAAAGTAGTAAAAATACACTTTTTAAGAGTAGTTAACTATACTACAAGCTGATTATACATTTTAGCTAACTACACTACCACTGTAAATAAAATATTGTAATTTTAACCGTAAAAGACTGTAAAAGTGCTGCAGTAAAAACCTGTTCATTTATCAACAGTAAGTTCCTTTATATGGGGGAAAACTGTAATAAATCTAACCTTGTATTATTATGGTGGTTGTCAGGATGTTAAAAGTATAAAACAGATTTTAGTAGCAGCATGGCCTTGCTAATTGAGCAGAAAAAACTGTTGGATTTACCGGTTTGTAGATTACAGTAATTGTAAAATGTACAGGTTGTTTACATTTTGACTGTTTTGACTGAATTTCTCTGGCAAACATAACTGCCATTTTTTTCTTTTAAAAAAAAGTTTTTTTTAAATACTTTTATTCATGCAAGGATGCATTAAAGGCACAGTATGTAAGTTTTGCCGCTAGAGGTCGCTTATTCAAAACAAAGGCGTAGCTTGATGACGCCGTGAATGAGTGTGGAATCATGGGAGTTGTAGTCTTGACTCTTCACCTCCACAGCCGATGGAATGGAATTTCGACGGACTTGGGCAGAAATCATGTTCGTGAATGAGTGAATGTACTAAAGTTTTATTACGTTACGGTGGTATGACGCAGGACGCACTGAGTGCGCAAGGGTAGCGCGAATATGACATCATTGACAGGCGACGTAAGGACACGGTCCATAACATTGGTTAAAATTGCTGATTTTTCTGGATTTAAACATTGTTGGAAACATTTGGGATAATGTAAGTATACAAGTCAACAAAATATATAACATTGTTCTAGTGGTTTTATACAAAAATCTTACATAGTGTGCCTTTAAATTTATCAAAAGTGACAGTAAAGACATTTATAATTTTACTAAAGATTTATATTTCAAATAAATGCAGATTTTTTTTTTTTTTAATTCATCAAAGAATCCTGAAAAAAAAATCATGGATTCCAAAAAATATCAAGCAGCAACTGTTTTTAGCATTGATAATAATAAGAAATATTTCTTGAGCACCAAATCAGCAAATTTGAATGATTTCTGAAAGATTGTGTTTCAAAAACATAAAAAAATTTTTTTAAATCTTAACGACCCCAATCTTTTGAATGGTAGTATACATTGAAAATAGTTAGAAAGGAGTTCATTATCTTATTAAACATGTAAATCATCTCCTCTCAGTTATCATTTATTATTATAATCATAGTAGTGTTTATTTTGCCCAGAAAAAAAGGCTCTCAATCAGTGTTAAATTGAACAGACACATTCTCAAAACATAGTCTGAACTATGATGGTTTTTGAAATGAACACTAAAATGAATCTTCGCAGCTAGTGTTTTCTCACGCTTGCTTCACTACAGCTGAGCTACTGTCACTAATGACAAATGTAGCTAATTCGCTACTTTCAGCTAGTTACTTCCCAAGATTGATAACGACTACTTGAAATCAGTTATTTTAGGTAGGGTTAGCATTCAGTCTAATGGTCTGAAGTTCCTCCCTTGCATCTGGTCCAACAATGGCCAAACCCTGACTTTGTGTCTGCAGCATCTAGGTGCGTCGGCTCTGACAGCTCGGATGAAGCCATTTCCAGCGTTCTCAGAATCATTAGCATTCTACCAATCAACTGAGAGGAGATGCTCCCACACCCCAGAATCCCAGCGCACCCACAGACACACTGCCATATTGTGCGAAGGAGATCCATCATCATGTGGTAACGGGAATCCCTTAAAATACGCCTCATTCCCGCTCGCTCACAGACAGTATTGCATAGGAGGTGGGGGCGCTAGGGTCATACTGTCCTGGGAAAGTTAAGTTCTCCATTTAAATCAACAAACGATGTGGCCTTCTGCCGAGTATATGAATGTGCCCGGTGGCAGATGGCAGTGTTTCATACCCATAGACTCCAGCAAACCCTAATCCCCGGGGGATCGCGCATTCCCGGGTCATCAGTTGTTCACATCAAGGAGAAAGATGGGGAGAGCGCGAGAGAGAGAGAGAGGGGAACGCTCGTTCTCCCCCTCCCAAAGCCAACAAATACATCTCAGGCCACTTCAGTAGAGACGTAAGCCTGATTGGGTGTCTATCATCTCATTAGGGCTACTGGAAAGCCTCATGAATAATGATGCCAGCCAATTATAAAAGACAGATAGTGTGTGTTAGTAGAACTCACTCAAACATGGTTTAAGGAGCTCAGTAGGATCCCTCAACTCATTTAGTTGCCCGACTGTCATTCGCCTGCTGATTTTCTTCATTGTTTGTTTAGGTGGGTGAGTGCCACACCAGTCCCACGCTCCAGCCATGTGCGTGTGTTTGTACATATCAGCTGCTGCGGGCCAAACAAAGAGGCTCATGTGACTCAGCAGTTGAGGGAATAATGTTCCTCCCCCCTCAGGCTCTATTGCTGAGAGACTTTCTCACACCTCTCCATCTGGACGGGCTTCTTTCGAAACGTCAATCACAGCAGGGACTCCCATTTTTCAGCCAGCTTTGGGGGATGACCCTCTCTGGGAGATTTGGTGAAAAGTCAGAGAGATGATCGTGTAGAAGTTGGCTTAACCTCGCCTAGATGTGCAGAAGGTTCATAAAAGTCATTTGACAAAAGGAGCTGTCAATCCTTAGAATTGACATTCTGTTATATTGTGTTGTAAATAAAAAAAATCAAAAGAAGGAACATGCAAGCGTGTGTGTGAGGCTAGAATCATATAAAAAGGGCCACTGTCCTGCAAAGTTTAGCTCCAACCCCAATTAAACACACCTGAACCAGCTAATCACGGTCTTACTAAGGATACTAGAAACTTCTAGGCAGGTGTGTTGAGGCAAGTTGGAGCTAAACTCTGCAGGACAGTGGCCCTCCAGGACCGAGTTTGGACACCCCTGGTCTAGAATTTTACAAGCACCAACAACGGAAATGAGCAGACGCCCTCTAGTGGTGATGTTGTGGAAATGAGTGTGATGTTTTGTGTTTGAGCGCCCTCTGTCAATAATATCAGGAAGTGACACTTCTGTATGAGTCTCCATTCTTCCCTCATAACTGTGAAGTACAATTATCCTGAACAGCTGAATCAGAATGAAAATATGACAGTGTCAGGGTTTTTATATATATATAGAATTATAATCAAATATAGCATAACTAAAATAAAATACTTCAAAAATCATGCTTATTTTTTAAATCTAGACTTTGACGTTATTGGTTACTGTAATTTGGTATTTTATTTTCCTACATTTTCTAATTCACAAATTCATTAAACCCTAAATTAAATGTTTTATGATTTTGTCAACTGTAGGGCCCAAATGTCTGATATCACATTGAAAATCTGTGGTTTGTTTTACATTTGCACATAAACAAACATTTTTAACAAAGTTAAATGATGTACAATAAATAAGGGATTTGCTTTTAGATAAACTCAATGCTATTGGCCTTTCTGAAAATGCAGTTTTGTGGTTCAATTCATACCTGTATAATAGAAAACAATGTGTGTATGGGAATAAATCTGATATTTTTATTTAACAAAGAAGGTGTGCCCCAGGGTTCAACACTGGGACTACTTCTTTTTTCTATTTATGTAAATAACTTAACATATTTTTTAATGGCTGTTGTGTTTAACTCTATGCTGATGACACTGTCTATATATATTGAAATCAGGGGGCTAGTTGCAAAAAAATAGCCATTAAGACTGTCTTTAAGTTTGAGTTTATTTGACATAAAAAAGTAGCAATAGAACTGCGTTACAAATTCTTTGTCAAGGATAACACAATAAAGTTGCATTAATTTATTCCCATTGTGGTCCTTGTTTTTAAAGAGTCATTCTTATGAATGTCATTCTCTGTCTCCTCACTAATGCACATACAACCAATTCATACACACGATTTTTTTAACTTTACAAAACACAAAAAAAAATGCATATACAACAACAAAAAAACAAAACAAAACAAAAAACAACAACAAATCCATATTAAGACATATCTAAAAACAATTTCTTCACTCTTATACTAAAACCAACATTATCCGTTAAAACCTTAATGTCCAATGGTAACTATTCCTATGTGCACCTGTATATTCAAACCAAAGTCTTACACCTACATAGATTAAGATCCATACTCTGTCTAGTATAATGTCAATGTCTTATATTAACCTGAGTTAAAGGTGCAGTGTGTAATATTTATAAGGCTCTATTGACAGAAATGCAATATAATATACATAACTATGTTTTCAGTGGAGCATAAAGACCTTACATAATGAACCGTTTTGTTTTTATTACCTTAGAATGAGCCATTTCTATCTATATACACCGCGGGTCCCCTTACAGTGAAGTCACCAGTTTGCGCCGTCATGTTTCTACAGTAGCCCTAAACGGACAAACTTCTCTACAGAGCAGTAGCTACTCTCTGCTCTCTCCAACAACGACATCTTTGTCCTGTGACAGCCACCGTAGCTTCTCTATCTGCCAGTGGCGGTTCTAGACCACGGTAACTGGGAGGGCCAGGCAGGGGCCACTTGTGCTTTTAGGGGGCACACGTTAACATTTATCTTAAAGGTAGTTAAATAGGTAGTTCACCTAATAATTTAAATTCTATCACCATTTACTCACCCCTCATTTCGTTCCAAATATGACTTTCTTATGTTGAACATAGAAGAAGCACTGAAATGGTTTGGTTACCGACATTCTAACTAATACAGGTTTTGGGAACAACATGAGGGTGAGTTACAATCTTAGGTGTTTTTATTTTCTTTTTGGGTGAACTAACCCTTTAACCTATTTTCCGGATTAAAGTAATTTTTATTTGGCCATGTACTGCATCACTCTGCAATCACTACACGTGAAGTAAAATGATTTCAAGTTCATTTATTTATTTGACAAGTAATCTTGTATTGTATTGTGATATTGAGCAGTGATAACATAACACACTTTTAATATCTAGGCATTTTTCTGCATATGTAAACTTGACACTATATTACACACAACAAATTGATAACAAAAATGTAAAAAAAAATCTGCTGCATAATCTTACAGATGGGCCTAACACAAATCAACTTAAGAAAATTCATGTATCTGTAATATGATCATGCATGCCCAATTTATAAAAGCAAAACTAAACCATTTATTTTACATGTTATTTTGTAGCCTACATCTGTTCTCTGTTAGCGGACTCTTTGCAAAGTTTGCATAGGCTATATAGTCATGATTGTTTCATTTATTGTTTAAAAACAAACATCTAATACTGTATAAGCAACACTGAACAATTGGATAGAATAATATTATTTCTCGCTTTACGTGAACATGACTGAAATTAAATATTTTCTTTTACCTGTATCTTTTCTTGGGTATCTCTGTGGTGAAACACCGTCTCTGTGATAGTCGCTCATGAACGGTTCTTTCATTGCGTTGGTCATAATTTATCTTTGCTGCATTATAATGACTTCCTAATTCGGATATGATCAAAGATTGCATATGTGGACATGTTCGGAGAAATCAGCCATTGAAAAGTTATATTTTAACTACCAGTATGTTTAAATAAACGAAATGACTGAACGGAATTCAAAGTCGTCAAGTCAGTAAAATGAATCTACATATCACTGCTGCGTATGGGTGAAGTTACACACACAACACAACGTGTATAAAGAGAGCTTATTTTATCTATAATCAAGTGCGTATAAACCATTACAGCCCGCGTTTTACAACTATTTAAGCGAACGCAGACAGAGTGACGAATCATTCATAAACGGACATCACTACTGCGCCACAGCGCGCAGCCTGCTCGTGCGGTTTTGCTTCTCTGCATTGGTTATTGCTATTGGTTATTATTACACAATAAATGACTCTTTTCATCACATACCGGCACAGCAAAAACTGCACATTGCAACCAGTTTGGTGCAATACGATTCCAAATTTAGGGGGGCCAGAGGGGGGGGCAAGCTTGTTGACACGGGGGCACTGGCCCCCCCTGGCCCCGCCCTAGAACCGCCCCTGCGTATGTGCTTCAAAAGGGAGGGGTGAGCGGTGGCCGGTTGCAATTCACAACCTCACCGCTAGATGACCCTAAAATTTACACAGTGCACCTTTAAAATACCCTGGGGCTCTATTATTATTAAATTTATGTACCATTTTTAGTTTCAGGAATTCTAACCTTCTTTCAATAGGTAACCATCCAAGCTGCTGAAAGTGTCTATTATCCACATAAACTATTCTCAACAATTTATTTTGTAACTTTGCCATCCACATACTGGATAAATCGGTCATCCATGAACTTGACGCATACTCAAGATGACTTGGTACTAGCCCTGTAGCAAGTACCTTTAAACTTTCTTTATCTAAAAAACTAGCATATCTAGCTATACATTTAATTCTAGCATTAACTTTTCCCATAACTTTCCAGGCCATGCTTACACCACTTAAATTATTATCCAGAACACAACCAAGATAATTGACCGATGTTCTATTTACAAGTACACAATCAACTCTGACTACCAAATCATCTACCTTCTGTAACTTACATTTAGACCCAAGAGAATAGATTCTGTTTTACCCAGATGTAATGAAAGCTTGTTTTCAGGCAGCCAGTCATTCACCTTAACAAGCTCCCCACCTAACTTCTCCTTATCTGAAACTAATAAAGCAGCATCATCGGCGTATAAAAACATATTACACTCACACACCTCTTGGATATCATTTATATATTATAAAAACAAAAGAGGGCCAAGTACGCTACCCTGTGGGACTCCATTATTCACAATTTTGCCCTCAGTATCCCTCCAACTTCAACCTTTTGCATTCTCCCTGTTAAATAAGAGGCCATCCATGAATTTACAGTACTCGAAAAACCCATAGCACATAACTTATTCAACAATATTGAATGGTTCACCGTATCAAAAGCTTTTTGTAGATCCAGCAGAACCATTCCACGCAAATTTCCTCTGTCAGTGTCTTTCCTAATAAAATCTGTCAAATATAATAAGCAAGTATCAGTCTTAAAAACTAGTATGACCAACTAGCAGTTAGCCAAGGGACAATCAACCAATCTACATTTTTATGTAACTGACTTTTTAAAAAGTTATTAACAGTCTTTAAGAAAAAAATTTGAAGACTAACTTATAAGACTAATCTTAGCAGTTTATGCAATCGGCCCCTGAACCTAATAATACGAATGGATAATAAATTAGTGCTCAAAAAGAAATCCTAGGCTATATATTATGATTTTTGGTACCAGACAAAAACTCAAATCTAAAACAGGTACTTGTGTAGTAACATGCAATGACAATACTCTCTACATAAAGTTGATAATATTAAATATCTTGGCATATGGCTTGATTCCAAACTTTCATTTAAATCTCACATTGATCATGTTTTGCGCAAAGTAAATTTTGAAATCTGTGTTTTACATATAGTGTTCCGACTCAAACGTTGTGATGTTGTATATCAAAATGCATCAAAATCAGATCTTGCTGCTCTTAACATACACTCACCTAAAGGATTATTAGGAACACCTGTTCAATTTCTTATTAATGCAATTATCTAATCAACCAATCACATGGCAGTTGCTTCAATGCATTTAGGGGTGTGGTCCTGGTCAAGACAATCTCATGAACTCCAAACTGAATGTCAGAATGGGAAAGAAAGGTGATTTAAGCAATTTTGAGCGTGGCATGGTTGTTGGTGTCAGACGGGCCGGTCTGAGTATTTCACAATCTGCTCAGTTACTGGGATTTTCACGCACAACCATTTCTAGAGTTTACAAAGAATGGTGTGAAAAGGGAAAAACATCCAGTATGCGGCAGTCCTGTGGGCGAAAATGCCTTGTTGATGCTAGAGGTCAGAGGAGAATGGGCCGACTGATTCAAGCTGATAGAAGAGCAACTTTGACTGAAATAACCACTCGTTACAACCGAGGTATGCAGCAAAGCATTTGTGAAGCCACAACACGCACAACCTTGAGGCGGATGGGCTACAACAGCAGAAGACCCCACCGGGTACCACTCATCTCCACTACAAATAGGAAAAAGAGGCTACAATTTGCACGAGCTCACCAAAATTGGACAGTTGAAGACTGGAAAAATGTTGCCTGGTCTGATGAGTCTCGATTTCTGTTGAGACATTCAGATGGTAGAGTCAGAATTTGGCGTAAACAGAATGAGAACATGGATCCATCATGCCTTGTTACCACTGTGCAGGCTGGTGGTGGTGGTGTAATGGTGTGGGGGATGTTTTCTTGGCACACTTTAGGCCCCTTAGTGCCAACTGGGCATCGTTTAAATGCCACGGCCTACCTGAGCATTGTTTCTGACCATGTCCATCCCTTTATGACCACCATGTACCCATCCTCTGATGGCTACTTCCAGCAGGATAATGCACCATGTCACAAAGCTCGAATCATTTCAAATTGGTTTCTTGAACATGACAATGAGTTTACTGTACTAAAATGGCCCCCACAGTCACCAGATCTCAAACCAATAGAGCATCTTTGGGATGTGGTGGAACGGGAGCTTCGTGCCCTGGATGTGCATCCCACAAATCTCCATCAACTGCAAGATGCTATCCTATCAATATGGGCCAACATTTCTAAAGAATGCTTTCAGCACCTTGTTGAATCAATGCCACGTAGAATTAAGGCAGTTCTGAAGGCGAAAGGGGGTCAAACACAGTATTAGTATGGTGTTCCTAATAATCCTTTAGGTGAGTGTATAATAGACTTTACAGATGTGTCCTTTTTTCACCCATCACTGTACAAAACTTTAATGGTCATCTCTACATGTAAAAAGACATTCACTGTCTCTAATCTATATTTGAACGCATTAATTTCAATTATACTATTTACTTACAACAGCATTTTGTACCTTTTTCTTCAGCTTATCAAGTAAGGCACTCTACTCAGTTTTATTTCTTTGTTCTTGGTGCTAAGAAATCAATAGGCAAAAGAGCTTTTATGCTTAAATATTGGAATAATTTTCCTTTTGATATTATTTATCATTTGGAGTGTTTAAGCTTTCTCTGTCTTCTTACTTTAAGATGAACTGTTCATACTTTGTACTATCAAAGAGGCTGTTCCTGTTTATTCACCTTATTTTTGTGTGAGGTTTCCAGTGTTATTCGCTTCCAGTCATTGTATATACTATATCTTATATACTGCAGATTGGTATTTGATATATTATTATTTTACTTTATTATCAGAATTATAAACACTGGTTTGTAGTGCAAATAGTTCTACTGTTTACTGCTCTTCATCTATTATTTACCTATAGCAGCTAATGACTAAGAAGTCTCACTGTGTTGCAAAATAAGGTGGATACCTTTTGTTTTTACTTTTATTTACACATGATTGTATCTGGAGATCCATTATGCTGCTGTTTATGTATTACTGCCCATTTTGTGGTGTAATATGTGTGTGTGTGTGTCTTGTTCTGTTGTTGATGCACTGATAATTGTATTTCTTTGTTGTTATGTAGTGATTGTGATATATGTTGGGACCCCTTGGAAACTACATCTCAAGGGGTTTATCCTAATAAATAAATTCTCACCTAAATATTTAAGATTCTGCACTATTTCTAGGTCGGTAAACAAATTGTACACTAAATGAAAATCTGTACTTTTACATGTTTTTCGCAAATAATGAGGAAATGTCAATGAATCTCAGGGTGAAGAAATAAATGTAATTCATATGCTGCATGGACATAAATCAGAATATATGGTGCATCTGAATGGCCATGGATGGAGAAAGATGTTTTCATCATAGTAGTGTAGTTACGGCATGTACCAGCAGGGGGTGACACTAACCTGATCCATTCACTATATGGGTGTATGTCTGTGCACATTTTAAATACCATTGTGGCAAGTTCATGCAGAGGTGAGGCCCATAGCCTATACTTAATTTTCTGCATTAATACTTAATTTTCCTGTAAAGAACTCATCCAATCAGAACTGGAGTTTTGTGACTTTAGTGTATGTTAGGCTTGAGGTTAAAGTCGGCATGAAATGGAAGTTGTGATCGTTTTTTCTTCCTTATTGTGACATATATCTTGAGTGAAACGGCTTCTCAAACAAGACAAAATGTCTCTGGTTACTCAACGTAACCCTGTAGGAAACGAGACATTGCGTCAGTAGCTGACACTATGGGGAACCTTCTTTTTCCTGAATACTGAAGCCCTATTGAATGGCACTGTGCACATCGCACCGCTGCTAACATCATTGCATCAGAATCTTTTTGACTTAGAGAACCGTAGGCAACTTACATTGCCTCCTCTCAGGAAACCAGGTATACGTTCCCTTTCGAGGTCGGTTCACTCAACATTGCATCAGTAGCTGGCGCTATGGGGATCACTTAACATCATGCCTAGTTGCTAGCGAAGTCTAACTAAGTTGAAGTGGAACAATGACCAATAAAAACGTTATGTCAGCTCATGCCAGACAAAGGAGCAAGCTTAACGACGGTTATAACATATCACACTATAATATGGTAAAAAAAATATACATACCAGACTGAATATAAGCGTCTGCATCTGACAGTTCCTCCAAGCCACCGCTGTGGGAATGACGTCAGACAATGATCGGGAATATGGTCACGCTAGCACCTGCGCCCTCACAGACCTTGAGACCTTTACATTTTACTGTGAGATGGACAAATCACTGAGTATCTGAAATTAGTGAGGGTTCTCCAGTAAAGTGCAGATGTAACGTTAATATGTAAGCAACAGCTCCACCATAACAACAATAGCAATGTACAGTGAGACATTTAAGATCATTTACAAGTCATTACTTTTACAATTAATTCGAATTGAATTTAAAAAAATATACTGATGCGAATATTTTGACGCGATCTCACAACGTTCCATTAAAATCAGTAAAGTTGTTTATAAACTGCATAATGAATTGCTTACTTACATCGTGTCTTTCTTTGTTAATGAGAGGATTTGCGAAAGCGAGCAGAACTCAACACTTTAAACAAAAACTCTGGCATTTTGAGCGGTGACTGGATTCTAACTTAAACCTGTTATGTGGGCGTGTTTGTACTTTTATTTACTTTTGTTTTATAAAAAATATTCAATCAACTATCACAAACTATGCATCATTTGAAAGCTAAAACACTCAAGATTCATGTTTTTGCAATAAATACACCAGAGAGGAAAGGGTTAAAGGAAAAGCTGAAGGACCGGATTAAGAGATTTTCGGTTTCTGAGATTTTCGGTTTCCGTGGGCGGAGCCTACATGAATATTCATGAGTTTCCCAGGCATGCGTGCGGAACTGAGAATCTTAGTTCACGCTCCTTGTTTCTCAGCAGGTTTAATGGATTATTTAAAAAAAAAAAAAGGTAATAGCGTTTCAGCGCGAACTTAAACTAGAATTGTTTATCGTTTCGTAAAGTTCGTAATGTTTTTATTCGTTTGCATGTTTTGTGCAGTCGTCCCTGACTGAATGCAGACATTCACTTCGTGTAATGTTGGGATAAAGCACAGCAAACTTCAACTACTCATATTCGTTTTTCATGCTTTTCCTTTGTATCTTGCAATGCTTTAAAACTGTGTCTTTTGTTGTCATTTGTTGAATATGTCACTGCCCGTATAACTGAAATAAACCTGTAAAAATGTAGGCTATCTGTGGATATGTTTTTTGTAACATAATATACTGGTGTGATGGTCCATATGATGCGTTTAACCCACTGATATATATATATATATATAGATCAGTGGTTTAACCCTGTTCTGAGCCAAACTATTCAACATTCTCCATGTTGTCTGGTTGTGTCTGTGGTTGTAAAAGTCATAGTGCTGAAAAAATTATGTTGAAATTTCAGTGATATATTCATAGGCCTATTTACAATAAAAAATATTTAAAAAATGTTATACAAACAAATATAAATATGAAAATTATCACAAGGTTTAAGGTTCCACTTTTACTGTGAAACCAAAAATTCCAGAACACCTGAATGATTAAAGCTACCCTGATTTCCAATAGAAGAGCAGATATAGAATATACTTAAATACATGAACCAACTTAATTTATTGCTATGCTCTTCTGTTACCTTACCTTATGAAGCTTTAAAACTGTGTCATCTCTGGCAATGACTGAAATAACATCCACAACCATATCAGTGGCCTAATAAACATTTTGCAACCTACACTGATGTTTCTCTCTGTCATATGTTCTTTCTTTGACCATGTGTTGCTCTGTGTGCCTGGATGATACACAATTATGATCATTGATACAAATGCATGATCTATTTTGTTGCACAACATACATTCATTCAACATTTTTTACAAGTCACTAAATATGGGATGATTTTAGTATCAGAATGATTAATAAATACACGCACAATTATCCATGAACTTGATAAATGTTGCAGATATGTTTTACTATCCACAAACAAATGCCTTTCAACTTGTGTGTGCAAAATACAGAATTACATGAATGTGCAGCGATTTGTACAAATAGAGACATTTTTGTGAATAATTTTTTTTTATTTTGCATTAGTGTATCATAATTTGCGCATGCAACAAAGAAGATGTGCATTTGTGGATCATGTGACACACGTGCATTTATTGGCGTCTTTTCTGAGTCAATCTCATTTGATTCATTTGGATTTTGAGACTTTCTTTTCGTGTTTTCAAGCATTTCACAACCCACACACAAACAACTACGAGTGAATACGCCTGGTGCTAATTATTAATGTATGCACAAATACCAAATGTGCATTTCTACATTTAAACTAATACTTTACAACTTGTGTGTGCAAAATCCAGATTTACATGAATGTGCAGCATTTTGTAAAATCCAATTGAATCAAATGAGATCGACTCAGAAAAGACGCCAATAAATGCACGCGTCACATGATCCACAAATGCACATCTTCTTTGTTGCATGCGCAAATTATGATACACTAATGCAAAATAAAACATTTTTATTCACAAAAATGTCTCTATTTGTACAAATCCCTGCACTTTCATGTAATTCTGTATTTTGCACACACAAGTTGAAAGGCATTTGTTTGTGGATAGTAAAACATATCTGCAACATTTATCAAGTTCATGGATAATTGTGCGTGCATTTATTAATCATTTTGATACTAAAATCATCCCATAATTAAGTTTCATAAACATGAATGTTCTTAATTGGGCTTCAATTAGAGGTGCTTTTGACTTGAAATCTTGAAAAATTAAACTTCTTTAAACTTTGTTGGATTAAAACATGACATTCTGGCATTTTCATCACTTAGATTCACATTACAAACGTTTGGAATCACTATGATTTAAGAAATGTAGACTTTTATTCAGCAAGGACGCATTAAATTGAACAAAAATGACAGCAAAGACATTTATAATGTTACAAATGATTTCTGTTTCAAATAAATGCTGTCATTTTGAACTTGCTATTCATGAAGGATCCTGTAAACAGATGCTGTATAATGATTTCCACACTTTATTAAGCAGCACAACCATTTTCAACTGTGATAATAATCAGAAATGTTTCTTGAGCAGCAAATCATCATATGATTTCTGAAGGGTCATGTGACACTGAAGACTGGCGTAATGAGCTATGCCATCACAAGAAAAAAAAAAAACATTTTAAAATATATTACAACAGAAAACAGTTGGTAAAAATATTTCACAATATTACTGTTTTCTATTTTTAAATGGGATAAATGCAGTCTTGGTGAAGATAAACCCAACCTTACTAATACCAAACTTTTAAACAGTATAGCCTAAATTATTATATCAAAATCAGCAAAAGCTCACTTTTCTATCAAATTTGTTACATTATTTTGCCAGTATGCATATTTGTAAATATAATTTTTTGTGAACATCAAATTGGTTGCTATTCCATAAAAGAATGTGTTGTTGTTCTCATTTACAGTAGCAGTTGTATTTTCTACACTTTTGTCCATGCATTTTAAGTTGATTTTAAGTTTAAGTTGTACTCGTTATATATTAAAGCAACAGATTCATGCTTGTGTGTGGTCTTAAGTTATTTGGCTTATATTTACTAAATGAACAAGAATTTAAGAACCACAGGGTTGCCAACTCTCACGCATTTGGCGTGAGACACAGGCTCTGTCACGCCAAATTGCCAAACCTGCTTTTGATATGAAACAAAGTCTAAGCTTTTACATTTTTAAAGTTTTAATACGAAATTCAAACAATAAATACCGTTTTGGCGCAGTTAATGTGGTATAACAGTTAAAGCCAGAGCCGTTGAAAAACAGAGTTGCGACCGGTTGGGACATGCTTTCGGTCACGTGGTTCATGGAGCTCTCAATAGTTCTAAACAAACCAGGGCTGTCAATACATTTGAATAGACAACAGCTTCACTATACAAGTATTTGCAGCAATTTTTGGTAACCAGTACAGCATAGTGTGCATTGATTATTATGTCAACCACATTTACAGTATCATTTTATTATGGAGAGGGATGGAGATGCAACATTGTTAATGTTAATGTTTTCTTGTATTTAGCCCTCAGGTATTCCTTACTAATTGGTCACACTCATGCTCATTGGTGGTCAAATGTGACCATACAGCTTAACTATTTTTCAATTAAATAAATGTTCTATATTTTAGTTCAATAATATTTATTGAATATTTCGAGGAGATCTTTTGGTACTAAATACTATTTGTGCAATAATTATGGTCCATTAATGACCACTTAAAATATTTTTCTTCTAATATTTTTATTATTTATATTACAATTAGTGTAGTAATTAAGGTTAAAATAGAGAATTACAATGCAAAGACGCAAAATAGAGTCATTTTGTGGCTGGAAAAATAATAATTTTCATTTGTAATGCCATTACCACTAGGTGCCTGTATGGCTCTTTAATAAATATACATGTAGGCCTATCTAGTCAAGTTGCTCAAAAAAGTATTGCAGATCATAACTGCTTACTTATTTTTAGGTTTTGCATTTGAATAAATATTTAGACATGATCAAACACTAGATTTCTTTAAATGTGACATTTTAAAACGTTAATAACTTACATCCTAATATTTTAATGATTCTTATATAAGCACACACAAGTGAATATTAATGAATGCGAGCAAATATCATTTAACCCAAGTACATATGAATTGATACTGAATCATGATCGAAATCGATATGCCCAACTAAAACTTGTTAGTCCACAGATACATTTATGCAGGTTTATTTCAGTTATTGCATTCAACAAATGATAACAATTAGTAAAAGACACAGTTTAAAGCATCGCAAGGTGTGTATAATGTATACGATTAGTTGAAGTTTGCTGTGCTTTTCTCCTATACACAAGTGAATGCCTGCAATCATTCAGTCAGGGACGAATGAATAAAATGTGCAAACTAATAAAAACATTAAACGGTTATGAAACGATAAACAATTAAAGTCTATGTATAAGTTCGCGCGACAATGAAACTATTTACCTTTTTTTAAATACCCCATTAAACATGCTGAGATACAAGGGAGGAGCGAGAGTGAACTAAAATTCTCAATTCCACCTTCCACGCGCATGTCCGGGAAACTCATGAATATTCATGTAAGCGCCGCCCACTGAAACCGAAAATCTCAGAAACCGAAAATCTCGTAACACCAGCCATGTAAACATGAACAAAATAAACGCAGTACTCATCTTTCATCTCCTATCGTGCAGATCAGATCGGACGAAGCCAAGAAACACCGGCATACATTTCAGTATAAGGGTCCACTCTTCAAAATGCATCCCATTTTTTTAATCCAAAACAACGAAACAAATAGGGAAAAAACAATCAGCAATCAATAATATCCATTTTCATTTTCAGGATTCTGACGATCTCCCCTGCAGCTTAGACTCTTCCCCTGAATATGAGCCCTCCCTTGTCTTTCTCCTTCAATCACAGGCGTTTGGGTGACTCAATATATCCAGGAAGCGCATTACAGGCTTGCGAGGTGTCAATCATAGCACCCATGGTTTTCGTTGGATAAAGCCTGTCAATGCCTAGCCAATGCCTTGCCAGCAAAGTTTTGATGGATGGATGTAGTAACCAATCAAAAGGCGTCATCTTGCGCAATTTTGTGTAAACAACATTGGTGAATACTACTAGTGCTGACGTTTCCATTCACACCCGCGTGCTTATGTCAGTTTACGCACACACCTTAGCGCAGCTCGCAGACTGTATGACAGACAGATCTTATCAACTAAATGAGTTTTTTACACTTTGTAAATTCTGTAAATAGTTGCTTTAGTTTTTCAGTAACTGTATATTCATTATAATTAGCAGTTTATTGCAGATTTATTTTAATGAAAAACTACTCTTTACAATTACAAATGTTCTGAAATAAATGGCCTTTTTGAAAGGACGCCTAGACTTTTCTTAACATAAAAGCTTACAGAAGCTACATTTTTGAGCGTATCACCCTTAAATTTGAATCAAAACATGATCAAACATTCAGTTGTATATTTAGGTTATTTTCAGGCCTTTAACATTAAAGTCTCATCCATTTTTCCCTAAGTGAATTTCAATAAAATAAAAAAAAATGTGAGTCACTTACATGTATATTTTACCTTGTTTTACTCTGTTCCTATACTACTTTGAGTTATTATGACTCTTGGGTAACAAAATTTCAAGTGTCTAGTTTAAAATAAGACCAGATTTATGAATATAGACCATAGGGTTTAAGAGCTGCAGACATTTTTATTTGGGTATGTCAGTTTCAGAAAATTCTCAAAAATAGGGGCGCAAGTTGGTGATTGGCCATTGCGTTCAAGAGATCAACAAACATGTCTGTGATTGGCCACATTTCTTACCGCTGTAAATAGTAATATTTTACGTTCTCGAGAGAGCAAACTCAAAAACGCACAAGTGTTTGCCAAATCTGTTTCGCAAGTAATATTATATTATTACAGTATCAACTGAGGGTGGTCTTGCTTTCGTTTCAGGGTGCTTATATTTAAATTTGACTTTGTGATTTTTTTTTACCAATGTTTTAATTTTTTAACAAATATTTTGTGATCAAGCACTAATGTGCGGACCTCCTGCAGTACCGCTGCGGACCCCCGGTTGAAGACCCTTGGTCTAATACAAAAAGGAGAATGATTAATGATTTAATGTACCTATTTTGCCAAGACCAGCAGGTGCCACCAGTCTGTGGTGTTTCAAACAGTCAATCAATTGGTTCAGCGAAGCAATTGTTCAATTGATTCAAAGTTTCAAAAACCTTTGTTTCTCTCATCACTACCTAGTTATATGCTAATGCTGCTGGACACCAGAGATCTGACTTCATACATCCATTAAAATCACCTTGACACCAGTTGGTGAAAAGTGCCTCAGAAAAATTTGGTTACTGTTGCTTCACTAAACAAGGCTCACTGAACGAGGTGAGTCACTGAATCACTCATTCAAATAATCAATTAAAACACGACTTATTCACAACTGCAACCCCAGACAGCAACATAGTGTCGGCCCAGATCTGGCCCACATCTGATACGCGTTGAATCCACATGTACCAGATGTGGCCCGAATCTGGGCCGACACTATGTTGCTGTCTGGGACAATACAAAGTCGTATTGTATTTTATTAAGGATATACATTTCTACTAAGAGACCCCAAAAAGACTGTAGTCATTATAAACGTTTTTCTTATAATATTTTTTCATCCACTTTGCTTGACAAGACTTCAATAAAGCTAAAGAAAAAGAGTTTCGGTAACATCCTCATTTTAATTGTATATGGTCAACAGTAATTTTTACACATATTTTACACATATTTTTCTGCTCTTGCTCTGGCCCAGGGAGGACGTTTTTTTGAAGGCCATAACTCGGAAACGAGTTAGCATTTTAGCACTTCCGGTTCCATCGTTCTGAAGTCAATGTCTGAAATCGCATACTTCCCTACTCTGTAGTAGGTGAAAAACAGTAAGTGACAAAAGATGTCTGAATTCACAGTACTCATAAAAGAGCCGGCAAAATGTACCTGAATGACCTACTTCTTCTGGCGAGATTCTGAAGTCTGCAAACGATGGACACTTTACAATCCCATGAGCCCATGAGTTTTTTGAATGGGTTTTTGTTTAAACGCCTGAAATAAGGTCTTTGGTTAACACAAGTTCAAGATATTTTCACACTTTATTCTACGACATACACCGATCAGGCATAACATTATGACCACTGACAGGTGAAATGAATAACACTGATTATCTTTTCATCATGGCCTAAGCATTGTTGCAGACCATGTAGGCTTACACCCTTTCATGGAAACGGTATTCCCTGGTGGCTGTGTTCAAAGCAAAAATGGTTTAGGAATGGTTTGAGGAGCACAACAACGAGTTTGAGGTGTTGACTCTCAATCCAATCGAGCATCTGTGGGATGTGCTGAACAAACAAGTCCGATCCATGGAGGCCCCACCTCGCAACTTACAGGACTTAAAGGATCTGCTGCTAACATCTTGGTGCCAGATACCACAGCACACCTACAGGGGTCTAGTGGAGTCCATGCCTTGACGGGTCAGGGCTGTTTTGGCAGCAAAAGGGGGACCAACACAATATTAGGTCATAATGTTATGCCTGATCAGTGTAAAGTACATCATACTCTCCTCTTGCAAGTTGCGTTTTTTTAAAAACTTTTACTTGTCTTGAAAAAGGCGGTTGCTAACAAGTGGATAAATGGGACTACAAAGGTTGTCGGGGACATTAAACGTCATCACACTGAACAGGAAAACTCATCTACTCACTTGTCTGCTTTCACAGCCTCATTGTGTTTATAATCACGCTCTTGCAAACTATTTTAACTCGAACTTTCAGGGAAAATGTTTTTAAATAAAGACTAAAAGATTTGTCGGAAGCTTAGCGATGGTAATGTTGTCATGCGACATTATAGTGTATAGTGTAGTTCATTTATAGCCTACATTTAGCTTTTAACTTCTGCCAATTGTACAAACCTGATTCCAAAAAAGTTGGGACACTGTACAAATTGTGAATAAAAAAGGAATGCAATAATTTACAAATCTCATAAACTTATATTTTATTCACAATAGAATATAGATGATATATCAAATGTTGAAAGTGCGACATTTTGAAATGTCTTGCCAAATATTGGCTCATTTTGGATTTCATGAGAGCTACACATTCCAAAAAAGTTGGGACAGGTAGCAATAAGAGACCGGAAAAGTTAAATGTACATATAAGGAACAGCTGGAGGACCAATTTGCAACTTATTAGGTCAATTGGCAACATGATTGGGTATAAAAAGAGCCTCTCAGAGTGGCAGTGTCTCTCAGAAGTCAAGATGGGCAGAGGATCACCAATTCCCCCAATACTGCGGCGAAAAATAGTGGAGCAATATCAGAAAGGAGTTTCTCAGAGAAAAATTGCAAAGAGTTTGAAGTTTTCATCATCTACAGTGCATAATATCATCCAAAGATTCAGAGAATCTGGAACAATCTCTGTGCGTAAGGGTCAAGGCCGGAAAACCATACTGGATGCTCGTGATCTTCGGGCCCTTAGACGGCACTGCATCACATACAGGAATGCTACTGTAATGGAAATCACAACATGGGCTCAGGAATACTTCCAGAAAACATTGTTGGTGAACACAATCCACCGTGCCATTCGCCGTTGCCGGCTAAAACTCTATAGGTCAAAAAAGAAGCCATATCTAAACATGATCCAGAAGCGCAGGCGTTTTCTCTGGGCCAAGGCTCATTTAAAATGGACTGTGGCAAAGTGGAAAACTGTTCTGTGGTCAGACGAATCAAAATTTGAAGTTCTTTTTGGAAAACTGGGACGCCATGTCATCCGGACTAAAGAGGACAAGGACAACCCAAGTTGTTATCAGCGCTCCGTTCAGAAGCCTGCATCTCTGATGGTATGGGGTTGCATGAGTGCGTGTGGCATGGGCAGCTTACACATCTGGAAAGGCACCATCAATGCTGAAAGGTATATCCAAGTTCTAAAACAACATATGCTCCCATCCAGACGTCGTCTCTTTCAGGGAAGACCTTGCATTTTCCAACATGACAATGCCAGACCACATACTGCATCAATTACAACATCATGGCTGCGTAGAAGGATCCGGGTACTGAAATGGCCAGCCTGCAGTCCAGATCTTTCACCCATAGAAAACATTTGGCGCATCATAAAGAGGAAGATGCGACAAAGAAGACCTAAGACAGTTGAGCAACTAGAAGCCTGTATTAGACAAGAATGGGACAACATTCCTATTCCTAAACTTGAGCAACTTGTCTCCTCAGTCCCCAGACGTTTGCAGACTGTTATAAAAAGAAGAGGGGATGCCACACAGTGGTAAACATGGCCTTGTCCCAACTTTTTTGAGATGTGTTGATGCCATGAAATTTAAAATCAACTTATTTTTCCCTTAAAATGATACATTTTCTCAGTTTAAACATTTGATATGTCATCTATGTTGTATTCTGAATAAAATGTTGAAATTTGAAACTTCCACATCATTGCATTCTGTTTTTATTCACAATTTGTACAGTGTCCCAACTTTTTTTGGAATCGGGTTTGTATTTAGGCTTCAAAATTCATAAGTTCTGTTAATTTTTCTGTAGTGGAAGGAAGTGGAGACACGTCGTCCATCTTTCTTTCTTGTTTGCAGTCTAGCAAACACGTCATCAGTGAAGAGAAGAGAAGAGGCTGTTATTCTGATTACATGGGCACATGAATTCTAAAAAATAATGAAGTGCCCGGATAAATCATTTATAATAAATAATGCAATAGGCCTATTCCAAAAAAAAAAATGTTGTCAATTTTGATTTCATGGTGACTTTAAAGGTGCAGTGCGTGAATTTTGTGACATCTAGCGGTGAGGTTGTGAATTGCAACCGCCCACCGCTCACCCTGCCCTTTCGAAGCACATAGAGAAGCTACAAGGGGCCGACACAGGACAAAAATGTCGTCGTCTGAGACAGCAGAGAGTAGCTAGCGCTCTGTAGAGCAGTTTGTCCATTTAGGGCATGACGGCACAAAATGGCGATTCCACTGTAAGGCGACTGTGTGTGTAGAAGTTTGTCTCATTCTAAGGTAATAAAAACACAACGGTTCATTATGTAAGGTCTTTATACACCACTGAAAACATAGTTATGTATATTATATTGCATTTCTGTCAATAGATCCTCATAAATACTACACACTGCACCTTTAATGTAACCTGTGACTGAACGAATTACTCAATAAATCTAAACAAGGGATGATATTGGTGTTTTTGTCAAGATTTTGCCAGGCTTCTCAATACATATGAGAAACATTATATTTGGGTATTTTGACTCAGACCCCACAAAAGAAAATATCCGTTTTGTTATTAATTTAATTATTTTCCTAAGCAAATTTTACATTCACAAATGCAAATTTTCAAAAGGTCTTCTCTGCCTTCCTAAAATAAATGGAAAATTATTTAAATTTGCTCTGCTTTTGATCTCTTCATGTGATCATTTTTATGTGATATAATTGCCCTCTTATTTTTATTTTATCATTTTTTCTATTTTTATTTATTTATTTATTTTTGCTGTTGTTTCCTTTATTATTGTTGAGGTTGATATTATGTGTTGTATGCTTTTTTTCTGTTCCCGTTCTCTGCAATAAAAAAATCTAAACGAATCTTTTTAGCCAGCGATTCAGAAGGTTCGAGTCACTACGATGAATCAAAATTCCCCGCCGCCGATTTTTATTAACTACGCGCATGCGCGAACTCACAACGCGCAGACTTCCCCTTCCGGTGTGCCTAAAGTCCGCCCTCTGTGAAATGGGTTTGTTGGTGGACTGTTGATTATGTTGACTCACATGTGTTAGGGGCTTGTCTGTGTTTTAAAAGAAACTCAAATCGAATCAACATTTATCCCTCTTCGTGTTTAATGTGAGTTCCGTCAGTTTTGGACAGACTTATCTGGACTCTTCGTTGATCCGTGATTGCTCATTTAGGAACTCCAGCAGCATCACCAGTGTTAGCAGCCCGTCAGCTAACAGCAGTAGCAGGGTAACACACCGGTTTACTCTCACCTAACGGTCGCTGCACACTGAAATGTGACAAGTACCTAGTTTGCGCAGACGTATTACATTATTTGGAGTCAGCAAACCGGAATTTCTTTTATATCACGAGCTTTTCTTTCACTATACCTCATTACACACATCATGGGGGCTTACTTGTCTCAACCCAACACGGAGAAGAGCACAGGCAACGGCGGGAATAAGAGCATGACCTACGGGTATGCGGCCATGCAGGGCTGGCGAGTGTCTATGGAGGTAAAACACACACTTTTCACCGTTTCATTTACTCTGCTGCTGCTGCTATGTGGATTGCTAATGATATCTGAAAGGAGACATAAGAGAATGGTCCTTACCAGGTCTAAGTGGATGTTTATGCTTTAAATGATTGCTGTAGTTGTTCTGTGGTGTGCTTTGTTATCTGTGGCAGGAGAGACGTGCGCGGATTTTGGCGCCAGTGAGATCAGGGTGATTCCCGCCTCGAGCTCCTTTCTAATGGCTTGTTTTGTTTCCTAGGACGCGCACAACTGCATCCCAGAGTTGGATGATGAAACCGCTATGTTTGCGGTCTATGATGGTCATGGAGGTAAGCTGGTAACGTGCACACTCAGTGTAAGAGATTTTAAAGAGTGAGTTTACTCAAAATACAATTACTCTCCCTCAAAGTCGTTCCAGTCTCCTGTTATTTAATTATTTTTACTTTGAACCGCAAAGATTTCTTTCAGCTTTGTTCCATGTGTCATATTCATAGTAATCATGTCCTTTAAGCTCCA
Organism: Coreius guichenoti; assembly: GCA_039654105.1. Lineage (NCBI taxonomy): Eukaryota > Metazoa > Chordata > Actinopteri > Cypriniformes > Gobionidae > Coreius > Coreius guichenoti. Next base: position 6,880,674 of record CM077179.1, on the reverse strand, counting down.
AAAAGCGCCATACAAATAGTCCATATACGACTTGAAGGGATGAGCTGCATCCGAAATCACATGCTTTCCTACTGTATAGTGGCTGAAAAACAGTATGACACAAGTTCTCATAAGAGTAAGCAAAAAGTACCCAGTGACCTACTACTTCTGGCGAGATTCTGAAGTGTGCATCAATGGACACTTTACTATCCCATGAGGCCACGGGAGAGGATTTGTGAGTGGAAGTCACCCGTTTCGCATTTCTTTTTCACACACTTTTCTGGGTTTCTCAGAAGCAGAAGTCGTCATAGTTGGTTGAACTTCTATAGTCGTAAATGAGAGACTGCATTAAAAGATTAGTTCACTTTAAAATGAAAATTACCCCATGATTTACTCGCCCTCAAGCCACTCTAGGTGTACATGATTTTCTTCTTTATGATGATCACAATGAGAGTTATATTAATAAATATCCTGATGTTTCCAAGCTTTATAAGAAGGGTTCCCACTCGTCCTTGAAAACCTTAAATTGTTGACAAATTTTCCAGTCCTGGAAAACACATGGAATGGAAATTTATTTTTTAAAAAGTTAAAAAACAAACAGTTTATCACTGGCCCAAAACAATTACCGCTGGTTGCAGAAAGTGCGACGTTCAGGAATGCTTTCAGGAGTTTTGACACGTGAGGGTAGTTGATATTCCCTTGATATTGACACTGGTAAAGAGAACAGTTTGTCATAATGTATGATTAAGAGCTCATATTAAAAATTGATTTTATAGTTAAGTCATGGCAATAAACTATGGAAGCTTGTTTCTGCCACTGAATAAAAAAATGAAAAAGGTAATTGCAACTTTTTATCTCACAATTCTGAATTTTTTTTTCTCAGAATTGCGAGTTTATATCTTACAATTCTGACTTTATAACTCGCAATTGCGAGAGAAAGTCGCAATTACCTTTCTTTTATTCTGTGGCGTAAACAAGCTTTCATAGTCATAATGTATGATTAAGAGCTCATATTAAAAACTAATTTTATAGTGAAGTCATGGCAATAAGCTGTATGCCTTTTAAAGACTTAGAGAGCAATATATTACTTTATGGCGTGATCCTTGTCTTTTATTCTCGCTGTAGTAAAATTTAAAATGTCCTGGAAAATGATGGCTGAAAAAGAGTGGGAACCCTGATAATGGCAGTGAACGGGGCTCACAAATTTGAAGCTCAAAAAAAAGCGCATCCATCCATCATAAATGTAATCCACACAGCTCTGGGGAGTTAATAAAGGCCTTCTGAAGCGAACTGATGGGGTTTTGTAAGAAAAATATCCATATTTATAACTTAAGTAAAATATCTAGCTTCCAGCGGACCGCCTTCCGGATTCAACTTACGAAGAAAGTAACGCCTCTCACAGTTCAAAACGCTTGCGCTATGCCCGACGTCATGTCGAGTCAGTTACGCTTCCCCCTGGAGCCGTGTGGAGTACGTTTATGATGGATGGATGCACTTTTTTTTGAGCTTCAAACTCAATTTATTTTTAAAACTTCAAACAGTTTTTTCGTGTTCCCATTTGCTCAAATAGCAAAAGAAAAACTCCACAATAGAGTTTTCACAACTTTCGAAAAGAGGGTAAAAACATATAGAGAGATTGATAACAGCAGTCGGAAGAGAGAAAGATGTCAATTTTGCTGTCACTCCAATAGCCGGTGTATTAGAAACGCCCTCAGAGCAGCATTAACTAGTGGTTTGTAATTTGATGCAAAGGTAATAAAATGCAAAGTATAGTGTTAGTGATACATGTACTTAAATAAAAATAAAGACAATATAAAAAAACTGTGCAGGATTTACGATGACGTTAAAATGCGTCTTCACAGTCTGAAAAAGGTCCAGTGAAGCTATGCAACTGACACTGGTAGGTCACATGACAATTTTGTACGACTTTAGTATGTCTGGATAACATTCATACTACATGCATTTATACTAAATAGAACATACTTTTTTAGCAGTCATGAAATACTTATTCAAAATAAGTACCTACTCGAGAGAGTATGCGATTTCGGATGCAGACTTTATTTACCCAAAAATGAAAATTGTCATTTTCTCACCTTCATGTCATTCCAAACCTGTATTAATTTCTTCTGTGGAACATAAAAGATAATTTGTGATGTCTTTTCTTTGTCCATGCAATGGTATCAGTGGTCACCAAAATAGTTTGGTTGCCAACATTCTTTAAAATATTATGTGTTCCACCGTAGAAAGTCATGCAGGTTTGGAATGACAAAAGGGCGAGGAAGTGACAGTTTTAAGTTTTGGGTGAACAATCCCTTTAAAATTAAAGTGCCCCTATTATGTTATTTTAAAGTTTCCTAATTTAGTTTTGGAATCACCTACAACAGATTTACATGCATCAAAGATCAAAAAACGGTTTCGTTTTCTCATAATATACATTGTACATCACCACAATGTTCAATGATTCTCAAACGTCTCGATGGATGAATAATCAGTCTCTCTAAATCCCTCCTTTCCGCGAGCTACTCTGATTGGTCAGATGGCACAGTCTGTTGTGATTGGTCTACCTCTTACAGCGCGTGTCGGAAGCTAAACGCCCATTACCATAAACTTCAGCTCCAGAGGCTTCCTCAGTCCTCAGCGATTGTACACACTGTAAAGACAATAATGATAGCATCGATTTATTTATTTATAAACCATATCAATCCCAGCGTGAGTCCGATGATGAAACATTGGAAGAACGAGTTATTCAACCCGAACCTCCATCGCAAGGATGACTTGAGCAGGACGTTTCTCAGTGATACACTACTCAGTTTGTGGTACATTATGAGGTGTTGTAGCTGTATGAATTTTGAACACCCGGTAGAAAATATACATCAATAATTACTCATACAGTTATGGTCCAAATAAACTGGGTACTGACCCATCTTTCAAGATCAAGTGTTGGACTCCGAAATTTGAGAAGCAGTCGTCAGTAAAATGACGTGTTTGTGGGCGGGTCAAGTTCGCGGCGGACAACGTACAACATAGGCGGGCATTATGCAAATATAATTTCTAGTGGTGTAGAACCGTAACGCAGTGGGATTCGACCAAAAAACGACTCGTTAAGGCGGTTCAGAGTCGATTCTTTCTTTTGGGAGACAGTAAATGTAATTATAGTGCACTTTCGACTTTGCAGAACATTTACATTCACAGACAGCTATATTACACACTGCATGAAAGGGAATATTCGAAAAACCATAATAGGGGCACTTTAAGATGTTATTCACTAAAAATCTTCCCCTGTGCTGAAATGTGAAAGCTGCATAAAGATTTTTTTTTTGTGAACTTCCTGAAAGAGGCAAAAACTGTAAATATTCTTGGATGAAATATCCATTTAATAATATTGATTAGTGAGAATCTGTTACTGTTTCTCCAGGTGAAGAGGTTGCTTTGTATTGCTCCAAGTACTTACCTGACATCATTAAAGAGCAGAAGACATACAAGGATGGCAAGCTGCAAAAGGTAACCCTCACCTTTCACAGTTGTTTATAAGTTTGCATCTGGTATGATCCTTTAACTTGCATATGCCCACAACTCTGTGGTTGCAAATGAAATCATGTTTCTGCTGGTATTTAAGACATTGTGGTAGAGTTTAGATGTTCCAAGCCAGTAAACATGTGAAGTCTTTTTAAATGGCTCCATTCTGTTGCCGTTATACTCTCTCCATGTGACTTTTCTGCTCTCTAATTATCATGATGTGTGAAAATGGGTATAATCACTGACCTCATCATTGTTTGTCTTGGTTGCCTTCATATTCGCAGGCTCTGGAAGATGCGTTCCTGGCTATCGATGGCCAAATCACCACAGAGGAAGTCATCAAGGAACTTGTTAAGATAGCTGGACGTCCTCAGGAAGAAACAGAAAAAGTAGCAGATGAAGATGATGGTTAGTGTTAGGGTATATATCGCATATTTGCCCCGTTTACACCTGGTATGCGTTTTAGTCGATTGGATCACAAGTGGATGACGCTAAATACACGCGTAAACGAGATCTAAAAAGTTGAGCTTGTCCACTTTCACCCACTTCCAAAGGTAGTCAAACGCATTTGACAGGATTGCTTTTGTAGTGTAAACGCTCATGTGGTCGAATGCGGTCGAACTAGGGGTAAGACGGAATGAAAATTTCATATCACGATTATCAAAATTATCACGGTTTTGTTAAAATGAGATGAAAGTGTTCAAAAAGAACTGAAAACATTTCAGCAAGTTTTATATTTGAAAATCAACAAACAAATAAAACAAGCAGCTCTATGCACTTTTTTTTTAAAAGCAAGATTCTATTCTGTAGCATTTCCTTCCTTTATAATGACCGTCGTCAATACCAACGCATTATAACAACGCACATCCATGTATCACAACAGACGCACTCATTTCATTAAAATGCAACTTGCCATCTTGTGTCTCTGTTTTTGATTGTTTTGAAAATGAAATCAGAGGACTTTACTATTAATACTATAATATTGATGTGGATTATCTTGTCTGGATGATTTTGTACGCTGTACAAAATGGATTTAAAACATTAATCTCAATTCAATATGTCCCCGTAATTATGTCGTAAAAAAAATCTGTGTAATAAGTGCACAATGAATATACATTAATTATCCCTTAAATGTCACCCTTAATAGTCTTGTTTGAACTATCTTTGGCTCAAAGCTGAACTTTTCTTCGTGGAAGCTTCATGTTAATTTCAAGCAAATTAGAAAAATATTTAAACACAAAACATTTTGTCCAATTATTTCCCAGATGTAGTTTTGGTATTGAGGTCTAAGTCCACTTGCCTTGCGTTCGCTATACAACAGTGCCTGATGGTCACGAAGACGACTCTGCAGATTTGAAGTGTTTCCCCCTATTGCAGCGACTTTCTTTTTGTATGTTCTGTAGACAGGGTGGCTACCCTCGATTTAAGTTTCCCTCAGATTTGGTCCTTTTAGAAGGCTGAAAAATCTCATAAGTAAATTGCCTGAGCTTATTTCGTCCATTAGATCGAAAGATCTGAAAACCCATACACTTACCTGCCCATAGACCCTCCCCTCGAAGAAAACAGGACAGAAATGGTTGAAAGTGGACAAGAGACGGATTAAAACACCAGGTGTAAACGGGAACGTGTCTCCCTCATCTACTTGTGATCAGACTAAAACACATCTGAACACCAGGTTTAAACGGGGCCTGTGATGTCTTTTGGAAATTTAAGTATTTTGGTTTCGTGTTTAATGAATGAAGCTGGAGGACATATGAATGATTGATAGACATTTTCTTTAAAGTATAGCATTTCATTGTTTTTCTTTTTATTGATGTTAATGTTATTTCTGAATGAAGCATCTCGTAATGATGCTTCGCAAAGTATAAGGGTCCTTTCACACTAGCACTTTTGCAAATCAAAATGGTTCATTTGATGTCAGAGTTAGGATTGCTTTGACATTAACGCCGTTTTCCGAACTCTGGTGCACATCTGTAAACCATACCCGATTCCACTTTTAAAAGGGGATCTTGGGTCTTCGGGTCATGTGAACTCCGGTATGGTTCGCTGCTGATATAAATGCAATTGTAAAGGTTGCCTTAAAGGTAGCAATTAGGGATGTTAACGATTAATCGATCGATTAATTGTCTAATGCATTTAATCGATAAAGCTTATCGATCATCAATTAAGCAGGGTCATGCACGTGCGTGCTGCTCAACTGTGAAACATGCAGCGGACACTAGGAAAAATTAGTTATGTTTGGGACCATTTTACAGCTAGTTACACCTTCATCGTGACTATAGGTTTGCGTGTGCATTCGCAGGCTTTTGTTTTGTGCAAATGTAAGTTGTAATGTGTTTATTTTGTGTAGCGTAGGCCTATATATCTGATTTATCTCATATAGGATGCATTTGGTTAAGAATTATCGTGGTAGTAAAGCACGCCGGTGATCATCAGCTTCAGTGCGTGCAGCTCAAACAACAATGCACAACTAATAATGACAATGATTGGGACTGTCATTACATAACATTAGAAAGAGAACAATATTGTAATAACGTCGTGAATTATTTGGGTTTAGTTGCCGTGTTTCCAGGAAGAGTCCACATCATGAATGAAAAACACACATTCTGTGCAGATATAATTTGTAATATGTTTATTTTGTATATATCTGATTAATCTCAAAGGATGCGTTTCTTTGAGTTAAATAACGTGCTAGCAAAGTGGTTCATTTAAAGACATTTCAAGCTATGACTTTGTCGTTAAATATGGTTTACCGGTGTTCATTCAGCGTGCGCAGCTCAAACAGCAGTGCATGACTAATAATAACTATGATTGGGACTGTCATATTACATAACATTGAGAACACTATTTTAATAAATCGTTGTGAATTCATTGTTTAGTTGGCGTTTTCAGCACGTTGTTCCAGGAAGTGCGTGCACACATTCTGAATAACAGATCTGAGGTGGCGTTGGTGACGCGTTGTATTAGTCGTTATAGCATATTTGATTAAATAATTAATTCATTCATTCATTCATTTAATTAAATGATCAATCACATGACATTAAGATTAAAAACACTTATTCATTTGGTGAGGAACATGGCGTTTTGAGTAGCATTTGCACACCCTGTCATGCTGTTGCTATAAGCCACTGCTGTAGATGCATATTGCAGTATTAAGGCTAATGATTAATCGATCGTTAATTTAAACGACGGTCGATCATGGAAATTTGTGTAAATTGACATCCCTAGTAGCAATATAAAAATTTCCTACAAAAATTGGTTGCTGCATTGAGCAGTATTGAGTGAATTCTGACTGGCTTCAACACTTCTGATTGGCCATTGCATTCTGTAATTGGCTACAATACTCAACGCTGCAAAAACACATTGTATATAGAAGTGTTTTATGCTTTTCAGAGCACAAACACATGCGCACTGGGGCGTTTGAAAGCAGCTGCATGTCTTTGTGAAACAGTGTGAAATTGGCGTGCTTGTAAGCTAAACTTTTAACATTGTGATATTCACAGTATTCCCCAAATTTTTATCGTCAGCAAATAAATCACAGTAATATTGATATTCAACGTATCACCCAGCCCTAGTGTGAAGAAAATCCAGGTTTGAACCAAGTGTGAAAGCACCCTAAATGATATAAGCAATTGCAATGTGTATATCATATCAATGAAATAGTGTGCTGGCTTCTGGGTTGTAAAATCCATGCACAGTTCAACTACAAGTTAACAAAATAAACATATCCATGCTCGTCTTTCTTGTCAGTTGATAATGAAGAAGCAGCTCTGCTGCATGAAGAGGCCACCATGACAATCGAGGAGCTGCTTAGCCGCTTCGGACAGAACCAAAACAAAAATGCCAAAAAGCTGTGTCCAGATGCCTCTAAAGAGTCTGGGGATGGAGAGAAGTCTCATGCTGAGAAGGCAGTCAACGGTGAGACAGAATGTGGGGCTTCTGCGGCCGGCAGCAATGGGAAGGAGAAGGCAGCTGCTGCTGGAGATGTGGCTGAAGGCTCCAAGATGAGGGCCTGCAGAAGAGCAGCTGCTTCCGGTGGCGGTAGTGGCTCTGCTTCGGATGGATCCGGTGAGAAGTCTGGGGATGCTGGTCCTTCCTGCTCCTCCTCTGCAGCTCCTGCTCCTGGAAGTGCCAAGTCCAAGTTTTTCGAGGACAGTGAAGAGTCAGAGGAGGGAGAAGAGGAAGAGGAAGGTAGCGAGGAAGAGGTGGGTGGACACATTTAGCAGGACTAGCACATTTTGACATTTTGGTTATATGCACTGCAGGTTCAATCACAATTTTTCACGTTAACGAGCGGCAGCTCCTCCAGTAGCTTTGTTTGTAGCTTTGTCTGTTCTAATGTATTTCTGGACTTAAGCCCTTTTATAGCTTTTTATTACTTAATTTTTTTCATTATATGTTTAGTATAGTGCTGCCTCACCATACTTTTATTCTATCCTATGGGTATGGATGTTTTATTATTGAAGAACAGTCATGGACTTTTTTTATACGAGGGATCAGCTGTTCGCTCTCAGGACTTAGGCCGGTGCTCGTGTTGTCCCCTTTCTACCTCAAGAGGTGAGACGGCCGCACCGGGGATGTCGAGTGGGTGCTAAGCTAAAGGCTAGGTGCATGGAGAAACAGTGGAGATTCAAGCCCTTTGTTCCGTCGGTGGTTATGGGGAATGTCAACTCACTGGCCAACGAAATCGATGAACTGGCTGCATTAGTGAAGAATGTAAGGATCTACAGGGAATGCAGTTTGCTCTTATTACATGCCTAGAGAGTTTTCGCACACTATTGCGGTTTGTGTCTACATCCGCCCCCCCTGTGAGCGCAAGCTGAAGCAGCATGTGATGTCATCCACTTGGTCGTCGTGAGACTGCAGACACAGCACCCAGATGCCTTCATGTTATTTCTGGGGATTTTAACCACGTCACACTGGACTCCTCTCTGTCTGTTTTTTGCCAGTATGTTGACTGTCCCACTAGGGGAAACAGGACTATTGATCTACTGTATGCTAATGTTAAGGATGCATACACTGCCATTCCTCTGCCGCCACTGGGGAGATCAGACTACAATCTGGTTTTGCTCAAGTCTCATTACAAGCCCAAAGTTATGAGGCTACCCATCACCACATGTTCTTTCAGGAAGTGTTTCCTGGGGCAGAGGAGGCCCTGTGTGACTGTTTTCAGTGTACGGACTGGGGAATCCTACAGGAGTCGTATGGGGAGGACATTAAGGGTATCACTAGTTGCGTAACTGACTACATGAACTTCTGTATGGACATTGTTGTTCCCACTAGATCTGTACGCTGCTTTGCCAATAATAAGCCCTGTAGCCAACTCAAAGCCTGTGCTATAGAGCTTGGTGACCCTCTATAACATATCTTCAATCTGAGTCTGCGTTTAGGGAGGGTTCCTGTGCTGTGGAATCATCCTGCGTCGTGCCTGCATCGTGCACTCCAAGGATCCAAATGATTTCAGGCCTGATACACCACCTCAGACCACAGGTCCGTCATGCACTCTACCCTCTGCAGTTTGCGTATCAGGAGAGGGTGGGGGTAGATGACACCATCCTCTACCTGCTTCACCGGTCTCTCTCGTACTTGGACAGGGGCAGTAGCATTGTGAGAATCATGTTTTTTGATTTCTCCAGCGCATTTAATACCCCTCTATTGAAAGAGAAACTGACAGTGATGGGTGTGGACTCATACCTCATAAAGTGGATTATAGACTATCTTACTGAGAGATCTCAGTATGTCCGACTAAGGGACTGCACCTCTGAGACTGTTGTCAGCAGCACGGGGGCACCACAGGGGACAGTGCTCTCCCCAGTCCTGTTTACCTTGTACACCTCCGATATTTTTTTTTTATATTTATTTATTTTTTTAAGTACAACTCTGAATTGTCGCATTCTGAAATTTTCTGATGACACTGCCATCGTGGGGTGTATTAAGAATGGAGATGAGGGAGAGTATTGGAGCCTAATTGGGGACTTCGTTAGGTGGTGTAGTTCTAACCACCTAAAGCTTAACACTTCAAAAACTAAGGAAATGGTGGTCGACTTCCGGAGGCATAGGCCCCACCTGCAGTCTGTGTCCATTGAAGGTGGCTGACAAACTGGACTGGTCCAAGAACACTGATGCCCTTTACTGGAAGGGACAGAGTCGACTCTGTTTCCTTAGAAGGCTGGGGTCCTTTAATATTTGTAAAAAGCTACTGCAGATGTTTTACCAGACGGTCATCGCTAGCATCCTCTTCTATGCTGTGGTATGCTGGGGGAGCAGCATTAAGAAGAGGGACACCACACAGCTTGACAAGCTGGTGAAGAAGGCTGGTTCTGTGATGGGTGTTGAACTTGACTCCTTAACATCTGTGGCAGAGAGGAGGACCCTTAGCAAGCTTTTGTCCAGTGTGAACAATGTCCATCACCCACTGCACAGTACCATCTCTAAGCAGAAGAGCACCTTCAGCAACAGGATGCTGTCCCTGTCCTGTTCCACAGACAGACTGAAGACATCTTTTGTTCCTCAGGCGATATGACTTTTTAATTCATCCTTGTGAGCAGGGCATAATATAATTTTGGGCTGCTTGTCTTGTTTGTGTTTGTTTTGTTTTAATTGTTACTACTAGAAACTTGAATTTCCCTAGTGGATGAATAAAGTATATCTATCTTTCTATCTAGACGTGACCTGTTACTAAAAGAGGAAGGTTTTGTTTGGAATGGTCAAGCGCTTTTCACAATACACATCGTTTCAAAGAAACTTTACAGAAAACCAGTGGAATTTGTAATTGTAAATTTTGGAATTTACAAAAGTTCGCTTCATTATCTGTTATGATCAATAGGACTGCAGTGAGGAGGATGGTGAGAACAGCAGTGAGAACGATGAAGAGGATGACACCGAAGAGGGGGAGGAAGAGGATACCGATGAAGAGGAGGAAATGTGCTTGCCAGGCATGGATGGAAAAGAGGAGGTTAGCATGTCACATGACCTCTGAGATGTGGTTTAATGTGGGAAATGTAGTGTTTGTTGATGAATTTAAGCATTTTCTAATGGTTCTGACCTGTTTTTTTTTTTTTTTTTTTTTTTTTAACCCTGAATAGAAGTTCAAATGATGCCTCCATGTTTTTTTTTCTCTCTGAAACTTAGTTGTTTTTCTGTGGAACACAAACAGAATTTTAATATTTCAGTGAAATTCGAGTTCAGATCATCACCATCAGCTGTAGCAATCTTTTTCTTTTTTTTTTCCCCCCTAAAAATTATAATTTTGTTCCACAATCCAAAAAAAAATTTTTTTTTTCTTTTTTTCCCACTAATTCTTTCTCATGTGAATGCTTTGAAAACTTAAAATAAGCTGTGTAAGGAGTGGATCACATGAGCTTGTGACGTATGCTCATGTGCATAGTTTAATTGTTTTCTTCCGTTCTGCAGCCAGGTTCAGACAGTGGCACCACGGCTGTAGTAGCTCTTATTCGTGGGAAGCAGCTCATTGTGGCCAACGCTGGAGATTCCAGGTGTGTGGTGTCTGAAAAGGGAAAGGCGGTGGACATGTCCTATGACCACAAACCAGAGGACGAGCTCGAGCTGACCAGAATAAAGAATGCTGGTGGTAAGGTGACGATGGACGGCCGTGTCAACGGAGGCCTGAACCTCTCCAGAGCTATTGGTAACTACTGGCTTTAGTATTTATTTTTGGAAATGTCTTTTGCCGTATTTCCGTTGTTTGAGAACCATTGTTTTCTGCATCGCTCTAAATGGTGGTTTTCTTGCAGGTGATCACTTTTATAAAAGGAACAAGGCTCTTCCCCCAGAGGAACAGATGATCTCTGCTCTGCCTGATGTCAAAGTGCTGACGCTCAATGAAGACCATGATTTTATGGTTATTGCCTGTGATGGCATCTGGTAAGACAGACAAAAATAACATGATTTTGAGTGTTTTATTTTAGGGCTTGGTGATTATATTAAATATTTACAATGCATTAACATGCTTTTGCAAGTTAATTGATTAATCGTGATATGTGTGATTTTGCTGATCATCTAGCCTAAAATAATTATAAAAGAATGATTCAAGGTTGATTTAGTTTTAACCACATGCTTTTAGTTCTTGGATAAATCCTTTGCATGTAATTGGCTATAGTAGCTGTTTTGGTTGAAATAACTTATTTACAAGAATATTATGATATAAAAAATATCACGGAAAAAGCTGAACTTGTGACTTCTAGTGTTTATTCAGGTACCCTGCTCTGATACCATTGTGCATAACATCTAGGTTTAATGTAGTGGTCTTATCTTAGTCACTGTAATGTAATGTAATGGTAGTTCTATAACATCTCATTGCAGTGCAGTTCCATATATTTTGCTGCACTTTTGTCTGTCTCTGCCATGAGAAATGCTTTTTTTTTTGTTTTTTTGCAATATTCAAATAAGAACTGTAATGAATAGCCAATGACTAGATGAAATTGTTTATATTCGTGTTTGTTTGTTTAAAGGAATGTGATGAGCAGTCAGGAAGTGGTGGACTTTGTAAATGAGAGACTGAAAACTGAGGCGGATAAAAAAAGACCCCTATCTGCTATTATTGAAGAGGTAAGTACTGGGGAAAATGTGTGACTAGGGATGTGCCCGAAGCCAAATTCGGAAAGGCGATAACAGATTCTACAGAACCCCTAAAGGGACCTGAAGGAAAAAAAAAAAAAGTCAACGCTTTCTTCATGTAAAATCTGATCAGGGCTCCAGACTGTGAACAAATGGTCCCATTTTCCAGTGCGAATACATTTTGTTAGAGGATGCACTGGTGCCACCACGTTGCTTAACTGATAAGAGCTGCCATTTCTGTTGCATATAAGAAACCTCAAACGGCAAACTAAACGAAAGTGAAACAAAACCATGGGGGATAGTTCACCCAAAAATGAAAATTCTGTCATTTATTCACCCTCATGTTGCTTCAAACCTGTAAGAGTTTGGAACAGGTGAGTGACGCAATTTTCATTTTTGGGTAAACTATCCCTTTAACACATTTTCCAGCACTTCAAAATTAAATATTATCCATGTTATTTTTAATGTGATGACCAACAATAAAAAAATATATATATTTCTCTATAAAAATTTGTTTTTTACACGTTACTGTTGTTAAAGTTAATTTTTATCTGCATCTCAACTCATTCTTTACTGTCAAATGTGCATTTCCAAGAAATAAACATGTAATATTAGTTACTGCACTTATTAATGCAAAACCATTGTCATTTTATGATTAAATTACCTTTATGATTAAAACCATCCAGTGCTACCAAATTGATGCAGGTGCATCAATTTTGTAATCATTTTCCACCATCTGTGCCACCGGCGCTTTTACTCTCAGAAATGTTAGTCTGGAGTACTGAGTAACCGATTACCGCAGCAAGCCTAACCATGTCCCTTTAGGCCAGGGGTGTCCAAAGTCGGTCCTGGAGGGCCACTGTCCTGCAGAGTTCCTGACAAAATATATTGTAGCCATTAACTCTTTCCCCGCCATTGGAAATTTACGGCTTTTCATGTTTTCACTGTTATACAGGTGAAGATGTAGAAACCATGAAATTTGTGAAAATGATAAATGGTGGCTGGCAACTTTATAAAAAATAAAAAAAAAACACTGGCGGGAAAAGTTAAGAATTCTTTCCACAAATTAATAATTCGTTCCTTCGTTTTAGTAAATCATGGCCATGTTGAACTAATTTGTTCCCTTGTTTCGATTTAACTAAAACAAGGCAAATTATTACAACGTGGCCATGATTTAGTAAACAAGGGAACAAATTGTTTTATACAATTAAATGGCTAAAAATGTAGTTATTGGCCTTTTTGTCTTGTAGTGTTTTCTGGAACCATGTACAATGTTTTTTTTTTTACCATGTTTTTTTTTTTTTTTGCTCCGTCTAGCTGCTCGACCACTGCTTAGCACCAGACACCTCAGGGGACGGCACAGGATGTGACAACATGACCTGTATAATCATCACCTTCTCCCCGCACCTCGGGAGCAACATAGCTGAGAGCACCAAGAAGCGGAAGCCGGAGGAAACCACAGCAGAGGAAAACGGCAACGACAGCAAAAAATCCAAAACTGAATAGAGCTGACGTTGAATGTGCTGATTGTTTTGAGGACACCTTCCCCTTTTGAATTCAGACCACTTGGAAAAATTTTTAAGAATAGCTCCCTGAGAAAGAGCATTTAAGTTTTAAACTATTCAAAGACGCAAGCAACTAGAACTGTTAAACCAGACCGTTTGTTCTTTTGTTGTTCTGATTTATTTAACAGGCCCATCTATAATTGCTAATGGAATGAACCGAGCAGAATGAAGACACGAGTCTGTGGTCCTGATGTATTTCTCGTCCATCGTACCCTTGTTTATGTACATAGTGTTTTTCCAGTAACCGTCAACTTGGTTTGTTTTTTTTTGTTTTTTTTTTTGATTGTTTTTTTTAAATAGTGGTTCATTGTGTCAGTAATTGTGACCTTTTCTCTGGACACCAGTATGTAATTGATCAAATACATTTTTTTAAAATAACATGATAGATGCTGGTCTATTTTTTTCCTGATAAAGCCATCGTCCAAATGAGGGATGAAATAATCCTGTAGAAATGCTCTGAGATGATGATTTACATTGACATTCCTTTCTCCCTTGTTTCATGCTTGCAAAGAACATTGATCCTAATGTCTGTAATAAATGTGCTTTCCTTTGAATCGGGCAGACTGAAGGCTGACATTGGGATCAATGTGAAAGAATTCAGTAAACTGCTTTTAGAGTGGAAGTCCTCACTGAGTTTTCTTTCTCATTGTCATGAAGCATCCATTTCATTCATTAAGGTTTATATACAACGTATTTTGGAATATATATTTTGGTACTTTTTCAGAACATCTTTGTGGGTTGTACAGGGAAACAATAAGTCATTGCTCAGAACTACAGCCTTTTCTTTATCAATAAACAAGTGGAGACAAGTACTGCAATGCTGTTTTTCTTGTGGGGAATTGGGGCTTGTTTAAGCAGTAAGGACATTTTGTTTCTGTATTTGACCGATATCTGTTTAGTTCTTTGTAATCTGATCAGCAACAGTGGATCCAAATTTTAGCCTTTTGAGAAGGGATCTGTGCGTCATTGGAGGTGTGCTGGGGAAATCTCATCTGACAAGTTTTATTTAAATGTAAAGGCTGCAGTCATTATAGGGTGTTAAGATGAGAGTGATATTCTTTATCTTAGACCATTGTAAATAGTCTAATACTTGTATAACTAGATGAGTAAAGTTTGATGACAAACTTTGAAGTTGGCTTGAGAAAGTTTTTTTTTTTTTTTTTTTTTTTTTTAAAAGCTTGAAGTTGGAAGGTTTGAATGTTTTGAAGGCAATAAAGGCTATCAGAAAAATAGATTAGATTTAGCATGTTATGTTAGGTTACTAGCATGTTTTAAAACATTGTCAGCATGAATTAGCATGTTGTTAGCAAAAATTAGCATGTTTTAGCTTTAGCATGTTGGAAACATGATTTAACATGTTGGTATATTTTGGCATTCATTAATGTTGCTAACATGATTTAGAATGTTGTTAGCATGGTTTAACATGTTGCTAGCATGATTTAGCCTTTTGTTTGTTTTAGAATGAATTAGCACGTTGCTAACCTGTTTTTAACATGAATTAGCATGTTTTGGTAGGTTGTTAGCATGAAGTAACATGTAAGAATGGTTTAACATGTTGCTAATATGTTTTGACATGTTAGCATGTTTTAACATGAATTAGCATGTTTTTAGCATATGTTAATATGATTAAACATGTCACTAGCACGCTGTTAGCATCAATTAATATTTTGCTAGCATGAATCGGCATGTTGCTAACATGTTTTAACATTAATAATAAGCTTAGTAGATCAGTAAGCTGGCTTTCATACATGGACCTTTTATGCTCTCATTTTAATTGAGAGACTATACTGAATATTTCTACTTTTAAAATAAAAATAAATGACCATCAGTCACAGCACTTAAAGTACATGCATTATAACATACTGATGTTCAAAATAAAATTAATGGACATTAATGTTCGTATATTTGTGAATATATACCATATGCTGATGCACTTTCAAGGAACTTTGTCATGCAATTCTGGATAAATAAAACTCTTTCTTTCAATGGGTTTTCAAACTTTATGAACTGCTTTACATATTTTGGGTGATCTATACCTTTAATGTATGAATGCCATTACATTAGATTGTGAGTTATGAAATGTTAGTGGATCATGTTGATAGTTAATGTGATTCTCTACACCTATGGTCACTCTGATAGGATGCCAACTGGATAAAAGTCGTTGCAAAAACGACTCAGAAATGTATTTTACAAGTTATTTATAAGTCAGACTTGTGTCCATGTATTTTTGAGGCCAGTTGATATTGAAAAAAAACAGATAAAATACACAATGAGAACACTTCAGAAAGATCATTCAGATTCTTTACAGACTGAAAACAGACTGATTCTGCTCTTGTTATTGGTCAGTGCTTCAGCCAGACTTCATTCACCACAGTGGAGCACTTCTCAGCATCCCTTCCCAGCAATAGGACTCGGCCGTCTAAAATAAATCAAAGGTGAATAGTCATTTTAATCAATCTGAGATTGCCTTGCATTTTAAATTGCAATATTCTGCACATAATCACTTAAGTGACACTGCTATTAAAGAGATTACATTGCTGATATAGGTAATATGCAGTAACAATTGACATTTTGATGATAACAAATGAGGAATGACATTTTACCTGCATTCGTTTGTGAAGAAATACCAGCTTTTGATTCAGTAACTCAATATCCTGCAATGAAAGGCGTGAAATTAATTTAACAAAATAAGAGGCATCATACTAAATGCATGTTAATTTTGCATAAAAGATGCTTACATGTAGTCAAGACAAAAAAATAGCTGAGTTTATAAAAATGACCCTGTTCAAAAGTTTATGAACTCTTGATTCTTAACACTGTGTGTCGTTCCCTGGATGATCCACGGCTGTTTTTTTGTTTTGTGATGGTTGTTCCCTTGTTTGTCCTGAGCAGTTAAACTGACCAACGTTCTTCAGAAAAATCCTCCAGGTCCTGCAAATTCTTCAGTTTTCCAGCATCTTTTGCATATTTGAACCCTTTCCAGCAGTGACTATGACTTTGAGATCCATCTTTTCACACTGAGGACGATTGAGAGACTCAAACACAACTATTAAAAAAGGTTCAAACATTCACTGATGCTCCAGAAGGAAACACGATGCATTAAGAGCCGGGGGGTGAAAACTTTTTGAATTTGAAGATCAAGGTAAATTGTACTTCATTTGTCTTCTGGGAAACATGTAAGTATCTTCTGTTCCTTCCGAAGGGCAGTACTAAATGGAAAAAAATTATATTTAAAGGGGTCCTTGATTATGGTTTAATTTTTTTAACTTTAGTTAGTGTGTAATGTTGCTGTTTGAGCATAAACAACATCTTCAAAGTCACGACGCTCAAAGCAAAGGGAGATATTTTCTTTTACAGAAATCACTTTTTAAGGACTACAACAAACGGCTGGTAGGGACTACAACGAGCTTATTCATGGGTTAGTGACATCACTAACCCTAAAATTTACATAAACCCCACCCTGGGAACATGTTGAGAAAAGGAAGAGTTGTTGTAGTCGAGCACATTTGGGAGTCTGCTCAAGCTGTCGCATCCGTCTTTTCACATTTATTGCAATACAGTACGAACACAAATGCAATAGCATGTCATAAAAGCAAGATGACAACATAAGTTATAACCGTAATTAAACTAAACTATACCAGTTTTATCTTCATGCAGCGTATATTCTCTGGCTCTGAAGGATCTTACAACAGTTCTCACATGAGCGATTTATAGCTTATCATGACAGAATATGCTAATCAATGACTTGAAGATAGTTAACTCCACATCAGCTACATAAATTCATCAACTAACCATTCAGAAACGTCCTGTCTCATTCTACATGTTGTCACTTCTTCTTGAGCCTCTCCATCATTGTCTGACTCCAGTTTGAACATAAAAGGCTGAACAGTTTCTGACATTTTCAGTGCGTGTCTGTGTGAGGTAATCGGAGCTGCTAACACAAGCTTTTGAAGCTCCGCCCTCTTTTAGAAATGGGGCGGGGAGCAGCAGCTCATTTGCATTTAAAGAGACAAAAACGGCACGTTTTTGCTCACCCTCAAAAAGTGACAATTTTAACATGCTATAAAAAAAAAATTATCTGTGGGGTATTTTGAACTAAAACTTCACACACACACACACTCTGGGGACATCAGAGACTTATTTTACAGCTTGTAAAAAGGGGCATAATAGGACTCCTTTAAAAAAAAATAAGAAAAATTTGGACATCTTCATCCTGTTCAAAAGTTTTCACCCCCCGGCTCTTAATGCATCGTGTTTCCGTCTGGAGCATCAGTGAATGTTTGAACCTTTTTTAATAGTTGTGTTTGAGTCTCTCAATCGTCCTCAGTGTGAAAAGATGGATCTCAAAATCATACAGACACTGCTGGAAAGGGTTCAAATATGCAAAAGATGCTGGAAAACTGAAGAATTTGCAGGACCTGGAGGATTTTTCTGAAGAACGTTGGTCAGTTTAACTGCTTAGGACAAACAAGGGACTCAAGAACAACCATCACAACACAAAAAAACAGCCGTGGATCATCCAGGGAGCGACACACAGTGTTAAGAATCAATGGTTCGTAAACTTTTGATCAGGGTCATTTTTATAAATTCAGCTACTTTTTTAGTCTTGTGGACTATATTTAGAAATATTTTATGTAAAATATCTTATTCAGGACAGTACTAAATAAAAAAATAACATGCATTTTGTATGATCCCTCTTATTTTGTTAAAATTATTCACATTTTCACAGATTCTGCAAGGGGTTCACAAACTTTCAAGCACAACTGTATAACGATAAAGATAGAAGTTCTAAAAAACATTCTAAATATAAAAGAAAAAACAGTGTCCACACCACAACTATAACGGCAAAGAGAAACAATATCATTGGAATCACTTTCGGAATGATTTTTCCCAGCGGATGAATGATAAAAACACCTGAATCATCCGCTGGTGTGGACCCTAATATCGTTATATTTATAATTATCATTCTTGGCATGAACGGGCCTTAAAAGTTGACCAAATTCACTAATAGCATATATGCATGCATACTTTTTGTCAAATCAAATACCTCCGCCTAATACAACCTATCTATAGGCATTATAGCAAATGGCAAATCGTGGTTCTTCTGTGACATAGGCTAACTAAAGCATTTTGAGTGAGCAACATCCTGTTTCAATAGGAAATACATCAACACAGAAAAGAAAGTCGTTAGATATAAGATCAGAAGTTCACCTTTGTCATCTTTTCATGGTGTTTTAGCTTGATCTGAGGCAACAGCTCTTCTAATCTTTCAATCTGAAATAACCCCAGATGTGTCATAAATGTGAGACATTTTTTACACCATGTCACCAAGGATGTTTTAAACAGTGAATTTGTTTTAAAGAGGCAATGACTCACGTCTGAGTCAAACGTCTCACCTGTTTCACAATGCTCTGTAGTCTCGACTTCAAGGTTTTATTGAAAACAGTCATGGGAATACTTCTGGGTCTTGGGTTGACTATATTTAAGGAAATATAGTGACTTTTTGGAATAATTTAATAAAGGGGGGGGGAAATCATTATTTAAAAAGCCCTCAAGTTTTCGTACCATGCTGGTAGTTTTTAGCCACTTCAAGGACGTATGGCCTGGGTACAAGGAATGAGAACAAATAAACACATTTAAAAATAGTCAATCCTGAAAATATAAGAAAGGATTAACATAATAAACAGAAAGAAATGACCATGACCATCAGACATTAACCAGCTCAAAAATGTATGTCAGCCATTTATGTATACAATGTATTCTAGCATGTGTTTGTGTGATGGTATTTTGTGCATTTACAACTACTTGAATTTGAGTATGATGTGAATTTAATATTTATTCATTATATATTTAAGAATTTATTTTAATTGATTGATTCAATTTGGGAATTTTATATAGCCTAATATTTTTATTAAAAAAATATGCCCTCATAAATGTATTGAAAAATTAATTCTAGGGTCTAAATATTGGCCCGTAATAAAAGAAGCGGATTGCCTTTTGCTATTGTTGGCTGATGCTGACATTCATATATCTAAGGAATAATTGACCCAGTCCATTGAATTAGTGTGCATTATTTTCTAATAATTCAACGGACTGGAGTCAATGATTCCGCTTATACTCCGGTTACCACACCTCAAGACATAGTTCAGATGTTGTATTTCAAGATATTTGTCAGGTTTTTGTCCTTAACACGCTAGTGGGAAAGGCCATGTAGCTTTTAAGTTACTAAACCATTTTACTGATAAAATCATCAGAGCAGCCCTGACAGCATGTTTATGTGCGAGTGTGTGTTCGTACTGTATAGCCCCTCTCACACAGAGATTCCGGAAAATACCCTGATAATGTGTCCCGGGATTTAACCCGGGTTCATTCACACTGCCAGTGATTTTCTGGAATCTGTGCGTGCGTTCAGACACATCCCGTAAAGATCCCATAAAGACACGTGACATCAGGATGTGACATGTAAATCGGAGAGAGCGTGAGAAAGAGCATGGAAGCTTGTTACCGCCACCGAATAAAAAATAAAAAAAAGTTAAATGTGTCTTTTTACAGTATCTCACAATTCTGACTTTTCCCCCCCAAAATTGGAAGAGAAGTCAGAATTGCAAGATATACACGCGCATTTACGAGGAAAAAAAAAATAAAAATTCAGAATTGCGAGTTTATATCACGCAATTCTGAGATAAAAAGTCAGAATTGTGAGATAAAAAGTTGCAATTACCTTTTTAAATTTATTCCGTGGCGGAAATAAGCTTTCATAAGAGAGTGTGGGCTTTCCGTAAAATAATAAAATGTAATTTTGTGGAAAAAAAATATGGAAATAATCTGTTTTTATATTATTTACTATATTTATTTCCTTGGTCAGTGTCGTTGTGTGTTTTGGTTCTTTTGCAGGTGCGTTTCGCACACCTTAGAATGTTCGTCAACCAATCAGATTCAAGCATTCAACAGCCCCGTAGTATAAATGAATATATCTTTGACACTAGGTAAGATTGTTTAAATAGACTTACATTTGCTTGCTGTTTGGCAGCATGCAACAGTTTAATGGAATTAGAGATCCTCGATTGTTTCGCATCTGAAAATTGATTTAAAAATATTTCTGTTCATATAAATACGGAGCAGATCGCAAAGGTTTTAATCACCACAGGAAGTTTGTGCATGCCAAAATACCTTCAGTGTTATCTGAGAAGTGTCCAGTCTGAAAGAATGAGCTAGTATCTGTAAGGAGAGAGAACACCAATTTAATACATCTATTGAATCTCAATACCTAACCCAAAAACTGGTCAAAAACGCACTTGTCTTATGGTGGTTACTTTGGCCCCACTTGGAATGTGAACCTCCCGAAGGGCCGTGACCCTGTCATCTGCAAAAAAATGGTTATGTCAGCACTCATATTACATCACACAGACATCTATTTGATGTCTGATTTACATCTGCAAGATGTATTTTTTAGAGTGTTTGCTGGATGGGAGCATATGTTGTTCTAGAACTTGGATAAACCTTTCAGCACTGATGGTGCCTTTCCAGATGTGTAAGCTGCCCATGCCACACACACTCATGCAACCCCATACCATCAGAGATGCAGGCTTCTGAACTGAGCATTGATAACAACTTGGGTTGTCCTTGTCTTCTTTAGTCCGGATGACATGGCATCCCAGTTTTCCAAAAAGAACTTCAAATTTTGATTCGTCTGACCACAGAACAGTTTTCCACTTTGCCACAGTCCATTTTAAATGAGCCTTGGCCCAGAGAAAACGCCTGCGCTTCTGGATCATGTTTAGATATGGCTTCTTTTTTGACCTATAGAGTTTTAGCCGGCAACGGCGAATGGCACGGTGGATTGTGTTCACCGACAATGTTTTCTGGAAGTATTCCTGAGCCCATGTTGTGATTTCCATTATAGTAGCATTCCTGTATGTGATGCAGTGCCATCTAAGGGCCCGAAGATCACGGGCATCCAGTATGGTTTTCCGGCCTTGACCCTTACGCACAGAGATTGTTCCAGATTCTCTGAATCTTTGGATGATATTATGCACTGTAGATGATGATGATAACTTCAAACTCTTTGCAATTTTTCTCTGAGAAACTCCTTTCTGATATTGCTCCACTATTTTTCACCGCAGCATTGGGGGAATTGGTGATCCTCTGCCCATCTTGACTTCTGAGAGACACTGCCACTCTGAGAGGCTCTTTTTATACCCAATCATGTTGCCAATTGACCTAATAAGTTTCTAATTGGTCCTCCAGCTGTTCCTTATATGTACATTTAACTTTTCCGGCCTCTTATTGCTACCTGTCCCAACTTTTTTGGAATGTGTAGCTCTCATGAAGTCCAAAATGAGCCAATATTTGGCATGACATTTCAAAATGTCTCACTTTCAACATTTGATATGTTATCTATATTCTATTGTGAATAAAATATAAGTTTATGAGATTTGTAAATTATTGCATTCTTTTTTATTCACAATTTGTACAGTGTCCCAACTTTTTTGGAATCGGGTTTGTAAGCCGTTTATCAGATGTTTGATGTTTTTCCGGATTAAGCGCTCTTTAGCAGACATCTTAGAGATGTACCTGTGCTAGGCTATATCTTTTCCTTGATAGCACACGTACATCTCAGAGACGTCTATTTTATGTGTGTGTTTTTATCTATGAAAGGGCCCTGTTTTTCAAATTCCATTTTTTCCATTTAATTTTTTTACAGATTCCGTCTATTTGATGTGTGTGTTTTCATCTGCAAGATGTTTTTTTGTTTGTTTGTTTGCTCATCTGCAATACGTCTCTGTGACATTTCCTGTAAGATTTTAGACATTTAGAAAACGTCTTTAAGGTTTATGATTTAACTGCTTTTTCTAAGACATTTATCAGATGTTTATCAGATTAGTTCCAGATTAAGGCCGCGTGTCCACCAAAGCGTTTTTAGCCAGCTGAAAACGCTGGACGCTCTGCTGAAAACGTCTCGCTGTGGGCGCTTGAGAGCGTTTTGGCAGCGTTTTTTTCAGTTGAGACTCTTTGCTTGTTATGATACGGAATATCCGTGGAAGTGTTACTAGCATCTCATTTCACAGATAGTTTGTTTCTGTATTGATTCTATATAAAAATGCAGATACAATGTATTTGCTCTGGCTCTTGTTTTACATTACTTTGTTCCGTTATTATGCTTCTTGTTTTCATCTGTTGACGTTCTTGTTCAACCAGTAAGTCTTGTGCTGTCAGATGCACCTGTTGCTGTCTATCCATCGCAATACATTTTACAACAGTGCCAAAAGGCAAAATGTAATTATAGTAATTCAGTATATATATTATAAGAAATGTTTTTCTCCTATTGTTAAACTAATGAAGGCAGAAAAACTAGAATCTACAGCAAATCTTTTAATGTTGCCATGGCAACCAGGATGCAACGCAGCTGACCACTGTTTAATTAAATGCAATTTGGACAGATTATTATAAAAAATTAGACCAACCGTTGAGATCAAGCCTCTTGAGGGCAATCCAAATTGTACTGCGAATGTTTTCACTGTTAATAAAGGCCATTGCAGCATCAACATACACCTCTTGTGCAAGCGGCGTTAAGCAGCAGTGTGAAGACAGATATACAAAGTGTAATATTTTCATAATTAAAGTCAAAAGTATAGTAAAAAAAAAAAGTATTAATCTTTAATAATGGCTTTCCCATTACTACCACTCATAACGAGAGTCACAGAACAACACAAATATACCAAAACAGTACAGATGAACACTACAATCAATAGCAAATCGTCATATCCTGATGCATTTTATACATATTATTAAACATATTAATTATATGCTATCATATTATTATTATTATTATTTATGTATTAATGCGTTGTTTTGTTGTTACAATAATATTTATGATTTTAAGAGTTGTGTTCCAGTGATATTGAAAGTCTTTGACGTGTACAAGCTCAGCATATTGATCATAATTTCTTGATTACGTGGTTTTATCTGGCATATAATGGCATGAATGAAACGTTTCATGTATTTATTCTGTAAAAAAATGCTGTATTTATTTATTTGCTTGTTTATAAATGGCAAAATTAGACTTACTGTAAGCTATTTTAGTAATTTTGCTGCCTTTCTAAAAAAAAAAAAAAAAAGGTTGAGTAGCTCATGACTTTTAATTTGAAAAATGTTTCTAGTGTCACTGAAAGTGTTTCTCCCTCACTGGTGTCGAGAACGCGCGTGGGTCTCGTGCACGTCGTTATGAACTGCGCGCTGGCTCTGGGATGTTGTGAATAAATTCCTCTTTTGTTGGACCATCGTTTATTTAGCCTTATGTTTTAGTGAACGTAGCTGTGAAACAGAGAAAGAGTCGACACTACAACAAAATGAATGAGCCCGAGGGACTGCGGTTCAGGAGGTTGAACAGACCTCAAATAATTACAGACGAAACCCATGAACCCCAGTACAAAAGCACAAGGTAAGACATACCTACCTGCCTTAATTGGAAACATGTATATGCACTTGATTAAATTGAATTCATTTAATTCATGTGAAACATGTCTTCATATAAATGTAGCATGTTGTTGTTGTTGTTGTGCGTTGCAGCACTTACAGTGGGAAGGTGTTTCGTGTGACATTACTCACACTGGTGGCTTTCCTGCTCTTCCCACTGCTGGTGGTCATTTTCCTGTTTGAGTCTCCCATTCAACCAGAGGCGTTCAGGTGAGCTTTCAGCTCTCACAATGATCTCCTTAATCATGCACTGGCAAACACAAGTCACACAGTTTTTCAGATATTCAGGGATTCCTCAGGACAGTTCCTGGAAATATAAGTTTGTATGGAAAGTCATATATAAAATAAAATATTCAATTGGATAGAATCTGTAAATGCCTAAATGATTAATTTTTAGAGTAACGCATGTACAATAGGATATTATTACTCATGCAACGGTATGCGTGTGTGTGTAATGATGTATAAGTGGTTACAGAGAGGAGTACAGGTGGGACATTGTGTCATACAGCATTTCTCAGATACCATGAGTTATTGTCATTGGTCCTACTCAATGTTTATTGCTAAATGTCAGTTGTAAAGTTTATTACAAAATACCAAAAAGAACTTCTTGTAGCATTCTATTGCCAAGCTGGAAATGCAAGCTGTTGCAATCCTAAATAAGCCCTATTTTGCTTTGTATAAACCTTCTTCTTTTAGACTTCATATGTTAGTTTTAATGGTTAAAGGATTTTTAACCCCCAAATGAAAATGTTATCTTTTAATCATCTCAATGTCATTCCAACCCTTTATAAATATTTACAATATAGCTTCTGCTTTCCACATAACTAAAATGGAGGGCGATTTATAGCGCCAAGTTCCAAAAAGGAAAAACCCCCAAGTATTCCATGTGACTTGTGCACTATATCTGAAGTGTTCCCTACACCGCAGCTGTCAAATTTTATTTTAGTATATTATATAGGCCTACACAAATATTGTAGGGCCCTATGAAATCCATGTAATTTTTTTTCCCAAATTCTGTTTTATTCCATGTTTTTCCATTTTAATTTTTCAGGATTCCGTTTTAATTTTTTGGACTCCATTTTAATTGTTAAATTAAATTTTAGTAATCAAAAACATGTCTAATGAATTGAAATCATGAAACATATACAATTTAACAACAATTTATTAAAAGTTTAACAAAAATTACATTTTTAGGGCCCTGTGAAATCCATTTCATTTTTCCCCAAATTCCATTTTTTCCGTTTTAATTTTTTAGACTCCATTTTAATAGATTTTAGTAATCAAAAAAGTTGAACAAAAACTACATTTTTATGGCCCTATGAAATACGTTTTATTTATTGTTTTCTCAAATTCCGTTTTATTTTTACCAAATTCTGTGTTTTCTGTTTTAAGTTTTCTGTGTTCCGTTTTAATGGTTTAAATAAATTGTAATAATCAAAAAGCATGTCTAATTAATTGAATTCATAAAAACAACAAAATGTAGTTATTTTTCTTTTTTTTTAAATTTCTATGATTTTTTTTTACTTTCGGAAATTCTGTGTTGTGTTTTAATTTTTCTGGCAATCAACTGAAGTAGTTAATCTAATTTATCTTTGAATCATATGAAATTAATCAAACTTTTTTTGTCAAATAAAAAAGATCGCTGACAGTTAAGGGGTAAACTGTTGAAGTACTCATTTCCACTATCTGGGCAATGATTAAGAAGTTTAAATCAACTGTAGGTGATAACAATCTACCTGGAAGAGGGCGTGTGTCTATATTGGCCCCACATACAATGGTTTGGTTTGAAAGTTGGAGAATTGCAGATGCTAGTTGGGTCTTGGGGTCAGAAAGTCTCCAAAACTATGATCAGACCTTATCTAAAATATATAACTACAACTTATTTGGGAAGAATGCAATAAAAAAGCCTTTGGTGACATCAAACCACAATCTCATGCACCTACAGTTTTCCAGGTGTTACTGGATCTTTCAGTGGGACTGGGTTTTATGGTCGGATGAGACCAAAATGACACTTTTCTTTTTTTTGGAAAAACTCCAGAGGTGGGTTTGGCATAGACAGAAACATAGCCATGTAGAAAAGTACCTCATCCCCACTGTGAAGATCTTTAATGCTGTGGGGCTCATTTTCTTCCAAAGACCCTGGGCAACTTGTTAGGATACATGGCATAATAAACTCCATCAAGTACCAGCAGATATTAAATCAACACCTGACTGGCTAAAATAAACCACAGAATGAAGGTTTCGCCATGGACACAGCAGTCCCCTGGCCCAAACCCCATAATAAACCTGTGGGATGAGCTGAAGAAAAGAGTCCACATGCATGAACATCTGAATTTGAAGGATCTGGAGAGGTTCTGTATGGAGGAATGGTCCATATGTTCATCAACCTTATTATGCATTATAGGAGAAGATCAAGACCTGCTATCTTGGCAATGGGAGGTTGCACAAAGTATTAAAAGAAGGGGTGCCAATAATTGTGGAATACATATATTTCAAGATTTTTTCTCTCAAATATTTGACCTTTTTCTTTAAAGGTTAGATTTTTGTGAATATTTTGAATGAAAGACTAAGAGGAGAAAATGCAAAAACAATTTTTTACAGTCAGTTTTGCTCAGATTTACCAAGGGTGCCAATACATGTGGAGCACACTGTATTTATTAATGTTTTGTATTAGATTTCATTTTCTGTAATTTTAATTTTACTTTTAGTAATTTTGTTGTGCTTTTGTTGTTTTCATAAATTTTTTTGTATATATTTTAGTGCTGTCAAAATTAGTGCGTTAACGCATGTGATTCATTTTTTCAGTTTAACGCGTAAAAAAAATGTAACGCAATTAACGCAGAATCCGTTTTTTCTATCATCCTTTGGCTAGCGTTACATTATATGATCACGCTCTTATTCATGCAAATGCTTTTAAACCATTCAAGCGCAACAAGACAAAAGAGAACACGCTGTCTGTGAATGTCCTGACTATGTGACACACACACGTCGCACAGAAAGACGCGTGCCAGTCTCGCGTGCACAGACAGCGCGCCAGAATCCAGTTCTCTTTCGCTCTAACAAACAATAACACATAATTATGCCAAAATGCCCGTTTTGTCGAGCATTCTCGACCATCTTAAATGAGCAATCTTAAATGAACTTAAACAGTTGTGAGAAAATGAAATGCGTGTGACAGCGCGTCAGATCGGCGTCATGTTCGGCAGTTATTTTTTTTTAAAGCCTAATAAATGTTGAAATTGAAGCTTTCAATTGTATTGTAATGTTGAATGTCTATCGTTAATGTTTAAAAAAAAAATCTCTTTCATAGAGACATCAGTAGCTGTATTAATATCAGTGATACTGGCCTTCATTCATAAAAAGATGCCATTACAACAAATATTTTTAAAATACTTTAAGTTGTTTCTACATTAATTTGGGGAGTAACTGAAATTATTACACTATAAAAATATATTAAAAATGTGTGATTCGTTAATTTTTTTTAATTGATTGACAGGACTAATATATTTCTATATAGATTTATTTTTATTTCAGTTTTACTTTTTGGGGTAATTTTAGTGTTTTAACCTATTTATTTCAGTTAGTTACCAAGGTAGCATTTATAATTTTCGTTTTCATTTTATTTCAGCTTTATTTTGATTGCTGAAAACTATTTTTATACTACAGGTAGTTGATGTAGATGAAGTCACACGTGGCATGAAAGGTGTCTCTTTTTAATTTTTATTGACATAAGTGCCATAATTTGCGAGCTATTGTGGAGGCAAAGCTTATTTGCAAATAATGGCTGTTCCTCACACAAGGCTGCCGTATGACTTCAGAAGACTTGGAATATCGTGCACGAGTCAAATGGAGTTTTTTCCTGTCCTTTTGATCTTGTCAGTATAAACCTCCTTTTGTGTTTCACAGAAGTAAAATAATATGGGTTTGTAATAATATAAGTGGGAGTAAGCACAATGAATGCACAATTTTCATATTTCCATGAATCATTCCTTTAACGCTGAATAGAAAGCTTCTTTAATAATTATTTTATATCTGATCCAATATAGTCCTTTTGGTTGTGATCTGATCTGCTGCCACAATGTTCTTGAGAGTCAAGAAAAAATCCAATATAAATATTCATCTTAAGTCAAGTCCCACAGTGCTTTCTCATTTCTCTTTTAGTTCTGACAATGGTTAATAATTGTTGCCTCTGCAGTTGATATGTAGGGCATTTCATTCTCACAAAAGAACGGCTTTCAGTTCAGTTCATCTCAACATTTCTGAACGTGAAACTTAACTAAAGTTCTTCTTTGTTTTTCCCCCGCTTGTGTTTAATAATTAGTCTCAATGAACCGCCTCTTATGACTGGCTGTTACGAGCCCAACTTAAAGCTCAGACAGGCAGAGCGACTGTTCGAGGAGCAGCTCATCGGCCCAGAATCCCTTGCCAATATTGGAGGTCAGTATTTGCAAAGCAATGCAGTCAAAACTTGACCTTTCACCCAGTTTGTCGCAGCTGTTTGGCAGTGTGTGCACTCAGGCATCGACTGCGGTGTACTGGCCAAAATAGATAAGCTTTGTTGACTTTGTTGAAATATTGTATTTCAGTATTGCATGCTTGCACACTCTGACAATATATAAGGAAGTGTGAAGATCTTGAGATATAAATTAATATGTATGTAGATCTTAATATTAATCTTAAGTCATTATATATTTAAAAATAATCTGCTTTAAAGACAGCATGTAATGGCTCTGAATCATTCTTGTTTTGTAGATGTTTTGTACACTGGGACGGCTGATGGAAAGATAGTCAAAATCGAGGGAAGGAACATTCATGTATTAGCAACACTTGGCAACCCACCATGTGGTAAGAGAACCAAAAATACTGGACTATTTCCTCAAACACTGCGTAATGTGGCATTTCAACATGAGTGACCTTGTCGTTTGAAATGCTCGGTTTCATGAGATTATTGCACAAGGCATGAATCTTTGTACATTTTTCAGTAACTTTTAGGAAACTGTAACATTAATGAATTTTTTTTTTTTTTTAGTTATTACTTTGTTGTCATAAGCAGTAGACAGGGATCAACATTTGATTACATGTAAATGGGTTTAATATCAGAATCTGATCAATTATTGACTGTCCACATGGTGTATCGCAACTGTTCAGATCCGATCTTTAGTTTTCCGGAATATCTGCATTCGTTTCTATGGCAGTGACGTTGTGTTGGTAGGCATATGCCGAAAAAAACAAAAGCAACATGGAAGGGTTTGCAATACAGATGTCTTATTTACAACATGACAATAGAGTGGTGCAGGTATGACATCACTTTGTAGGCAAAAACGCGGAAGCGAGTTAGCATTTTAGCACGTCCCGAAGTCGATGGGTTTTTTGAATGGGGTTTTGGTTAAATGGCTGAAATAAGGTCTGCGGTAAACACAAGCTCAAGACACTTTCACGTTTTATTCTACAACATAAAATACATCAGTATTACCCCACTCTACAAAGGCTGTTGAGGAAATTAAACGTCATCACGCCGAACAGGTAAACTCAGTCCGCTTTTACAACCTCGTTATGCTCATAATTGTGCTCTTATAAACCAGTCTAACTCAAACATTCTGGGAAAATGTTTTGAGATAACTGAAAGAGTCGGAAGTTTAGTGATGGTGACGTTGAAGTTGAGCAACCGTGGTGTAGTCCGTTTATAGCCTACCTTTAGCTTTTTACTTCTGTCGACTGCATTTAGGCTTCAAAATTCATAAAAGTTGTGTTCATCTGTCAGAATTATCTTGATGGACAAAACGTGTAAGTGCTTGAGTGCACATCGGGTTTGGGTAAGAAGTGGTTTGTGTCGATTTGAGTCGGGTACAGATTTTAGGACCCCTCTACTTACTGCATGACATGTTTAACTTAACGTGCATTTCTCTCTAAAGGCGCATCCACTGTTCTGTGGAGATGACTAGTCAGCGTCGTCAATTTCATCTTTGTAGCCGACACTCGCTAGTTTATTAACAAATTAAAATGTTTAGACAATCTCCTTGCTGTTGTTTTTCCCGACACATTCATATTCATTACTTTTGCCGGTGCGCTGTAGGGTGGGGTATCGTTTGGGTTTTTTACGGTACTGGTGCCTGAACCGATAAACACAGAACCGATTCACAGTAAAACCTAAGCCACCTAACCCAACTACAATAGGCCTAATTTAACACTAAATAACAGTTACAGTAATAACAGAAAAGTAGTCGGTATTCTTAGTATGCTACAAACCAGCTTCAAGGTTCAGCATTATTTTGCAGAAATATGACCATATTCTCTGGCTAAATATTTTAGAACGCATCGCCTTATTGTTTCCATGGTATTGTGATATGTGACAAGCGCTGAGTGCGTCCGTCTCTGGCTCGGCGCCAGCCAAAGCGTGAATGCACGTTTTAAATTTAAGTGGCACCGAAATGAGGCACCAAAATCTGCTTTCTGATTCGGTCCGGTTACATACCAGTTATATAGGTACCGATAGGTTTCAGTACCCAACCTACTGCGGTATTACAGTTAAACGAGTGACTGTTAAGTTGTGAAAACGCCAAATGTGAACGATCGGCTGCAGATTTGTCAATTCAAAAAACCTGTGCAATGTGTTCATTGTAATTAAACTTTCGTACTACACAATGCTTGTATTATTGTAAAGATAAAACGTAAGTGATGTAATTACCTGGAATTGCAGAAGTAAGTTTAAGAAAAAATAAAAATAAAGTCTTTCTTTTTACGGGATTCGAACTCATCCATCAAAATACAATCAACGTAACATTGGCGCATCCTATCGAGTTGAGCTGTTTTACCACCACAACTAACGAACGGATCTTAGTCTTCAAATAGACCTTATGACCTTATTACACATTATGACCACCTTCCTAATATTGTGTTGGTCCCCCTTTTGCTCTGACCCGTCGAGGCATGGACTCCACTAGACCCCTGAAGGTGTACTGTGGTATCTGGCACCAAGATATTAGCAACAGATCCTTTAAGTCCTGTAAGTTGCGAGGTGGGGCCTCCACGGACTTGTTTGTTCAGCACATCCCACAGATGCTCGATTGGATTGGAATCAGGGGAATCTGGAGGCCAAGTCAACACCTCAAACTCGTTGTTGTGCTCCTCAAACCATTCCTGAACCATTTTTGCTTTGTGGCAGGGCGCATTATCCTGCTAAAAGTGGCCACAGCCACCAGGCAATACCGTTTCCATGAAAGGGTGTACATGGTCTGCAACAATGCTTAGGTAGGTGGTACGTGTCAAAGTAACATCCACATGGATGGCAGGACCCAAGGTTTCCCAGCAGGACCCAAGGTTTCCCAGCAGAACATTGCCCAAAGCATCACAATGCCTCCGCCGGCTTGCCTTCTTCCTATAGTGCATCCTGGTGCCATGTGTTCCCCAGGTAAGCCACACACACGCACCCGGCCATCCACGTAATGTAAAAGAAAATGTGATTCATCAGACCAGGCCACCTTCTTCCATTGCTCCGTGGTCCAGTTCTGATGCTCACGTGCCCTCTGTTGGCACTTTCGGCGGTGGACAGGGGTCAGCATGGGCACCCTGACTGGTCTGCGGCTATGCAGCCCCATACGCAACAAACTGCGATGCACTGCGTATTCTGACACCTTTCTATCAGAACCAGCATTAACTTCTTGATCAATTTGAGCTACAGTAGCTCGTCTGTTTGATCGGACCACACGGGCCAGCCTTCGCTCCCCACGTGCATCAATGAGCCTTGGCCGCCCATGACCCTGTCGCCGGTTTAGCACTGTTCCTTCTTTGGACCACTTTGGATAGATACTGACCACTGCAGACCGGGAACACCCCACAAGAGCTGCAGTTCTGGAGATGCTCTGACCCAGTTGTTTAGCCATCACAATTTGGCTCTTGTCAAACTCAAAGCTCAAATCCTTACACTTGCCCATGTTTCCTGCTTCTAACACATCAACTTTGAGGACAAAATGTTCACTTGCTGCCTAGTATATCCCACCCACTAATAGGTGCCGTGATGGAGATAATCCGTGTTATTCACGTCACCTGTCAGTGGTCATAATGTTATGCCTGATCTGTGTCCATATTGCCTTACGCTCACATGCTGATATAGCCTCATCTGTGTGAACAAACAAATGACCTAAATAAATAAGCCTTCCATTGAGCTGAGTTATTAGTTTTTTTATTTATTTTTTTATTTCCGCTGGTACCGTTTTCAAGAGGTACATTTTTAAAACTCTTAGTATTAATCCCACAACAGATCATCAAAAATCCATGTCCTTTCTTTCCTTTCATTTCAGTACATTTTTAATGTTGAGACAAAACAAAAATTACAAAGTATCCTTTTCACTACACACAAGTGTTACATCTACCTTTCACTTTTCATTTGCATCTTTTCTTATTCAGTTTAAAACGTTTGTCTATTGTTTAATCCAACTGGTTTGAATTGTTAATTAATCTAATCATACATTTATATATTTCTATTTAGGTTCTATAGATATAGGTTCTATATAACTGGTTTTATATAAGCAAATATACAAAAAATTGTGTTACAGTAGAGAGAGAGTCTGTGAACAAAGGAAACCATCAATGGCAGTGTAACATTAGATTAATCAGAGATGCATCAGAAGGAGGCAGACAGATCAGGTAGGCTAACATCAAAATACAGGCATTTTACAGTACATTACAGAATACCAAGTGATACTATCAACCGAAGCCTCACCCTGGTAAAGACTGCCAAAGTACTGTAACTTACTCTTCACCACATCTTTTGATAACACACTGGATAGATATTATTACAAACATACATTTTTATATAATTTACATGAGTCAATGTAAATGTATTTTCCAAAATGGCAGCTGTAGCCAGTATTACTGTAACATCTTTGATTCAGCAACAAGGGTGTTTTGAAATCTTGCATTGTTTAGTACTAAGATATAAGATCATTCTGTTGTGTTTTGGTGATTAAACCAAATATTCTGCAATGACTATGTGGAAAGAAATGCAGTATTGGTCCTAACGAAAGCTTTATATCACGTTTTGCAAGAGTGAGTATGTGTTACGAGTGTGACTAACTAGCACAATAAATTAATCTACAGAAGGCTACAGAAAAGCTTATTTGAAGATCAAGATCCATTCGTTAATTGTGGTGGTAAAATAGTTCAATCGATCGTACGCACCAATGTTGCATTGATTGTATTTTGACGGATGAGTTATGCATACTTATGCTTTTCAAGGTAATGACATCACTTATGTTTTATCTTTACAATCAGTGTTGGGGAAAGTTACTTTTAAAAGTAATGCATTACAATATTGAGTTACATTGCTTTTGCATTACTTTTTCTCACCTAGCCTGGGCTTGCTTGTTTGTTTTTTAATAACAACAAAAAAAAGTTCTATTTTTGGCAAATGTAAAGGCACACCAAAAGTGAAATGAATAAGCCTCAGGCTGAAAGAAATGCAAATTCATGCCTTTAAAGTAGAGGGCGCAGCTCAAACCTTTCAGCTGTTCAGCCATTCTGGATTGAAGAAGAATAGGATGCAGGAGAAGAAAGTTCAACACTCTTAATTCAACAATAAAAATGTTAAAAATTGAAACACACGTGATGTTTATCTAAAGTAATTTTTGCTTATTCGTATCGTTGAAGTGGATCATCGAAGGCCAGCAGCAAAAACATTGGTTAATAAAGTGAGATTAAATACATAAAGTATATTTGTTTAATATTAGTATATTAATTATTGCAAGTTTGTGTAATATTCTGAGATTGCATTTCAGTTTTTTATTAATTTTGAATAATACTGAATCTCTTTTTTTTTTTTTGTTGCAAGTGAGATGAGTAAATGCACGCTCACATTTAGTCTAAAACTACAATAACCATCATGTTTACACACAAAACCTCTGCACCTTACTCACAATTTCTCTTAACATAGAGACAGGAGAGCTGTCAGTCAATAAATGGAAAAACAAAGTAACTTTGCTGCGTTACTTATTTGAAAAAGTAACTCGGATATTTTGTTGTAAATTTAAAACTAATGCGTTACTTTACTAGTTACTGGAAAAAAAGTAATCTGATTACGTAACTCAAGTTACCTGTAATGAGTTACCCCCAACACTGTTTACAATAATACCAGCATTGTGTGGTAAGAAAATTTAATCGTAATGAACACATTGCACAGGTTTTTCGAATTAAAGAATCTGCGTGATCATTCACATCTGGCGTAAAGTCACAACTTAACACGGTCACCAGTTAAACCGTAACAGTGGCAAGGTTTATGCATGCGTTTGAGCTCTTAAATGTGTAGGAAGCGATTTCTGAAAAAAGCTGTTGAAAGTGGATTGGATCGAGCAGCACAACAAACTTGTAGCCAATCAGCATTAGGGGGCGTGTCCACTCATGATGGGGGAGGAGAGCGAGTGAGCAAGAGAGAGATTTGAAGATTTGAGAGATGTTACAAAAGAGAAAAGCTCAGAGGAATCTCACTGGAAAAAGAAGGGTCATGATCAGGCAAGACTTTAGGACCCGCGTTAATATTAGAAAAGCTTTCCAGCGCTGAGAAAACGAAACGGGAAGGCCTGAAAACAGATGCCGAGGTTGCGTTGTTTCTGCTGAGTGTGTGCTGCTGGTGAATAACACTGAACTCTTGCTTGTATATACTCATGTACTTTGTTCTTTCTTGTCGTTCGTTCGTCATCTTTGCTTTATTTTTCACAAAGCTTTATTTTGCCTTACTTCTGCTATGATAAAGCGACATCCATTCTTGCGTTGCGTATTTGTGCATTTCAGGGGCGGAGCAATGAAGGGAGGGGTGTGTTTGTTTGGGTTGATTTCAAATATCAGCCGTGTTCAACAATGATTCTCAGAAATCGCTTACTGCACCTTTAGTTCATATTTTAAATGCTCATCATTATGGTTTAGTATTTCTCTGTAATGTAGAACAGTGTTACATATAATATTCTTTGTCAGCCCTGAAACTGAAGCCATTTTCCGATTCCACTCCCCAAATATAATGTTTAAGTAATTAAATTAATATCATAAATATCTGACTAATGGCTTAAATGACCTTGTCGACTAGAAAAACCTTTAGTCTGGGGCAGCCCTATTGGTACATTACATTAATGCATGTAAAGAGCACATACATTAATGTAATGTAACATATTAAAGCCCTACATAGATAGGTTCAATGTTTCTTAATGTGTTTTATTACAGTAGAAAAGGGCTTT
This sequence comes from Coreius guichenoti, assembly GCA_039654105.1. Taxonomy (NCBI): domain Eukaryota; kingdom Metazoa; phylum Chordata; class Actinopteri; order Cypriniformes; family Gobionidae; genus Coreius; species Coreius guichenoti. The sequence goes on along the minus strand of CM077179.1, from coordinate 6,845,342 downwards.
TTATACAGTGGATGTACTCCTTCCTTTTGCCTGGCTGTGTTGCAAAATGCTGACACTGTGGAAACAAACATAAGATGTGCTTAGAATTTTAATAGTTGACTAGCTCAGGCATTTTGTTCCATCAAACACTTCAAGTTATTTAATAACGGAGTTATGTTTTAGGACCAGTTGTTCAAAAGTAATCTGATCGGATTTCGCCTATTGGGTTGGATCAAATCTAAAAAAGGATTCTGAAATCAGATTAGATCACAAAATCCAATCTTGGTTTTGATTTGGATCAAATCATCAGTTTGTGTTGTTCAAAACGTTTTACTAAGATTGGGATACCTTTGATCCAAAAGAATTGCGCTAAACAGGATTATACTGATCCCAGCAAAAGGGTGGATTTCAGGAACAAAAATGTAATAACTTTAAAACTGGTCAAAAATGATGATACAAATGTTGTATTTTAAAGTTATTACATTTTTGTTTTATATATATATATATATATTACACATACATACATACATACATACACATAGAAGTAGACATTATTAGGCTACCTATTAAGCCATTTGGCAGCCTACAGTAAAGTAAAAAAGAGATTTTGATAAAATAATCACCAAACAGCTGTAAATATCAAACAAAAATATAATATTAATTTAAAGTGTTTTTTTTCACTGTTTGTAAACTACAGTAAGAGATGAACCAGTCAAAGGGTCTTTGTGAGTGAATGCAGTTTCTCAGTTTCTCGCTATGCGAAACTTTTCTGAGAGAACGCAAAAGCATTAAAATAAAAAATATGTTCCCCCTTCTCATATTTTTTCCATCACCATGTCCCTTTAGGGGCTCCATAGAGCACTAGTAATCCAGATTTGGTTATCTGAAAAAGTGTGTATCTGGATCAGGGTAATCCAATTTTGCTTCGAAAACAAAAGTAAAATGGATTACCTGATCCTGGATAGCAAAACGTGGGATTTCCAAATCCAGATCATACACTTTTTGAACAACTGGCTCATAGATATAATTGAGATACTATTATCATTTTTTCCCTTTTCAAAGGCTCTCATGAGCAAGAATCCACTTGTGGACGTCCTCTGGGAATCCGTGTGGGACCCAATGGCACCTTGTTTGTAACTGATGCCTATTTGGGACTGTTTGAGGTCAATCCTGTCACAGGTAAGGAAAGGGAATCCACATATTCTGTTTTAAAAAGTCAGTACTCATTTAAAGGGATAGTTGAAAATGAAAATTCTGTCATTATTCACTCAACCGCATGTTGTTCCAAACCTGTATAAAACAATTTTTTCCCATAGAACACAAAAGGAGGAACTGAGGCATCTTTACACCCCTCCTCATAGTTCATAGTGGCCACTGGCCACGTCTGTCAAGCTCCAAAAAGAATAATGCACTGTCTCGTTTTGGCTTTTAGGTGAGGTAACATCTCTGGTGAGCACAGGGAAGATGATCGGTGGTCGACGTCTGGGCTTTGTGAATGATCTGGATGTAACTCAGGATGGGAAAAAGGTGTACTTCACTGACTCCAGCAGCAGGTGGCAGCGCAGAGACTTCATGCACCTGATCATGGAGGCCACAGCAGATGGACGGTAACTGGGACATGAAAAATTCATCTGATTTTCAGTGCATTTCGCGGGTTTCCGCACTTTACGGTTTTATTGGTTGGTACATTGCGTGTAGTGTCTGAATCACTGCTTGTTTTTATAGGGAATGATGTTTTAGTACAGTGACTGACGTTGCTAATTTGGTTTTCCAGTGTGCTTGAGTATGATACAGAGAGCAAGGAAGTTTCCGTGATGATGGAGAACCTGAGGTTTCCTAACGGCATCCAGCTCTTCCCTGATGAGGAGTCTGTTCTGGTGGCTGAGACCACGATGGCGAGAATAAGGAGGTGATGCTCAGTTACTTTGGTCATTGATTGTTAATGTACTTGTATATTGTTTCATGTTTTAAGTGATTCTAATCAAAACCTGGGATGTTATTATCCCAGAACAAAAGCACACTACTTTTGCACACTACCAGTCAAAAGTTTGGGGTCAGTAAGATTTTTTTTAAAGAAATTACTGGTAATACTTCAGCCAGGATGCATTCATTTGATTAAAAAAAGCGCCAGTAAAGTTTTAAAATATTACAAAAGATTGCTGTTTGAATAAATGCTGTTCTTTCTATTTATCAAGAATCCTGGAAGTACAAAAATATTAAGCTGTACAGCTGTTTTCAACTATGATAATGATTTCTGAAGGATCATGTGACACTAAAGACTGGAGTAATGATAACTTTTTACTAGTGTGTGTGTGTGTGTGTGTGTGTGTGTGTGTGTGTGTGTGTGTATGTGTATATATATATATATATATGTATGTATGTGTGTGTGTGTGTGTATATATATATATATATATATATATATATACAAAATGTATGTTATTTTTTATTTAGTACTGTCCTAAATAAGATATTTTACATAAACAATGTTTACATATAGTCCACAAGAAGAAAAAAAAAAAGCTGGATTTATAAAAAAGTTTATGAACCCTTGATTCTTAATACTGTCTCTCGTTCCCTGGATGATCCACGGCTGTTTGTGTGTTTTGTGATGGTTGTTCTTGAGTCTCTTGTTTGTTCTGATCAGTTAAACTGACCAATGTTCTTCAGAAAAATCCTCCAGGTCCTGCACATTCTGCAGATTTTGAGAGCCATCAAAACCCATTTTGTTTAAATATCAATTTTTTTCATTTAGTACTACCCTTCGGAAGCTATAGAAGATACTTACATGTTTCCTGAAAGACAAATTAAGTACAGTTTTCCTAAAAAGTTTTTATCCAGGGAACGACACACAGTATTAAGAGTCAATGGTTCATAAACTTTTGAATTTTTTTTTTTTTGTCGTCTTGTGGACTATATGTTAAAATCTTTTATGAAAAATATCTTATTCAGGACAGCACTAAATAAAAAATAACATGCATTTTGTATGATCCCTCTTATTTTGGTAAAATTATTAACATTTTCACAGATTCTGCAAGGGTTGTGTGTGTATATTTTAAATTGTAATATTTCACAACATTACTGTTTTTACTGTATTTTTGATCAATGAAGCCTAAAATACTACTTTCAAAAACATTTTAAAAATCTTACCGACCCCAAACTTTTGAACGATAGTGTATTTCTATCCCTCATGGCAAGTTTCACATCTTTGACATCTTTGAGAGATGCTCATGTTTACTTTCTAATCCAAATCTGACTAATAATTAGCTGTTCTGTGCTTCACTTTTCCATCTATATTTCAGTAAACTCTGATCGCCCCGTGTAATTTGAAATGTGTTCCTACCTTTGGGCTGATTCATTATCAGGTCAGCTAGAACACATCAGTTCTCCCTGTCACTTCTTTATCGCCTCTCACAGCTGAATTCTTGAATGACACAGTCCTCATTCACTGCTACTTGACGTCTCATGTCTGCTAAAGGCACAGGCCGTTCTCCTTACCTGGATAAATGATGAGTGCATGCAGTTGCCAAGGCAACAGTCTCCATCATTAAGCTTCCTGTGTGGAGAGATGCATAGCATGTTTCCTCTTGCTAAAGCTAGTGTGGTCTCAGTGCTGCAGAAGGTTTAATATTAATGTACTTTAACCCTGTGGTGATCTGGGATGGTCTGGTTTAATCAGTGGAAACACTGCTGGGTAAAAATTACTCGCAGATTAACTGAGGTTACAATAATTAAAAATGAGACATTAAAATATGTTCCCAAAAGATTTTGCTTTTTTTTGGTTGGTGTATTACCATGTATTGGAACCAGAATTGTTAAATTCCTAACAATTTCAATGTCGATAGTCTCAAAATGGTGAAACATCAGCTTGACTTGTCGGTTTAGCTGATGTATGGGTCTGTCACTGCTCATGTTCAGTTCTGCATATTGAATGTTTACTTTGTTCTCTTCTCAGAGTTCATGTGTCTGGCCTCAATAAAGGAGGAATGGATACCTTTATAGACAACCTCCCAGGATTTCCTGACAACATTCGACGTAGTTCTTCAGGTGGATACTGGGTGGCCATGTCTGCTGTGCGACCCAACCCCGGCTTCTCTATGCTGGACTTCCTGTCTCAAAGACCCTGGATTAAGAAGCTCATATTTAAGGTAAGCTGCCATTTTAAAAAAATAAAATAAAAACTTAAAAAAAAATTTTTTTTTAAAAATACCAACATTTTTGTTTTTAATAAAATGTCACGATTCCTCGATTAAATTGGAGTACTCGTACAATTGCAATTTACCCATGTCGAGTCACCGGCAAAAAAACGGAAGTGACGCATTCCACGGACGAGAATCCATGAACCGCATTATTAGACCGTTTTCTAAGGCTGCACAATGTATTAAAACCATTTAAAAAACATACTATAACACAATGCTTTTGTGAGATTCACAAAGGCTGCGATTCAATTAAATAAATGCCCTGCGTGTATATATTAATATACAAACCCGATTCCAAAAAAGTTGGGACACTGTACAAATTGTGAATAAAAAAGGAATGCAATAATTTACAAATCTCATAAACTTAAATTTTATTCACAATAGAATATAGATAACATATCAAATGTCGAAAGTGAGACATTTTGAAACGTCATGCCAAATATTGGCTCATTTTGGATTTCATGAGAGCTACACATTCCAAAAAAGTTGGGACAGGTAGCAATAAGAGGCCGGAAAAGTTAAATGTACATATAAGGAACAGCTGGAGGACCAGTTTGCAACTTATTAGGTCAATTGGCAACATGATTGGGTATAAAAAGAGCCTCTCAGAGTGGCAGTGTCTCTCAGAAGTCAAGATGGGCAGAGGATCACCAATTCCCCCAATGCTGCGGCGAAAAATAGTGGAGCAATATCAGAAAGGAGTTTCTCAGAGAAAAATTGCAAAGAGTTTGAAGTTATCATCATCTGCAGTGCATAATATCATCCAAAGATTCAGAGAATCTGGAACAATCTCTGTGCGTAAGGGTCAAGGCCGGAAAACCATACTGGATGCCCGTGATCTTCGGGCCCTTAGACGGCACTGCATCACATACAGGAATGCTACTGTAATGGAAATCACAACATGGGCTCAGGAATACTTACAGAAAACATTGTCGGTGAACACAATCCACCGTGCCATTCGCTGTTGCCGGCTAAAACTCTATAGGTCAAAAAAGAAGCCATATCTAAACGTGATCCAGAAGCGCAGGCGTTTTCTCTGGGCCAAGGCTCATTTAAAATGGACTGTGGCAAAGTGGAAAACTGTTCTGTGGTCAGACGAATCAAAATTTGAAGTTCTTTTTGGAAAACTGGGACGCCATGTCATCCGGACTAAAGAGGACAAGGACAACCCAAGTTGTCATCAGCGCTCAGTTCAGAAGCCTGCATCTCTGATGGTATGGGGTTGCATGAGTGCGTGTGGCATGGGCAGCTTACACATCTGGAAAGGCACCATCAATGCTGAAAGGTATATCCAAGTTCTAGAACAACATCGTCGTCTCTTTCAGGGAAGACCTTGCATTTTCCAACATGACAATGCCAGACCACATACTGCATCAATTACAACATCATGGCTGCGTAGAAGAAGGATCCGGGTACTGAAATGGCCAGCCTGCAGTCCAGATCTTTCACCCATAGAAAACATTTGGCGCATCATAAAGAGGAAGATGCGACAAAGAAGACCTAAGACAGTTGAGCAACTAGAAGCCTGTATTAGACAAGAATGGGACAACATTCCTATTCCTAAACTTGAGCAACTTGTCTCCTCAGTCCCCAGACGTTTGCAGACTGTTATAAAAAGAAGAGGGGATGCCACACAGTGGTAAACATGGCCTTGTCCCAACTTTTTTAAAATGTGTTGATGCCATGAAATTTAAAATCAACTTATTTTTCCCTTAAAATGATACATCTTCTCAGTTTAAACATTTGATATGTCATCTATGTTGTATTCTGAATAAAATATTGAAATTTGAAACTTCCACATCATTGCATTCTGTTTTTATTCACAATTTGTACAGTGTCCCAACTTTTTTGGAATCGGGTTTGTATATGCACTTTAATTATTTACATGCGTGTAGGTTACGTGCGTCTCAGAGTGGCTCCGTTCACAGTAAATGCTGCTCCACACGAATTTACATGCGTGGAGCGTCTCAAACTCCATCTCTGCATATGTTGTGAGTTTGGGTTGCTTACAACGTTCATCTGGGAACGCTATGTGCGCCATTTCATCAGATTTGGAAGGTAAATCATTTATAAACCTACGCCAACACAGAATACATATGTGTCTAAATATGCAAACTGTTCATCGTGATTTCAAAATAAAAGTTTAATCCCACGCTCTGAGTTTGCATGTTTTGATGTCCACATATTCTTTTTCAAGAAATTACAGCGGCTATAGCATTTTTATCATAAAGAAGTGGCCAGATATTAAAGGTGCCATAGAATGCATTGATACAATATTTTAAATTGTTCTCTGATGTCTACATAGAAGGTATGTGGCTTAGGTAAGGGCAAAAATTCTCCAGTTACAGTTTTACATGTCCATTTACAACCCTAGGATTTGTCCCTAGAATGAAATGGGCTGTTATTACCTTATTTGGAAGGGTCATGAATAATAATGTTGAGCTCTGCTCTGATTGGCTGTTTCTTCTCTGTACATCAGCGCAGACAGATCCTGATGATTTTGAATAGAACTGCAAATAGCAGCTGACTCATCGCGCTAAACAAGCTTACAATTAATAATAGTACACAATTAATCTGTCCTTATAACGCAGCACATACGCACTTAATGATAAGTAACATTACCTTTGCTTCGATGGTGGGACCTCATTGTTTTCAAAGACAGTTGTGTTGTATTTTGTAGATTTATATGACAACACAGGCAGGAAATATTAACCTCTGTGTAAATAGGTCGTCATACTATTTAGCTATTTATGCTAGTTACTTGGAGCTTCCTAGTTAGCTAAGGTTAACTTTACTGTACTAGCATCTTGCGTTCGATCTCGACAACACAGGGTAAATTATCGTTAATGTTGTTAGCTCACTAAGAAACTTTCAATTTAAACAGAAATGGCTTCAACAGTCAATAAGTGGATAAAATCACTACTTACTGCTTGCGGTAGGGGTTGTAATGGCAATATAGTTGGAATTGCCCCCTTCTTCAGAATCAAACGCTGAGCGAAGCCTGCTTGATATTGTCCCAGGTTAGAAAAACTGTCAGTGGTGAAATGGGCAGAGAAAACTAACAACTTTGACTTGTATTAGTGCGATATCCTGTTATAGATAAACATCAACCATGCCTGTTGACAGTTCTATTCTGTGGGAAGGGAAGTGCTCACATCCCTTGCACAGCCTGGAACATAACATTTATATCCACAATCTGCCATTTTCGTTATTGTCATTGCTTGTTTCTTCACAATTCCTGCAGAACTTCTTATGATTCGGCTGTGCAGGTCCATGTTAATACTGCCTGGCCTAGAACATGGGCTGGTATATGCAAATATTGGGGGCGTAAATATTAATGATCCTGACTGCAACGTCACAGTCGGTGTTATGTTGGGATTCGCCCCTTTTTCAGTGGTCTTTTTCACGCACGAGATGTACATATGAAGGAGGAAACAATGGTGTTTGGGGCTCACGGTATGTCAGTTCCATGTACAGAACTCTTATTATTCAACTATGCCAAGGTAAATACAGTTTTCCATTCTATGGCACCTTTAAAGATTAAGTGAACATTTGAATTAGATGTCTTTTGGCCAAATTTAAACAAGAATTTGATCTGCTGTAAAGTGTGACAACACCAGGCCAACACCATTTGTTATAATGCATAATGTACAGATGTATATTGTTCTTAAAAACCTTATGATTACTTGCTTTTGATACTTTATTTGAACCAAATATTATTGCCTCATTGTTATTATATATGTATTTTAAGTCTTTGTTTAGGTTTATTTTTATTACCACAAAAAATATCAGATTACTCAATTAATCATCAAAATAATCCACCAATTACTCGATTACCAAAATAATCACGTGATAGCCCTAATAAAAAGAAATGTTTTATTTTTTTAAATAATTTTTTTCTTATTTATAGTTTTTTATTAAAACAAATAATAATAAACATAATAAATAATAAATGTCTATGTAATAAATCACTTTTCAAACTGAGAAATAGACATTTATAGCTGTTTATTTCAATTTTGCCTAAAAATGTTGTTGAATGTAACTGCAAAATAATAATTAAACTAATCACATTTCAAATAAATAGACATTTATACGGTAAATAGTATAAAATTTAGTTAAATAGCAACAGCAAAATAATAAATAAATGACTTTTCAAATAGACAACTAAATAGACGTTTATATCTGTTTATTTAAAAAATGTAGTTAATGTAGTTTTTTTTTTACCAGTAGGCCTATATGATAAATAGCCTAATAAATCAGGAAACTAGATGAGGTCAAATAAATCATGTATATGGGTTGGCATTCTCTTGATTTGTGCTTATGGGTGAAAGTGCAATAATTCTGATGAAATGTAAAAATACATTTCTCAAATGACAACAATCGTTATGATTATAATTTTGAGGGAAACTAGACTAAAATGCTCAGACATTTAGTCGATTAAAACTTGACTAAACAAAAACAGGACAAGGTTGATTAAATATGATAACTAAAAAGTACATTTGACACAGGACTAAAGCCCTGTTCACACCGCCAGCGACAAAGTGACATGATCCCATTCATTTCAATGGAGCGCTGGCGACACGAGCAACAGTGACTGTTGGCGACAGAATGTAGGCGTGTCAAGCAATGCGAGGCACGTGTCAAAAGTTCAGAAATTTCAGCTTTATGCAAATGAGAAGCCAATTTCACAAGCGACAACCAATAGGAGTGGACTGTCTGTGGAGCGATTTGACCGTAACCACATGGATATAATAAAATGATGCGTGGAAAAGAAACCATCGGCAGTCTTAGTGAGTTTGATTCATACATTGATAGTTTGTGTTGTTAATTATATGATGCAGTGAGCAGTTTAGCACTGCTGCAGTTCATATTACAGTTTCCCCTGCATTATGTTGATTATTAGGAACAAGAAAATTGATTATTTGTCAAATTCGAATGACGTTTTAGTAATTTTTGACCGTATGAGTGAGTTTAATTTGTTGATAGAGCGATTGTTAATCTAGTTAATGATTTAATGCACTGCTGTGGTTTATATAACAACACTCTCCAACAGCAGAATGTTACTTTTAATTCTTTTAAGTCTAATTCCTAGTCAAATTAGAATTATATCTTAGTTTTATATATCACATGTGATTGCATTTTCTAAAGAAATGGCCAGATGTGCAGTCTACCAATAACAGAGCGACAGCACTGGGAGCGCCCACAAGCGTCTCACACAGTTCAGAGAGAGACTAGCGACATACAGCGGAAAAGTCGCTGCCGTTGTGAATGGGGCTTAAGACTAAAGGCCCCCATACACTAATAGAAAGGCACACTGCATCTGCTAGACTACAAGGTAGTGGAGGGGTCTACAGTTAAAGGCATGTTGTGCTCCTTTAATTTACAGTGTGTGCTGCACACTATTGAGAATATTGAGCTGAAGCTTGACTACAAAATTAAATCACAAATCAAATCGCAATATATGTCAGAAAAATCACTATTTCCCCAAATCACACAGCCCTGCTTCATGGGATAGTAGTTCTTTCCCTCACTAAAGCTGTAAAGTACACAGTCTTGTACCTTTGTATTATTTTCAAAAACTTTTTTGCTTCAAGTTTGTAGTGTTGTGGTTCACCTCATAGCTGATGGTTCATGGCTTATTTAAAACTTTTTTAAAAAAATAAAATCCTTAGTTTTTGTAAATGTGGTTCCTACTCAATATATATTTCTGAAATAGATATGCTTTTCCATGTTTTGTGTGTTTTCAGCTCTTCAGTCAAGACACTCTATTGAAGTTTGTGCCGCGCTACAGCCTGGTGGTAGAGCTGCAGGACGGCGGCACGTGCGTGCGTAGCTTCCACGACCCACACGGCATGGTGGCGGCCTACATCAGCGAGGCACACGAGTACAACGGCTACCTGTACCTGGGCTCCTTCCGCTCCCCTTACCTGTGCAAGCTGGATCTGAGCAAAGTGTGAAACTCGCCGAAGAACACGTCACGATCCTGACAGATGCTCGGCTTGAGTCATTTCACCGTGGCTTCCAAACAAACAGATTCCGAAGCAATTAACGTTGGCGGCACATCAACAAAAACACTTATCAAATTCTTCCATATTATAGTCAACACATGACCAAACACAGTCCGTTCGTTTGATCCCGTTCTCTTTATTTAGGTCTGACAGATGCCTGTATTTTGTTCCATTAACCTGTGTGGGTGACTTTCTTTTTTTAGAGATGTGCGATGAATAATAAGCTCTCTGGCAGCCTGTTTTTTTGTTTTCTGTTTTTTTTTAACCAAAAGATGTGCCATTACTATTTTTATTTCCGTCCCCCTTGTGACAGAAATTTCTGAACTTGTTTTATTTGCACCGACCGTCATCTGGTCCTTAAAATAGAGCTGCCAACTGTTTTTCTCAAAGGCGCTGTGACGACTGTGGCAGCATAAGGATGTTGTTTGGGGGAAGTGAAAGGGTAATTTCATTTCATTATAAAATGAATCTCCTGCAACATTCAGCTATAATTAGTTCTGGTTTTAAGAATGTTCAAATGTGTGAATGTTTTGGTTTATTTTTAATTAAGAGATTTGAAGGTGTATTAATTCCTCATTTCATTTGTTATTTGTATATGTTGCAGAAATGAGAGCTGTCTCACACTTGGCTGATAAATGCTGCTGGCTTTATAGTATTTAGCACACCCTCACACAAGTATCTGTGTTTTCCATTCATATATTATGTCTATAATAATTATAAGCAATAATGTCATATAACAGTGGTTCTTAACTGGTGGGTCACAGACAATGGTGAAAAAACAATGCCAAATGGAAATAATAAATGAAGTTAATCATAATCTTGCATAGTTGGGAAAGCAAAATGAATTTGCTTAACTTTTTTTTTTCTTTTTGCATTCCTGTAGTTTAAACAGTATAGCATGATGTTAGCAACGCCAAGGGTTCGATTCCCAGGGAATGCATGAACTGGGAATGGAGACAATGCAAGTCACTTTGGATTAAAGCTTCTGACAAAAGTAAGTCTTGTTGGCATCAAAGATTGTGTGGATACTCAAGCTGCACAATCGTTAAAGATTGCAATCTCAATTCAAACACCCATGTGATCTTATTCCTAAATGACAACAATTCTATTAAACCTTTGACAAGTACTAGCGAACATTTAAATCTGCATTGGCGCTGAGCCAGAGAGAGCAGTTGTCATGTGTAGGTATGAAACCGCTTCACAAACAGTATTTTCAACCACACAGTATTATCATTTCTGTCTTACAATAATTCAAATGATCACAGAAGTACTGGGGAAAAAAAGTATATAGTTCAGATATAAACACTGTCTACAGTTGCGATCAAAATAGAATAAAACACTTTTTGAAAGTAACTTGATGCTTTGTATCAATGACGTTGTATGTGGCGACAAGTGACCGTTGAAAACATTTGTTATCGACTCATTCAAAAGATTCGTTAAAATACTGAAACAAGGGAAGTCTTTGAGTGAATCATTCATACAGACAATTTTTTTTAATTTGGTCAGAACCTCTAGTAAATTACTGCCCATTTTCACAGACAGTCCCAGACTAAAATGCATGTTTGGGCGATATCAACTGAAAGCTATTCTGAGATATCTTAAAATATGTCAGTGCCATTCTTTTATCTCAAGATGCACAGCAGTGTTTTTTTTTTTTTTTTTTTCTGAGGCATGTTTATAAAAGCTACTTAAATATCCTAAACAAGGCCTAATCCTGGCTTAATCTAAGCCCTGTCTGTGAAACCGGGTTTACATGTTTTTTTTTGTTTAGTTGTGTATTCAGAATTCACAATGGTCTATTTCAAACCCTCAAAAAATTGTTATTCTCAGTTTATCCAGAATCATGCAGCTCTACTCAAGCTCAATGATGGGTTTAACTTGTCGATTATTTGATCTCAATGCGTTAAATAAAAAATAGCCTATATATAATATAACTAAAGCTTAACAACCTGAAGTTCAGAATAATGTTTTGTTGTTTCTTGCACAATTAACTCTTCCCCGCCAACGTTTTTTTTTTTTAAGTTGCCAGCCAGCTCCAGCATTTTTGATCATTTTCACAAAGTGTTCATGGCCCCAAGAATATTTTGTTGTATGAATATCTGAACATGCAATACCGTATTGTTCCGAATACAAGACAATGTTTTTTTTCTTAGAAATATATCTGAAAAAACGGGTTCGTCTTATATTCAGGGTCTAGACTTTTACATGTCACTAATACACCCGCCATGGCGCCAAATACTCATAAAACGAGTGTGCCAAGAAGTACGTTGTGTCAGAGTGTAATGTTAGAAGATCGCGTCAAATAGTCAAAGAAAAACTTACCGTCTAAAAGCAGCGTGACTGTCATGTTTGCCTGCCTCGCTGACAGGACCAAACTTTTGGGAGTTGTCGTCTTATTATGAGGGGCGTCTTATATTTGGAACAGTACAGTATATCAAAAGAAAGAACTGAGCCTATGATAGAGTAGACAGAGTCCATCAACACCCCCAAAGTGCACAGTACTAGACCTCGTCCTAGGTCGACATTTCATTCTGTAACATTAGGCAGTTTTGATTTTTATGCTGTTTAATGTTTGATGATCGCATTAGCTTACATGAGTGTAAGCAATGCTTCTATCGCTTGTTTCTGCTTCTTCGCCTGTGTTTTAATCCGGATATTCTGTACTATTTCAGAATATGCGTAATAGCGCCCCCTACCATATAACAGTTAAAACATGGGTTGCCAGAAAATTCTGCCAATGGTGGGGAAGCGTTGTTTTCCCTTTCTTAGGTTCACTTCAACGCTGCGTAACTGGCGCTATGGGAACACCCCTGGTGTGATGATTGTCTGAAGCCCTTATACCATCACACCAATTCATTGGCCAGTGGTGCTTGCACTGCCTCCAAGGAATATGTCACGTATGCCTCATGAGAGCATGCTTGTGCCATCTCTCTTCAGATTTTATTCCTTCAGGAAGTAATTTATCTGTTATCAGTTATCTGTTTTTCCAGTTCTGCGGTTGCTAAGGCGCTGCACAAGCCAGTGTTTGTGTGACGGCAACGAGCCTGAGCGTATGGTGAGTGAGTGAACGTAACTTTCCTTTTCTCCCTCTCTCTCCCCCCGGATTGTGTGTGGTCAATCCACATGTTCTTCCTGTTTGCAATCGGAGGATGCCTTGGCGCCTGAAAATCGAGATGACCAATGCCTTGGTTAATGCCCCTGCCAAATTTGGCAGTGTGGCAATGCCTGCCAGGGTATTGCAAACTGTTCAGCATTCTTACACCATCTAATTTCTAAAAAGTCTGCCTCCTTTGGGGCGGGATTCTTCCCACAGCTGTGTTTTCTGGGGAAATCTCGGCTTTGAGTCAAGAAATTTTATCACTTCTGGGAAAAGGGGCTAGAGAAGTACCAGATGGAGTCAAGCTTCTACAATCGATATTTTCTGGTCCCCAAAAAGGATGGTGGTTCGCGTCCGATTCTGAACTGAATCTCGTTTAGAGCAGTGGTTCCTAAACTTTTTAGAGTGGCGTACCCCCTGTAGCATCTGGATGCCTCATAAGAGCGTGCTCGCACCATCTCTTCAGATTTCCCATTATGAAGAAAGTAGTTCCTTGGAGGAGCGGCTGTCACCAAGCAGAGGATGTCTCATTGGGTGACTGATGCTATCTCTGCTGCCTATGAGGTGCGTGGCTTGGCTTCGCCTCTAGGTATACGCGCTCATTCTATTAGAGGAATGGCTTCTTTACAGGCTCTGTTTAAGGGTTCTTCCTTGGAGGATATTTGTGTTGCGGCAGGGTGGTCCTCTCTGCATACTTTTATCAGGTTTTACGGTCTCGAAGTGGGGAGGGCACCTGGCTCCCAGGTCTTGGCTGTTTGAGAACGATGCTGTCTTCTGTCTTCCAGATAAACCCATGAATGTAGTTGAAGGCATTATGGTATACCGTTCCCATAGCATCAGTTATGGTTCCCTGAATAGGGAAGAAGACGCTATGTTGTCGGCGGTTCTCCTACTTTGCAAGTGCTTCCTTTGTAATGGGAAAGAGAGATGGCACGAGCACATTTATTACGTGACGTATGCCTCATAAGATCTCTCTTCAGATTTCCCATTACGATGTATTCCATGGAGGCGGTGCAAGCGCCACTAGCCAATGAATTGGTGTGATGGTATAGAGGCTTCAGACAGTTCCCATAGCTTCAGCGACGCAGCATGACGTTCCCTATTCAGGGAACCAAGATTACATACATAACCGAGACATCATAAAAGACGGAAAATTCCGTCAATGGCGGGGAAAGAGTTCAACTATATGAAAAAAGGGACATTTTCAAATGCTAATCAATGATTGTTTTAGTATTAATAAATGTAATGTTTGATTTTAAGGACAATTTAGGGTCACATTTCTATGATAATGTTTTGGTTGCTGTAGAGCTGCATGATTAATCGTTAAAAGATCACAATCTAATTCCTAAATGACAACGATTCCGTTATGTCTATTATGTATGTTTCACATCGTGAGCGTATTTAGTAACTGCCCATATTAATGAATGAGAGGGTTGGCCGTCACGCTTCCGAGTCATTCAGTGAACGCTCTCATTCATTGATATTGGCAGCGACAAAACACGTGCTGCTCACGCTCCGCTGACGCTTGAGATGTGAAACTGTTTAAACCAAAGACTTTAGGGACTTTGGTTAACCTTTGAAAGTACGATCTGCAACATTCAAATCTGCGTTCGCACTGCCGCTATCCGGAGAAAGCAGCTGTCATGTAAATGTACAGTATGAAGCAGCTTCACAAACAGTTCAACTGCACATTATCGTTATTTATGTGTTACAAACATTTAAATAACGGGATAAAAGTGTACTGGGATAAGTTAAGTTTGGGTATAAACACTGATGTCTACGGTAGTGATCAAAATAAGAGTAAATCGTCTTTTGAAAGTATTTTGACACTTGTATGCATGTCATTATGCCAGGAGGTGGCGACAAGTGAGTGTTTAAAAAAAGGGTTTGTCATTGAATCATTCATTTTTAAAAGCTTTATTATAAATATATACATACACATGTATGTATATATATTTAAGAATTTTTTTATATTTATTATTTTATATATATATACACACCCACACACACACACACACACACACACACACACACACACTCACCTAAAGGATTATTAGGAACACCTGTTCAATTTCTCATTAATGCAATTATCTAATCAACCAATCACATGGCAGTTGCTTCAATGCATTTAGGGGTGTGGTCCTGGTCAAGACAATCTCCTGAACTCCAAACTGAATGTCAGAATGGGAAAGAAAGGTGATTTAAGCAATTTTGAGCGTGGCATGGTTGTTGGTGCCAGACGGGCCGGTCTGAGTATTTCACAATCTGCTCAGTTACTGGGATTTTCACGCACAACCATTTCTAGAGTTAACAAAGAATGGTGTGAAAAGGGAAAAACATCCAGTATGCGGCAGTCCTGTGGGCGAAAATGCCTTGTTGATGCTAGAGGTCAGAGGAGAATGGGCCGACTGATTCAAGCTGATAGAAGAGCAACTTTGACTGAAATAACCACTCGTTACAACCGAGGTATGCAGCAAAGCATTTGTGAAGCCACAACACGCACAACCTTGAGGCGGATGGGCTACAACAGCAGAAGACCCCACCGGGTACCACTCATCTCCACTACAAATAGGAAAAAGAGGCTACAATTTGCACAAGCTCACCAAAATTGGACAGTTGATGACTGGAAAAATGTTGCCTGGTCTGATGAGTCTCGATTTCTGTTGAGACATTCAGATGGTAGAGTCAGAATTTGGCGTAAACAGAATGAGAACATGGATCCATCATGCCTTGTTACCACTGTGCAGGCTGGTGGTGGTGGTGTAATGGTGTGGGGGATGTTTTCTTGGCACACTTTAGGCCCCTTAGTGCCAATTGGGCATCGTTTAAATGCCACGGCCTACCTGAGCATTGTTTCTGACCATGTCCATCCCTTTATGACCACCATGTACCCATCCTCTGATGGCTACTTCCAGCAGGATAATGCACCATGTCACAAAGCTCGAATCATTTCAAATTGGTTTCTTGAACATGACAATGAGTTCACTGTACTAAAATGGCCCCCACAGTCACCAGATCTCAACCCAATAGAGCATCTTTGGGATGTGGTGGAACGGGAGCTTCGTGCCCTGGATGTGCATCCCACAAATCTCCATCAACTGCAAGATGCTATCCTATCAATATGGGCCAACATTTCTAAAGAATGCTTTCAGCACCTTGTTGAATCAATGCCACGTAGAATTAAGGCAGTTCTGAAGGCGAAAGGGGGTCAAACACAGTATTAGTATGGTGTTCCTAATAATCCTTTAGGTGTGTGTGTATATATATATATATATATATATACACACACATATACACACACTACACACACACACACGCACACGCAAATATTTCTTAAATACAGTGCATCCGGAAAGTATTCACAGCGCTTCACTTTTTCCACATTTTGTTATGTTTCAGCCTTATTCCAAAATGGATTAAATTCATTATTTTTTTCCTCAATTCTACAAACAATACCCCATAACGACAACATGAAAGAAGTTTGTTTGAAATCTTTGCAAATTTATTAAAAAAAAAAAATTTCAAAAAAAAAAAATAAATAAAAAAAATCACATGTACATAAGTATGTGGAAAAAGTGGGAAAAAGTGAAGCGTGAATACTTTCCGGATGCACTTTATATACATGAATGAGTGTATTCAAATATACATTATACACAGTACACACACATACATTATGTAAACACAAACTTTTATTTTGGATGGGATTTAAATTAATTTTATCGATTAATCAATTTGACAGAACTACCACACAAAAAAAGTCTTTATGAATTGAAATTTTTTTTTTATTTCATTCAAATTAATATATTTTTTTAAATAGACTAAAACAAAAAAAAAACATTTTGTTAGAACCTCTAGTTTGCATGTTATTTTGTTTGGTTGTCTGTTTTTTCTTCAGAATCATGGGAGAACCGCGATCTCCATTTTACAAGAAAAAAATCGTGATTCTTAATTTATCCAGAATCGTGCAGCTCTAGGTTGCCACTTCATGTCCACTGTAAAGTCTTGGTTAAAAGCAAATCCAGTTGAGAACCACTGTCCTATTGGATGTTTGCACCCACCTAATGGGCATATGGAGTTATGAAATGTATGTCACATTTTGAAAAAACAAGTAGTAAATGAGTAGTCAAAAAAAAAAAAGAAAAAATCTGTTCGAACAAACCCGTTAGATGTGTGTTTGATCAGTGCTGGTGTATTCTAGGGCCGGTTTGCTCTAAAGATCTGAGACCAGGGCGCTCAGAGATTGCAGTGATAGCCCCGATCTACTGTAGGTGCGTGAAGCACATCAGAAGTGAAACCCACTGAATAATTTACACTCACAGTCAGTCAAGCTCAGCATTTGATGAACTGAAGGTCGCTTGCACTTATAGATAATATAATTACTGTACATGATAACCAATCACTACATTGCACTTTTCACTCTTATTTTATTTTTATTTTCATTAAATTAGCATGACATTTCAGATTGATCCATTGAAAAACATTTTGATGAAAAAGACATTTCAGAATTTATCAAAAGACTGACACTTAAAATATGAAGTCGACATCGTCTTCATCCATGGAATGGACCATACGTCAAAGTGACAGAGGAATGTCTACAATAAAAGTAAATATGAAAAATCATATGAGTGTTGATTTACAATCTCAATATACAGTATTTTATAGATACATTTGTAGAGGGTTCTCAATGTCTTGGAAAACATGTAAATAGCAGGGAATTTTTTAATTGGGATTTGCAGGTCTGAAAAGTTGAAGTTGGAATGAGATTTTTTTTATATATATATTATAAATAAATGATATAAAAATATATACATTTTTTTTTTTTTAAAAGTCAAACGTTTTGAAACTGTACTATTTTGATTGTTTTGAAAGAAGTCTCTTCTGCTCACCAAGGCTGCATTTATTTGATCCAAAATACAGCAAAAACAGTATTATTGTGAAATATTTTTACAATTTAAAATAACTTTTTTCTATTTGAATATATTTTAAAATGCTATTTTGTTTCTGTGATTTTAAAGCTGAATTTTCAGCATCATTACTCTGTCTTTAGAGTCACATGACCCTTCAGAAATCATTCTAATATGCCGATTTGCTGCTCAAGAAACATTTATTATTATTATCAATGTTGAAAACAGTTGTGTACAATTTTTTTTCAGGATTATTTAATGAATAGAAAGTTCAAAAGAACAGCATTTATCTGAAATATAAAGCTTTTGCAACATTATAAATGTCTATACTGTCACTTGATCAATTTAATGCATCCTTGATGAATAAATGTATTAACTTCAAGTTCTTTACCCAAAAAAAATTAATAAAAATTCTTACAGACCCAAAACTTTTGAACGGTAGTACAATGTTACAAAAGCTTTCTTAAAATTTTAAAATTAAAATGTACATTTTAATAATAAATTTTTTTTATTGTATTGTATTTTTCTTTTTTTGTATTTTTAATAACATAAATGCAGCCTTGGTGAGCAGGAGAGACTTCTTTCAAAAACAATCAAAATAGTACAGTTTCCAAACTTTTGACTGGTAGTGTATATACACACACACACACACCGATCAGGCATAACATTATGACCACCTTCCTAATATTGTGTTGGTCCCTCTTTTGCTGCAAAAACAGCCCTGACCCGTCAAGGCATGGACTCCACTAGACCCCTGAAGGTGTGCCTAACCCTAACCCTCAGCATGGGCACCCTGACTGGTCCGTGGCTACGCAACAAACTGCGATGCACTGTGTATTGACACCTTTCTATCAGAACCAGCATTAACTTCTTGAGCAATTTGAGCTACAGTAGCTCGTCTGTTTGATCGGACCACACGGGCCAGCCTTCGCTTCCCACGTGCATCAATGAGCCTTGGCCGCCCATGACCCTGTCGCCGGTTCACCACTGTTCCTTCCTTGGACCACTTTAGATAGATACTGACCACTGCAGACCGGGAACACCCCACAAGAGCTGCAGTTTTGGAGATGCTCTGACCCAGTTGTCTAGGCATCACAATTTGGCCCGTGTCAAACTCACTCAAATCCTTACGCTTGCCCATTTTTCCTGTTTCTAACACATCAACTTTGAGGACAAAATGTTCACTTGCTGCCTAATATATCCCACCCACTAACAGGTGCTGTGCCCATGTTATGCCTGATCGGTATTTATGTATGTATGTATGTGTGTGTGTGTGTGTGTGTGCGTTCAATCGATTAAAAAAATGAATTAAATTGTTTCTGTAATAAAAACTTGCTGACTTATCTATGTAAGTCTGCAAGTTTTTTTAAAGAAATATTAATGTGTTTATTCATCAAGGGCACAATAAATGTATCAAAATTGACAGTAAAGACAATAATGTTAAAAAAGATTTCTATTTCAAATAAATGCTGTTCTTTTGATCTTTCTATATTCATCAACAAATCCTGAAAAAAAAAGTATTAAAGTTTTCTACAAAAATAAAGAAACAGCTTTTAAACACTGATAATAATCAGAAATGTTTCCTGAGTAGCAAATGATTTCTGAAGGATCATGTGACACTGAAGACTGGAGTAATGATGCTGAACATTCAGCTTTGATCACAGGAATAAATTACATTTTAAATGTAGTAAAGCAGAAAACAATTATTTTAAATTAATAATATTTCACAATATTACTGTTATATATTGTAATTCTGATCCAATAAATGCAGCCTTGGTCAGCATAAGAGACTTCTTTCAAAAACATTACATCTTGGATAGAGTGAGAACCCTAATTTTGGCCTTACTGAGTTACATCAGCGCAAGAAAGCTATTTTTACTTCTTTAGTTCCATAGAAAACCACACATACCTGCCGCAACAGACTATCTGTCTGAAAGGGACAGTTGGTGAGGTCATCGTTGTTGCCCATCTTCCTGCACATAGTCCGTGAGATCTCCACTTCCAGAATGTAGCGGATGCCTTTGACTATCTATAGCAGAGCAGAGACTGGGTGACGATGCATTACACACACAGTGAGACAAAAGGGCATCTTGTACTGTACCTGTCTCTTTGCATCATCAACAGACGATGCTTTGAACAGGAAAGCGTCATTGGACTTATTGTTAAATGAGTAGGTTCCGGTCAGGACGGCCTTCTGTACGCCAGTGTCATTCTTACTGACATTCTGCAGCGCTCCTGGGATGGGTCTGCTGACGACTGTGTGAACTTTCCCTGTAGTCAAAAAAAAAAACTTACATTTGACATTTTTGATACAGACAGCAAGGTATAACACAAATGAACTTAAAAAATAGCAATTTAAGTGACCATGTAATAGAAGAAAACACACAGAACTAAGCAAAAGCTCATTAAAATGTCTTACCGAGTGAGCATGAGCCTGCTAAGAAAAGCAAGACAAGAACCTGATAAGAGACCCTCATGTCTGTTGGAGCTCTCTCAATTCTACTCTGCAACTTCCTGCTCAGCAACACTTCAACCACCAGCCATGTGCTGCAGTCCTCCAGAGAGCAGGGACATTTCCCATTGGTCAAGAGCATTGTTTCCTACATGGACTCCCATATGCCTTTAGAATGAACACAGGTGAAATCAGTCGACTGCTGATTACTGCTCGAGTGCAATATGATGTTCCTTTGGAGTTAAACACATTGCAACATTTAGCATATTTGTAGTTCAGTTTTGACAGTTCTGTGTACATGTCGTTGTTAAGGATTTGTTTCTATAAATATCAAACTCTGTAGAGACCACCGAAATCAACAAGAACAAAGGATGAAATCCTTCATCAAACTGAACTGTGTTGAAGTGCTTTGAAAGATGCAAATGAACGCCTGTGGTTTCCTCCCACATCCGGTGATGAAATTCACTGATAGAAATACCCGCTGACATGCGAGTACTGCATGTGAATGATGAATTATTAGCTGAGCAGAGCAGTAGCTTAAGAACATGTGTTGATTTGTGTCACAATATTAGCATCTCAGTATTTCTAAAGTCAAAATGAAACTGCGTTTGCAAAGCCTTTGAGGCAAGTTGTTACATTTTGATAAAAGATTAAAGACACATTTTTGCCTTTTTTGTGCACTGTACACCATCAGTGTGTATTAAAGTAAATAGGATCTGATTTTAATATGGTGCTTAAAAAAATAAGCACACACAATGTACCACACAGCACACAAAACTGCCATTGTCAGTAAATGCAATTCAGAAGATATTTGCCTGTGGAAGCCCATTTCTGCCACATGAGAGAGAAAAAATCATGCTTTGGTAAATCATAATTGATACATCCTAAGAAATTGTACAATTAAAAGCCAATTAAAAAGTCAAAACTAAAAGAAAATGGGATCAGATCTTAGAAATGTTAATATTAATGACACCTATAGAAAATAAACGCAATGTACATATGTGAGGAAAAAAATACTTTGGTAAATCATAATTATGACGTCAAAATTATGAGATACAAAGTCATTATGAGTTAAAAGGTCAAAATTATGACATAGGCCTACTTATGTCAATCATAAGATAAAAAATTATTAAATAAAAATTCAATGAGACCAAAATTATGGATATTAAGTCATAATTATAAGGGGAAAAAAGTCAAAATTATGAGTTAATGAGACAAAAAGTTATTGTCAGTATGTAATTCAGAAGGATATTTGCCTATTGAAGCCATTTCTGCCACGAGAAAAAAATCATGCTTTGATAAATCATAACTATGACATAAGTCAATATTATAACATACTAAGAAATTAAGATTAAAATGTCATAATTATGAGATAAAATGTCATAGTTATCATAAAACAGTTAAGGATGAGATAAATAGTCAACTATGACGACAAATTCAAAATTATGAGATAAAAAGATTTTTTTAAAAATAATGACATTAAAAGTAATTTTTTTATAATGTTAATATTAATGATGCCTATAGAAAATAAACATGATGTCCATACATGAGGGGGGAAAAAATCATGCTTTGATAAATTATAATTATGACATAAGTCGAAATTATAAGATACAGTCATTTTGAGTTAATCAAAATTATGACATAGGCCTAATGTCATAGTTATACGATACAAAGTTGAAATCAAAATGATAGATATTAAGTCACAAGTATAAGGAAAAAAGTCGAGTTAATAAGACAAAAAGTTATTGTCAGTAGATGTAATTTAGAAGGATATTTGCCTATTGAAGCCATTTCTGACACATGAGAAAAAATTAAGCTTTGGTAAATCATAATTATGACACAAAAAGTTGATATTATGACTTGCTAAGTAATTAAATCTCAAAATTATGAGATAAAATGTCATAGTTATGAGAAAAAAAGATATGGATGAGATAAATCAACTGACAAAAATTATAAATTATCAGATAAAAAGTCATAGTTGTGGCATTAAAATTAAATAGAATCAGATTTTAATAATGTTAATATTAATGATAATGTACATACATGAGAAAATAAATGATGCTTTAATAAATCATAATTATGACGTCAAAATTATGAGATACAAAGTCATTATGAGATAAAAGGTCAAAATTATGACATAGGCCTACTTATGTCATAATTATGAGATAAAAAGTTTAAATTATGAAATAAAAATTCAATGAGACAAAAAGTCAAAATTATGAGTTAATGAGACAAAAAGTTATTGTCAGTAGATGTAATTTAGAAGGATATTTGCCTATTGAAGCCATTTCTGACACGAGGAAAAAAATGCTTTGGGAAATCATAATTATGATACAAAAAGTCGATATTATGACTTGCTAAGTAATTAAATCTCAAAATTATGAGTTAATGAGACAAAAAGTTATTGTCAGTAGATGTAATTCAGATGATATTTGCCTATGGAAGCCGTTTTTGCTACATGAGAAAAAAAATGCTTTGGGAAGTCATAATTATGACACAAAAAGTCAATATTAAGTCATCAAAACTCAAAATTATGAAATAAAATGTCAAAGTTATGAGATAAAAAGATAAGGATGAGATAAATCAACTATGACAAAAATTCGAAATTATGCGATTAAAAAGTCATAGTTATGGCATTAAAATTAAATAGGATCAGATTTTAATAGTGTTAATATTAATGATGCCTATAGAAAATAAATGCAATGTACATGAGAAAAAATCATGTTATGACAAGTCAAAATTCTATAGTCTTTATGAGATAAAAGGTCAAAATTATTACAAATGGCAAAACTTAATTCTAAGATAAAAAGTTGAAATTATGAGATAAAAATCAATGAGACAAAAAGTCAAAATTATGAGTCAGTCGTAATTATAAGGGTAAAAGTCAGAATTATGAGATGAGAAAAAAGTTGACATTGAGATAAAAAGTCGTTAACTATGACGTGTAACGAAACTGCTCTGAGACAAAAGGTTGAGGATCCAAATGCAGCTTCATTGATAGCACAATCCAAAGTCGTAGTCCATAAAACAGGCAAAAGGTCAGAGCACAGTAAATCAGTCCAATCAAACAAACAAATCCAGAGGGTGAGACAGGAACAAGAAAACGGGCAGATATCAAAAATCAAAAACAAGGAAAACAGGAGAAACGCTCAGAAATGCAGTATTACAACCAACAAGCCTTTGCCATGAATGATTGAGATAACCAGGCTTATACAGGGTGAGGTAAACAGGGTAATGAGACACAGGTGGATGTAATCAGGGATGATGAGTCTGGGCAGAGAGTATTATGGGTAATGTAGTCTTTAATGGAATGACAGTCCGGGGTGGAGTGTCCTCTGGTGGTAATCAGGGGCACTCTCACTGGTGAATCGTGACAACATGAAGTCGAATTTATGAGATAACGTCAGAATTCTGAAATAAAAAGTCAGTAAATAAAATCAGACTTTAATATGATGCCTATAAAAATTAAACACACATGCACAATGTACTACATATCACATGCAAGACCGCTATTGCCAGTAGATGCAAGCATGTCATTCAGAAGGTTATTTCCCCTGCCCCTTTAATCGTGAAAGTGAAAGTGCCCTTTTTGATCGCACCGCAGTGCCCCTGAGAACGCGATTTCTAATTTCTAATGGAGAGGCGATTTAACCAACACCCCCGGAACGCGATTCTTACCGAGGGGAACACCCCTCGCCCCCACCTGGAACTCGATTGCCCCTGCCCCCGCGGAGGTCTGTGCACGCCACTGCATTGAATCATTCATGATTTGTTCAAAAAAGCTGATTCAGAATTAATAACTGTAGGTAGCAACAAGTGACTCTTACGAGTGATTGCTATATATGATCGGATATGCACAAAAATTGGATTTGGACTGACAGCCTGAACAAGGCTTTAGTTATATATGAATAGGGTCTGAAGCAGCGCCTTAAGTTTGTATTAAAACCAGCAGGTGGCGCTGGTCGTCAGTCAGTGTGATATAAGTGTCTCCTGTTTTTGACGCTGTATTGGATCCAAACAGACAAGAAGCCACTTCTCTTTTCAGAGTTCATCCTGCAATCACCGAAAACATTTTAGCAATCTTTTCAGAAGTTCACAAGAGGAGAAATGTGGCGTCTTTTCCGCTCGCTCTTCAGTTTCTGGAGCTCCTCAGCTCGCAAAACTTCAATTGCTTTTGCACTGAGCAGAATTGAAGCCTATTTTTGCCTGAACAAAATGTTGATTCTCTTCAGATGACAAAACTCTGAAACCACGGTTGTTCCTTGTCCCGTGTTAATCTACCAATATGCAGACAATGCACTGGCAATGCAGCCATTTTCTCTGTTTACACCAGGGCTGGTCAACATTTGTTTGTTTAAACATGAATCCAACTTGTTATCTTTTTAACATGAAAGCAAGACAATGTCCTGTCCCTTCTACAGGGCTAAAGGCACACCTTAAGAAAAATGTGCTTTTCATTACTCCAATAGTGTATGATTGCAGAAAAAAATATCTATGTTTGTATTGAACATTTATGAAGCAACAGATTTTGTGTGAAAATAAATCATAAAAGTGGTTTATTTTGTTTAAAAATCTTATAAATGAATGAGATGGCGAGGGGGGCCTTTTACCCAACAGACACACGGGACAAAACACACACAGTATTGATACAAATACTTTAGCTAAAATAATATGTTTTTAGTAATGTCTAAGTTAATACTTTTTCAAAACAATCACTTTAGCAAAGGTTTGAACTATTTTTCGTTTATTTTGATAAATAAAAGAATTACATTTTTGTTCAATAAATATACTGTCATTAAAATATGTTAATATAGAAATATATTTTAAAAATATAGAAACAAAATAATTTAAAAAAAATAAAGATTCTGAAAGCATTGTAGGAGATCCCATAATAATTTAATATAGATTTACAGTTGTAACAATAAATTATATTTTATTATACGATATGAATAATATGGACACCCAACTTAATATATGATATTTACCATCTGAATCTAACCATGTCATGTCAACAAATGGAAAAGTCAGCAGCTGTTTATTATCATGTTAATTATTGTGCCTTTTGCCCCAAATACCATACTTTTACATATTCTTCTGTTATTGAAAGACTGTTGCTTTAATTACCTTGAACAAAACCGAAAATTAAGACAACCTTTTGTCTCAAAATATATTCAATAATTTTATCGATTCTCATTTGCTACTGAAATCTACAACATTTTTAAAAACATAAAATATTAGATCAAATTAGCGCAGAATCAACTTTGCGCTGCTGCCGTGATCACGTCAAAGATCAGACAAATTTCCACGAGCATCTTGAAAAGCGGATGTTTTGGAAAGTGCTGAGGCAAGTTTTTGTGCCGTCTAGTGGTTTAGAGAAAAATAAAATCAAAGGCGCCTTTTACCCCGCTGCGCCTTTAGCCCTGTTGTACCCTAAATTTTTGTATGGTGTTGATTATCTACAAAATGGTTTCAGATGGTTCAAATACCTTGTTTCCTAATGTTGTACAAATGCTAAGGCAGTGTTTCTCAAACTGGGATACGTGTACCCCTGAAGGTACGTGAGGTGACAGGGGGTACATGAACAAAATGTACAGTTTTGCCATTCATTTAATTCTACCCCCCTTAAAATAACATTAAAACTGAGCTTGTATTTCTAACAGGTGAAATGCCACCTCTACACTCTAAAAAAAAAGCTGTTGTTTCAACCCATGGTTGGGTCAAATATGAACAAGCCCAACTGTTGGTTTACATTTTTAAATGACATTTTTAAACCCAACGGTTGGGTTTGTCCCTATTTTACCCAAATGTGGGTTGAAACAACACACCATTTTTTTAGAGTGATGGTGTAAAAACAAGAAGCATTTTTTTAGACTGATGGTGTAAAAACAAGAAAAGTGCTGTAAAAGGTCAAATACATGACATCCAATCAAATTACCTCATCTTTTGCGGTCAAAACTGACTGCATCCACACAAGCAGCGAGCATATGATAGGTTGCGTGCAGGGTCTGCTGCCTTAGCAAAGTCTGCTATACAGTGGGGAGAACAAGTATTTGATACACTGCCAATTTTGCAGGTTTGCCCACTTACAAAGCATGTAGAAGTCTGTAATTTTTATCATAGGTACTCTTCAACTGTGAGTGACGGAATCTAAAACAAAAATCCAGAAAATCACATTGTATGATTTTTAAGTAATTAATTTGCATTTTATTGCATGACATAAGTATTTGATACATCAGAAAACCAGAACTTAATATTTGGTACAGAAATCTTTGTTTGCAATTACAGAGATCATACGTTTCCTGTAGTTCTTGACCAGGTTTGCACACACTGCAGCAGGGATTTTGGCCCACTCCTCCATACAGACCTTCTCCAGATCCTTCAGGTTTCGGGGCTGTCGCTGGGAAATACGGACTTTCAGCTCCCTCCAAAGATTTTCTATTGGGTTCAGGTCTGGAGACTGGCTAGGCCACTCCAGGACCTTGAGATGCTTCTTACGGAGCCACTCCTTAGTTGCTCTGGCTGTGTGTTTCGGGTCGTTGTCATGCTGGAAGACCCAGCCACGACCCATCTTCAATGCTCTTACTGAGGGAAGGAGGTTGTTGGCCAAGATCTCGCGATACATGGCCCCATCCATCCTCCCCTGAATACGGTGCAGTCTTCCTGTCCCCTTTGCAGAAAAGCATCCCCAAAGAATGATGTTTCCACCTCCATGCTTCACGGTTGGGATGGTGTTCTTGGGGTTGTACTCATCCTTCTTCTTCCTCCAAACACGGCGAGTGGAGTTTAGACCAAAAAGCTCTATTTTTGTCTCATCAGACCACATGACCTTCTCCCATTCCTCCTCTGGATCATCCAGATGGTCACTGGCAAACTTCAGACGGGCCTGGACATGCGCTGGCTTGAGCAGGGGGACCTTGCGTGCGCTGCAGGATTTTAATCCATGACGGCGTAGTGTGTTACTAATGGTTTTCTTTGAGACTGTGGTCCCAGCTCTCTTCAGGTCATTGACCAGGTCCTGCCGTGTAGTTCTGGGCTGATCCCTCACCTTCCTCATGATCATTGATGCCCCACGAGGTGAGATCTTGCATGGTGCCCCAGACCGAGGGAGATTGACCGTCATCTTGAACTTCTTCCATTTTCTAATAATTGCGCCAACAGTTGTTGCCTTCTCACCAAGCTGCTTGCCTATTGTCCTGTAGCCCATCCCAGCCTTGTGCAGGTCTACAATTTTATCCCTGATGTCCTTACACAGCTCTCTGGTCTTGGCCATTGTGGAGAGGTTGGAGTCTGTTTGATTGAGTGTGTGGACAGGTGTCTTTTATACAGGTAACGAGTTCAAACAGGTGCAGTTAATACAGGTAATGAGTGGAGAACAGGAGGGCTTCTTAAAGAAAAACTAACAGGTCTGTGAGAGCCGGAATTCTTACTGGTTGGTAGGTGATCAAATACTTATGTCATGCAATAAAATGCAAATTCATTATTTGAAAATCATACAATGTGATTTTCTGGATTTTTGTTTTAGATTCCGTCTCTCACAGTTGAAGAGTACCTATGATAAAAATTACAGACTTCTACATGCTTTGTAAGTGGGCAAACCTGCAAAATCGGCAGTGTATCAAATACTTGTTCTCCCGACTGTATCGCCGTAAAAAAAATTCCGTAAAAAAACGGATAATGTACTGGCAGAAAATTACCAGTAGGCCTTCATTATCCAGTAATTTTACGGATATTTCCGTTAATCCTAAAACATAACACAGTTCGAAAGTTTGAAATTCAAAATACAGGTAAAACACCTGTAAATAATAAATACGGAAAATTCCATCAAATAAATACAGTACATTGTGCCCTATTTTTACGGATTTTTTTTTAGAGCGTACATTACTGCCGTTCTCGACTATGCACCTTTGTAAATGTGGGGAGGTCTTACCAGCATTTAGCTCTTACCAGCATGACGAACAAATACAGACACAGACTGTGAATAGACTAGATATCGATTTAAGATTCAAACTCTCTTCACTACAAAAACATTCCCTATGCGAGTTCTTGTTTTTAATGTTGGTAATATATGAGCAAGAATCAAGCGGCAACCTTCCGGTCTCTCTCTTGAATCCAACATGGAAGTGACTTAAGCCTAGTCCACACGTACACGGATATTTTTATAAACAGAGCTTTTCTCCTTCGTTTTAAAAACACAAGCATGGTTTAAAAAAAATCTCCTTCCACATGAAAACGCAAAAACACGCTATGAAGCGCTGTCAAAAGCCATGTTGGCCAATCAGAAGCCTGAAAAAAAAAAAAAAAGGTTATTACTAGTTCCGGTAGGCTAACAACATTGTCATAAGCAATTTTTTATTATTACTATTTTTAATGCCATAAACCAGAACACTAAAATGAGACATATTAATTCAAAGTAAAAAAAACCCATTGTCATAAGCACCTGCGTAGTAGGTCACTGGTCACTCTGTTCTGCAATATAATGGGAGAACTGTGCATGTATCTGTATGTTATAAGCCCTGTTAGCACAGTTATTAGCAGTAATATTTTGGCAACGTCCGCCACAGACTCGCCTCATGTAAACAAAGGAGATAGCAGCGCACAATCTGACGTCAAACAAAGGAGATAACAGCGCGCATGCCGACGTCAGTGTCACAGAATTTGTCAAATTTGGGATGAATAAATCAAAAGTAGGTCAGTACACTTAAAGGGATAGTTCACCCAAAAATGAAAATTCTGTCATCATTTACTCGCCCTAATGTCGTTCCAAACCTGTAAGACTTTTGTTCATCATATAAAGTGATCGAGTCTCTTCAGAAAATTTGGATTAAACCGCTTGATTCGTATGGATTAGTTTTACGATCTCTTTATGAACTTTTTAAAGAGTCAAAGTGATAGTTGCTTAGGCTGTCAATGGAGGGACAGAAATCTTTCTCATTTCATAAAAAATATCTTCATTTGTGTTCCAAAGATGAATGAAAGTCAGTAAAAATTTAATCTAACCATTAAAGCAGAGTCCAGAAAAATTAAAACAGAATAAACTATAAAACAAAAAATAAATAAAACAGATTTCATAGGGCCCTACATTTATTTGCAAAAGTAAATTGCATGCACTGCAAAAAAAATTTCTTTTCCAGTGCAAATTCAAAACATCCTTAAATCAAGATACACTTAATGACATGCAAAATGAAGAAATTATCTGAGAAATTGAACAAAATTAAGTGAGTTTGTGCTTAAAACAAGAACAAATATCTGTCATTGGGTATGAAAATTACTTACATTTCAATTTAGTTGATTTTTATGAACCCATTGGCAGATATTTGTTCTTGTTTTAATCATAAAATCACTTTACAAGATTTCCCAAGATTTCTTATCCCAAACTAATATAACTCATTGTGTTCTTAGACATTTACATTCAGAGAACATATTGACATGTTATGTTCCCTTCAATTTATTCCTTAAATTTTCTTTAATTGGTCTTAAAAAGGTCTTAAATTTACCTTCATAAAACCTGCAGAAACCCTGTAAAAGAAAAGAAGCAATTTAGGAGAATAGTACGCGCAACTCTGTATATTTGTGCAGTGTGAGCATGTAAAAAAAATCAGTTCTGTTTGAAGCTTGTGACATAAATACATCAACCTGATCACTTGGCGTTCATGTAAACACTACGTTCAGATTCGTCAATCAGAATGAATGAATTCCGATTGAAGCAAAAGGTGTTCATGTGAACATAGCTAGTGACTTGCCGCCACCTACTGGCAGTTTTAGTTCAAAAAGTAGTTTAGTTTAAAAGTATCACTTAGTTTTTTTACCACCATTTCATACGTCTCTATTGGACACATTTTATTTAAAACATTATCTCATGACATTATTTATGCCATTTTAATTGCATTCAGTGTGTAAAAACATCTAGATGCAGCTTGTACCGCTGCAGTGCAAAGATGGCTTTCACTTGATTTAAATTAGTGATTTAGTTTAATTTATTGCTTTATTTATTATATTAATAATTCAATTAATGGAATTTTAGGAATTTTACATAAAACATGGCATACATTTAATAGGGTTAGAAAAACTTTGCCTTTTATAAAGGTAAAAAGTGCACCTGAAAATATTGTCCCTTAATGGAGAAGGTGTGACTGCAGTCTAAGAGGAAGGATTTTAAAGGCCTTGGGGGTACGCCACAAGTTTAGGAACCACTGTGCTAAGGGATACCAGTATTTCACTTTAATAGCACAAGAACAAATGATTTATTTTCATGTTGGTGGTCAAACATCTAGATACTTAAAGGTCATTTAAAGCATCTGCTATAGACAACCCATTTTATAAATGTACCTGCCTTTCTGTTGTAATGTCAGATGTGTGGCATGAAGGACTAGTGCTTCAAAGTCTTACTAAATCTAGCAGACACTTTGATTTCATACCAGCAGCGTCTGAGATCTTGTTCTCTGTTCTGACTTGAGTGAGCTGTGTCTTTTTATATCAGTCTGTCTTCTTACTTCTCGTTAATATTACTGCAACTCTTTGTATTGGTTGAGACCTAGCAACACCCTAGAAACCAGCAAGGTTTCTAACAATCACCTAGCAAACAGCAAGAACACTCTAGCAATGTAAAAACAACGTATTTGAAACCAGCCATGACACCCAACAGCCGAACAACATCTTATCAAGCAGACAAATTAAAAGCAACCATTTAGCAAGGCCTACATTCAAACATGAAATCTGTCCAAGTATTAATAAAACACAAGATATGCAGTTAACCTTCAATGTAACATTTAAAGGTTGAAGGCTTTGGATAGTGTTCAAACTTTACTTTTGTTTACTCTCTTTTTTAGGGGAGGTCATTTGTCATTGCATGTCAATAAACCTCAGTGCACCGCTAGAAACATGTTGTTCTGTGGAAATTGGAAACTGTATTGATTCCTGCATGATGTATGACTAAGTTATTCCTAGAGATGTACTGCATCATTAATCAGCATGATGTTGGGCGATGTTCCTCTTACTGCCCGGCGTGACCTCTAGATTAATCTGTCAGCTAATGGATTCAACCTGGTGTGCAACAGGAAAACGACTGTCTGTGCTCTACGGCCCATCTGGCCATCCAGAACAAGACGTGAGCATGTTTGGTGGAGTGTGTGTGTGTGTCTTCAGAAGTGTGACGGGAGAACTACCTTTAGCGGGGTTATGAAGAGTGCCACCCTGTCATGGACTGCCAGCTGATGTGGGCTGGTCAAGCACTGTCCGTGTTACATAGAGACGTACAGAGGCCTGTGACTGGAGATGAGGGAGGAGAGCACTGAGGCCATATGCGATAAAAAGGTGTCCATATAAAACATCTCTCTAAGCAATAAGACCCTCAATATTCTGGTTAATCCATGAGTTCACAAACACTAGAAAGTTAATTGAATGATTCAGATCACTAACAATTTTATTTGTGCACACTCTGAGCATCCATCCATTCTCTAAACTGCTTTATATTTTTGCATTCTGAGAAATATTCAATCTGAAAGGGTATTATGTGAGATTTTTTATATCCATACATTCATTTGGTTTCTGTATGGAATATCATGTCCTTCCCCCGTCAGCTCATCTGGCAAGTGTTATTCCTGTCATGTGAAGCCTTTTGAAAAAGATTATGACGCTAACACACACAATCCTCTGTCCCAAAACAACAATTAACAGTCCAAAATATGTAGTCCCTGTGGTATCCTTGTGGAAAAAGAAGTGCGCTTCAG
The DNA here is from genome assembly GCA_039654105.1 of Coreius guichenoti. Taxonomy (NCBI): domain Eukaryota; kingdom Metazoa; phylum Chordata; class Actinopteri; order Cypriniformes; family Gobionidae; genus Coreius; species Coreius guichenoti. Next base: position 6,812,980 of record CM077179.1, on the reverse strand, counting down.
TAAAAGACCCAAAAACGAAAATTACCCCATGATTTACTCACCCTCAAGCCGTATATGACTTTCTTCTTTCTGCCAAACACAATCGGAGATATATTAAAATAATGTCCTGGCTCTTCCAAGCTTTATGGCAGTTAATAGAGGATTTGATTTTGAAGCCCAAAAAAGTGCATCCATCCATCATATAAGATATCCACACGGCTCCGGGGGGTTAATAAAGGCCTTCTCTTTGTGTGAGAAAAATATCCATATTTAAAACTTTATAAACTAAAATATCTAGCTTCCGACAGACGGCCGTACGCATCGATTTACGGCGAAAGAGCTGACCCGACGCATGACGTATTGATGAACACGGAAGCACAGAGGATAGAGCAAAACGAAACACCGGTCATGAATTAGAAGTCTAAAACGAGAATTTTTAAAGAGAAATGTCGATATAAGAGAAGAGGAGCTTGAGTTTGTTGCCCAGCCCTATTTGTTTGAATCGAAAGCGCTACTCCTACATCGCGTCAGAGGTTACTCTTTTGGTGTAAATCGACTTGTGTAGGCCGTCTAGTTATTTATAAAGCTAGTTATTTTAGTTTATAAAGTTTTAAATATGGATGTTTTTCTCACACAAAGAGAAGGCCTTTATTAACCCCCCGGAGCCGTGTATATATCTTTTATGATGGATGGATGCACTTTTTTGGCCTTCAAAATCAAATCCTCTATTCACTCCCATTATAAAGCTTGGAAAAGCCAGGACATTATTTAATATAACTCCGATTGTATTCATCTGAAAGAAGAAAGTCATATACACCTAGGATGTCTTGAGGGCGAGTAAATCATGGGGTGATTTTCATTTTTGGGTGAACTATCACTTTAAGTACACTTTCATGTACAATTAAATACTATAAATTTTTTTGTAGCAAATTTTTGTCCTCCACATGTAGTTCATAGTATGTACTTATTGTAGTAAATACAATAATTGGGTAAAAATTAGGTACTAACCCTGAACCTACCCCTAAACCTAACCTTAACCCATGTAGTTACCTTATACCTTCTTGGGTAAGTACACTGTAAGTACATGTACTGTAAAATAACGTTTATCCATAATTTTAAATGTAGTGTCTTATTTGATATTACATAGTTAATATATTTTAATTGGTTCTAAATTGCAAATGTGTTATTACAAATATTTACTTATAACAGACATGACATTTAAGTATATTTTATAGTTTACCATGTCAGTGCATTTGTCAGTACACATAGAAGTAATTATGAAATCACACAAAGATTAAGTCCTACTTAAGTGGGAAAGCACTCTTAAGTGTTTAATATAAATTTAAACAATAAAACGTGTTAATTTAATAGTACGTAAAAAACATGCAATTAAGTGTCTGAAAATATTACATTCAGTTTGCATTTAACTATGTTATTTTTAAGTATATCTTTTCCATAATCTTTTTAAAAGTATGCTAAAGTGTACTTTTTCACAAGGGGAATCAAATGATCCAAATAAGATCATAAGAAGAGCCTGGCATATTCTCAAACACTACACAATCACTCATATTAAAAAGGTTATTGGTGTGTTGAGCAGGTAAACATTCCTTAAAATTTCGGAGAGGCTAGCAATAGCGAGCTAGCTTTGAAAGCATGGCCACGTACACACTGCAGATAAATTCGGTTGTCAGTTCATATTTTAGTGTTTAATCCCGTTCTATACAGACAATTCAGTAATTTACAGGAGTGACAACCACAATCTACAACTAGACTACTTCCCGAAAAATGCAGGTAGTGACGAGTGCATTTACAAAAATTTCTATGCAAGTTGTTAATGACGTACGACGAGATTTATGAGAGATGACAGACGAGAGATACATCTTTGATTAACGTTAATATGCGTATATTTTAACATGCAGAAGAGATGCATCTCTCGTCTGTATGTGCGGTGCAAGAAATCACAGGGAAAGCGCCATGAGCCTTGACTCAATCGTGTTGCCTGAACAACAACAAGTCCATGAAAAACAAAATAAATGGTTCTGAAAATAAGACCGGGATATCACAACCCGCACCTGCTCACTTTAATAACTCCATAAACTCGATAGCTTTGTGAGCCAAGCAGTGGCGTAGCGTAAATCCGCGGGGCCCCACAGCGAACCGCAAGTCCGAGGCCCCCCCTCGCGATCCGGGGAGGTTGTTAGGAGGATGAGGTATATGAACCATAAAGGCGAGCCAATGGATAGGCTACTACACCTCAGTCAATTCACTACATAAAGTTAAAGTAAAAACTGCTTTCATCACACCTACATTAACGGCGCATATTCTCTCATACGACGAGAGATGCATCTACTTCAACATATGCTGATAACGGTATATTAGTGCCTTAATTTATTCCCATAATATTTCTCGTGTGGCCGCACATAGTGAAACAAAAAAAAAGAGAAGAAAAGTATTTCGTGTTAAACAGGTTGTTTTTTTTTTTTAAAGTCTGTGATTGAAATAAAGCTGCTTTTTTCGATGACAATTCGGTGTTCAGAAATATTATAGACTGTTAATAATATTAATTATAGGCCTATAATTCATTGCATAATAGACCTAAATGTTTTCAAAGCATTTTCAATGAGGAGTAATAGCCTAATCTTTTATTATCCTCACAGCGCGTCAGCATCCTGATGCTCTGTGAAATTATTGCAGGTCAAATTTATTGTAGCCTAATAGCCTATTAATTTAATAATAAAAGTAACCTAATAATAATAATAATAATAATAATGCTAATAAGAAGAAGAATATAGCAGGCCTACATTAATTGGAAATGCCAAATTTAATATGGCTAATATGTGATGATTTTGATAATATCTCTGGCTGTCGTCTAAAGCCTACATGATCATCGACGCAACCCAGCACGGGGGGTTATTGCGCCCCCCCACCCCGCAGTGCGTGCCCCTCCACTACCCCACTGGAGCCAAGCTCAAACAACAAGCCCAAAAACGCTTATAATAAGTGGACATGGCGACACTGGAAGAGTGCTCTGTGAAGTAGCTGTTACAAGAATAAACAAAACACGCCTCCTTGGTTGGAATCATCACAGTTTCAGGAGTGACTCGTGATCCGTACACACAATGGAATGGTAATTTAGGGGACTCACTCCCGCATTTAAATGCGGTTGTCACTCCTGAAACTTTACAGTGTGTACGTGGCCCATAACATCCCACCCTCTCTTCAGAGCACCTCCAAAGCAACACATTCTTCAAAACACATAAACAAGTACAGCAGGCAGCAAACAAAAGCGTCATGAGAGACGGCGTTAAACTACCTCATGTCTCAAAGCACATACCATTACAATAATAATGAACATAACTTAAAGAGCACTGACCTGTACCACCTGACTGCTGCAGATTCATTTCACCATTGATAGTTTTGCCACTGAGTGGTTTGTGACTCGAATTTATGCATTTCAGAGTAGAGCGTCACTGGTTTCCATCTCTTCCAAATTACAGTATTATGCAGCATAAGCTGGTTGTTTTGGTTCAGGAGGAACTGTAAAAGGTGGCTGCTGTTTCGGCTGCGGTTCTCGCTGATTGACGTCTGTCTAACTCGGCATAGCATGAAACGCTCTGATGACGTGTGATGTCTGAGTGAGCAGGTGCGCGGAGGTATGGAAATGCATACGCTGACAGGCAGATAGGACATTGTATCATTGCATTCGGACCAAATGTAATGATTGGACGAACAATTTATGGTCCTACGCCTTAATTCAGGTTAGATAATTCCACTTTTTACACATTCCTATGACCACTTACTGTATGATGTCAATCTGAAGTAAAGAAATGATGAGCTGACTCAATACTTTTCTGCTGTTGTTAGATCACTGTTTAATGAACAGGAGAACTGAAATGGAGGTGATTGACTTTTCCAAAATAGTTTGGAGCTAGAGGAAGATTTTGAGGGACTTTGGACTGTGACGTCTTCAGATTGTGTAGAGTGGTTCAGCAAGCCTGGAAGGTTATAGACACTACATCGGACCAGTACATCTTGCCTCTTGGCAGTCAGACGAAAAGAGTCTAAAAAATTAGTTTTGTGGCTATAATGACTGCCTCTGTTAGGAAGGAAGGCATAACTAAGGACCTCAACTGCAGATTGCAGAGATGTTTTTTTTTTTTTTTTTTCAATTCAGGGGGGAAAGGCCTTTTGCAGCAGAAAGCAGCTGTGACATATTTTCCCTGCAGGAATATTTACAGAATGAATCAAATGGAACATGACAGTCCTCATATTCAGCACTTGATGCACATTGCCGACTTGCATTCGAGTCCTTTGACTGAACTAAGATTAGACGCACTCTGAGCATGTCACTAAGAAGCAATCTCTATCTAGATCTTTGTACAAAAGAGGAAATGCATTTGAGCATGAAAGGTCTCATGTCATACTTGCCTCTTGCTGTAGTATTTCCTGTTTGAGAGATGGATGTTTGGCCTTTTCCAAGGTGACTGTTACACCATACCACGTGACTGACTACAATTGTTTTATGATAATGCCACATCTTGTTGGTACATGTCTTCATGTGTAAAAAAATAAATAAATAAAAAAGCTTAAGTAATATGTTTAGTGCCTATAGGATTACATATCTGAAAATTATGTTTACATTTGTATGCACTAGCTATTTCATATCAAGCAAAAATCCACTGAAAACATTCACATCGATTGGCATAAGGCAGTGCGCTGGGCAAGACAAATCATCATCAACACCTCAATGAAACATACGCTTCAACTACAACGCAGCCAGTCTAAATCTATTTACGCAGCATGTAAATAAAATCTGATAGCCTCACTGATGATGTGCATTAGGACTTGACAATTAATAATTGCCTTGAAACTTGAAACGGTTTTGAGTTTATCTTAAATCAATTTAAACTGACCATTTTATATATATTAGTGCTGTCAATCGATTTAAAAAAATGAACTAATTAATCGCACAGTTTTTCCGATTAATCGCAATTAAAAACATTGGAGTTTTTAATATTTGTATAATGTAGTAATATCACAGTCACTCTCCAAATTATTGTAGAAACAACTTAAAGACAGTATATTTAAATATTTGTTGTAATGGCATCTTTTTATGAATGAAGGCCAGTATCACTGATACTAAAACTGCTATTGATGTCTCTATGAATTTTTTTTAAACATTAATGATAGACATTCAACATTACAGTATAATTGAAAGCTATACATTTCAACATTTATTATGCTTTAAAAAAATAACTTTTAATTTAAGTGAACTTAAAACAATCTTCACATAAAACCATTATAAATGTCATATTTACCTGTGGCCTTCCTTCCTATCTAACAGGTAAGAAATATACAGAAATTGAATAAAGTTATCAAACAGTCTGCATAAATTATATATATATATATATATATATATATATATATATATATATATTAATCCTTATTAAATCTACAGTTTTCTCTGTTCCATTTGCTCTTTGATTAACATTACAGACAGCATTAGTCTGCTGTCACTTTAAGACCTGGCGCTGCCGAACATGACGCGCTGTCACACGCATCTCATTTTCTCACAACTCTTTATGTTCATTTAAGACGTTATTTAACTCATTTAAGACTGCTCTTATGAGAATACTCGACAAAACAGGCATTTTGGCATAATTCTGTGTGTTATAGTTTGTTCAAGAGCAAAAGAAAACTCGTTTCTGGTCATGGCTTGAATGGTTTGAAAGCATTTGCATGAATAAGAGCATTATTACATAATGTAACGCTAGCCAAGGGATGACAGAAAAAACGGATGCTGCGTTAATTGCGTTAAATACTTTTTAACGCGTTAAGCCGCAGTCACACTAGACTCTGAGCATGCAAAATTTCTTCGGACACGGCAACGGTCGTGATATGACGTCACTCTCTGAAGCGTCTTTTTTATAAACATGAATTCAACATATAACAAATAGTACTACACTCGAAATGTAAAAAATATACAATCTACTCAACTTTACTGCAAAAAAATATCATTCTTTTAATTTAGCCAAGAGGTCACGCCGTGGCGTATCGATCTTCTATTGGTCATGCGTCGTCACGTGATGCGAATTCGCAGCTCAGAGTTCACCCAAAGAACCAAGCTTGAACTTTGGAACGCGGCGAAATGCGCACTTTGCATTTACTGACGCTTTCTCATGCGTTTGAATGGAAGTCAATGGAACGAAACGTGCACTGTGACCTCCCCCTTAAACTGAAAAAATTAATCGCATGAGTTAACGCGCTAATTTTGACAGCACTAATATAGCATATATAGCATATAGCATATAGACCAAACAGGCATAACATTATGACCACTGACAGGTGAAGTGAATAACACTGATTATCTCTTCATCATGGCACCTGTTAGTGGGTGGGATATATTAGGCAGCAAGTGAACATTTTGTCCTCAAAGTTGATGTGTTAGAAGCAGTAAAAATGGGCAAGCGTAAGGATTTGAGCGAGTTTGACAAGGGCCAAATTGTTATGGCTAGACGACTGGGTCAGCATCTCCAAAACTGCAGCTCTTGTGGGGTGTTCCTGGTCTGCAGTGGTCAGTATCTATCAAAAGTGGTCCAAGGAAGGAACAGTGGTGAACCGGCGACTGGGTCATGGGCGGCCAAGGCTCGTTGATGCACGTGGGGAGCGAAGGCAGGCCTGTGTGGTCCGATCAAAGCTACTGTAGCTCTAATTGCTCAAGAAGTTAATGCTGGTTCTGATAGAAAGGTGTCAGAATACACAGTGCATCGCAGTTTGTTGCGTATGGGGCTGCACAGCCACAGACCGCTGAAAGCGCCAAGAGTGGGCATGTGAGCATCAGAACTGGACCACGGAGCAATGGAAGAAGGTGGCCTGGTCTGATGAATCACATTTTCTTTTACATCTTGTGGATGGCCGGGTGTGTGCGTCGCTTACCTGGGGAACACATGGCACCAGGATGCACTATGGGAAGAAGGCAAGCCGGCGGAGGCATTGTGATGCTTTGGGCAATGTTGTGCCATCCATGTGGATGTTACTTTGACACGTACTACCTACCTAAGCATTGTTGCAGACCATGTACACCCTGTCATGGAAACAGTATTCCCTGGTGGCTGTGGCCTCTTTCAGCACGATAATGCGTCCCGCCACAAAGCAAAAATGGTCCAATTGAGCATCTGTGGGATGTGCTGAACAAACAAGTCCGATCCATGGAGGCCCCACCTCGCAACTTACAGGACTTAAAGGATCTGTTGCTAACATCTTGGTGCCAGATACCACAGCACACCTTCAGGGGTCTAGTGGAGTCCATGCCTCGACGGGTCAGGGCTGTTTTGGCAGCAAAAGGGGGACCAACACAATAATGTTCATAATGTTATGCCTGATTGGTGTATATGCTATATATAATATTAGGGCTGTGGATTTAACGTGTTAATTTAAATAACTAAAACCCATCACCCTGCCCATTCCTGAATGAATCAGCCGCTTGAATGAATGAATGAATGACTCAATGACTTACTCATTTAGACATTTACCTCCACCTGCTGGCAGTTTTAGTTTTTTTTATTTAGAGTATTATTTCATAAAAAAACATAATTTTATATTTCATATTAATAAAAAAAACATTAAATGTATAGTTCAATTCTCTGTTGAATCAAATATAAAATTTCTTTCTAAAGCTACTTTTTGTAATGTCTATTTGACGTAATTTCTCAGCCAAACTTGATGTGCAATTAATTTGCGATTAATTCATGTGTAATTAATTAGATTAAAAATGGTAATTGCTATAAAACAGTCCTAATATATACAGTATATCATGCATATGAATTACACAATATCAGGGGTTATTTAGTTAACATGTTGCATCAAGGGAAAAATATCCTGGTGGTTTCATGAAAAAGACTTAAGATGACGTTTAAATGCTGTGTGTATTAAGAGAAAACATTAACTCATCATGGCTCTTCAGGATTGCCACATCTGCACAATGAACTTTAACCCTTTTAGAACAAAAAATGCAGATGTACATTTCTCACCCTTTTAGACAAGGACAGGCTGCTCCACTGCGTAGAAGGTAACCTAGCAACAGTTTACTGAGAAGTGATGCTGGATGAATGTTTTACAACAAATCCCAGGACGCTGGCGTCTGAGAGGCATCTACTCAAAATCTAGACATCCACACTGATAATGTATTAAACTGAGAGGACTTTTATGCACCTGGGTAAATGCTGAAAATCAGATAGTGAATAACCTGAAGGAGACATTTCTCAAAGCATTTGTTCTCTTATTGTAGGATTTTTATCTTTTGCATTCTCTGTCAGTGTTAAAACTCATCTGTAGGCATCACTAATGTACACTACTAGTCAAAAGATTGAAATTATCTTAGATAATGAAGACATATTCCAGGCAAGACTCCAGGTGAATTTCAAGAAACCTGTGGTGAACCTGTCCTGAATCAGCCTTCGCCCTTACATGCATCAAAGCATTATGAGCTAATGATGTTCTGGTTAGATTACCAAAGCAAAAGCACAGAAATCAAGTGCCATTTATATGTTTGCGGCATAACTGTTTATAACATTTGGAGTTACACTGGTATGCAGGATCAAGTTTGAATGTATTGCCACGGTATCACGGTCAAATGTTTCCTGATTGTTTCAAATGTTACATTTTCAGCGGGAACCCACTGTAGATTTGCTGTAGTTCACCAGATGTATTTTATAAATGATAGGAATCTAAGAAGATGCAAAAACGTTTTAGTGGAGTACAGGAATTAAAAATAAAGAGAAAAGTTCTAAAGAAAATACTTGCCCAAATAATAAATAGGGGTGTGCGATATTGACAGATAATGAAATCCCTATATTTTCTGGGATTTTGTCAATAACAATAATTAGTGTGTTATTGTGCTGGTACCTTGGCAGGTTTAAGACTTTTGATTTTTTTCATGTTCTGTGTGGTGCTCAGTTTGCAGCAGGGACAGAAATTACATTTTCAAGTTTAAATTTATTTTTACCTTTATAAACGCAAATTGTTCTTACTTAATTAAATGTAGCCTATGCATCATCTTTTATGTCAAATTCTTACATTTAATCAATAAATTCAGTTAGAATAATAAGACACTATAGGGCTGTTATCAATCAAATGAAATCCGTATCAACAAAATCCATCTTTGCAATGCAGAGGAAACACAGAAGCTGCATCTGAAGTGAAACTAAAGCCGCCAGTAGGTGGAGGTAAGTCACTGTTAATGAGTGACTTCATTGAGTCATTCATTCAACAATTTGTTTAAACTGCTGATTATTTCAGGAAAGAAGCATTTGACTTTCTTAATGAGTGAGTCATTGAATCATTCATTCAACCGATTCATTCAAACGGCTGATTATTTCAGGAAAGAAGCATTTGACTTTCTTAATGAGCGAATCATTGAATCATTCATTCAACCGATTCATTCAAACGGCTGATTATTTCAGGAAAGAAGCATTTGACTTTCTTAATGAGTGAGTCATTGAATCATTCATTCAACTGATTCATTCAAACGGCTGATTATTTCAGGAACGAAGCATTTGACTTTCTTAATGAGCGAGTCATTGAATCATTCATTCAACTGATTCATTCAAACTGCTGATTATTCCAGGAATTAAGCATTTGACTTTCTTAATGAGTGAGTCATTGAATCATTCATTCAACCGACTCGTTCAAACGGCTTATTCATTTAGGAATGAAGCATTTGACTTTCTTAATGAGTGAGTCATTGAATAATTCATTCAACCGATTCATTCAAATGGCTGATTATTTCAGGAATGAAGCATTTGACTTTCTTAATGAGTGAGTCATTGAATCATTCATTCAACCGATTCATTCAAACGGCTGATTATTTCAGGAACAAAGTATTTGACTTTCTTAATGAGTAAGTCATTGAAACATTCATTTAACCGATTAATTCAAACAGCTGATTATTCCAGTAACTAAGCATTTGACTTTCTTAATGAGTGAGTCATTGAATCATTCATTCAACTGATTTGTTCAAAGGGCTGATTCATTAAGTAACGAAACACCATTGTGTGTTCCTCAGAGATGCAAAACGGTTCTACTGTGGCTTTGTTATATGCAATATGCAATATTGTGTCTAAAATGAAAGTCAATCAATATTAACTTCTTGTTTATTAAACTGTTGTATAAAATCAATATCACATTTGCAATTGTATTGATATTGGGGAAAAAAACTGCACTTTTTGCATATATCATAGACAAATACAGGGGCATTTTCACTGCACTTTAATAAAGTGAGTCACGCCATGAAAGTGTGCACGTGCAGCAGTCTAACCAGTGTATGTTGACTATCTAGGTGTGTTTTTGTTTGGTTTTTTCAAAGGGAGGGATATACCTGATAATGTCAAATCGCACATTGTTAAACCAACAGTTACGATAGACTATCAAAACTGTCTCATTCGCAGTACAATTTTATGCCCAAAACTAAAAATTGTGCGTAATTTTACTTCTTGTGGGCAGGGCCCATAATGCTGTTATTTGCAATGATAATTCCCGTTAGAGTGTAAAGTGTAGCTTGCAATACAATTTGTTTTCAAGACATAATCCTTCCACGACTTCCTTCCCTCTGCCTGGATTCAGTAGAATCTCCTGAATCATAGCAGAAACCAAAGCCAAGCGACATCAAGGGAAACAATCCACTGAGTGTACGAGTCAGTCAATGTGCAATCTTAGGCTTGGACCATTTCTTCTCTCCTATGAATATGTCATATTCTATGAATAACGCATAACGTACAAGAGGGATCTCAAAGCAGGTAGGATCAGTGCTATATTGAGTCCCTGATGTGATGCTCTGGAACAGCACTTGAGGCTAAAAATGGAACTTGAAATATGACATGTTTTTTCACCCTCTTTACTCAAGGGTGATTAGTTACCAGAGCTGAAATAATTCCTATAATTTGACTGACACCACGGCAGGCAAGTACAAGAGGTATCATCCAGTAATTTGTGATTTATATCATCTCCATGCTTGCTCCAAAGTTTTTTTCGATCTCCCAGAACAACTATAATTATCATAATGGAAACTAATCTCCAAGGGTTGTTTTCCTTTTATATGGCACATTCAATTGGTTGAACCAAAGTTGGATTCTGACCCCCTCACATATGAACACTGATTAACGCACATACATAGAGCACTTTAAATGTGGTAAACACGGAAGCTTAAACGTGATTGCATTGAGGTTTGTTTTCTCACATCAGGCAAGTAGAGCTGCAGTCGGACAGATTTGATTTGCTCTTTGTGTGTGCATTGATCAATGTTTATGTGAATAAAAGCTAAATTAAATCGGTTCATCATATAAAGTGAAAAACTTTTACTTTTACCGTGTTTTTATGAACTTCATGAATCATGTGGTGGAAAGTGGTGGAATGGACAGAAATCACTCAGGTTTCATTAAGAATATCTTCATTTATGTTTCGAAGATGAACGGAAGTGTAATGGTTTTTAAAGACATGATGGTGAATAATAGATGACAGAATTTTCTTTTTTTTTTAGTGAACTAGCTCAAAAAGAGAAAGAAAATATGGTTATTTTCTTTGTATTACACAATGGCATATAGAATATTGCAAAATCTGATATTCTGTTTTATTTTATTGACATTGTTTATATTATATTCGTTCATATCAGACATTCTATTATAACCGCGTTCAGAAATCCACCAAGCAAACTGACATCAAATGGAAGCAAAAAACAAAGTGTAGTGTGAAAGTGACCATTATATAATTTTATATGATTTATCCCTCCCTCGCATCCTGTAACAAATCCTTCCCACGCTGGTCAAAATGACCCAAAGCCCAAAAATTATTTATATATATACAGTGGGGAGAACAAGTATTTGATACACTGCCGATTTTGCAGGTTTGCCCACTTACAAAGCATGTAGAAGTCTGTAATTTTTTATCATAGGTACTCTTCAACTGAGAGACGGAATCTAAAACAAAAATCCAGAAAATCACATTGTATGATTTTTAAGTAATTAATTTGCATTTTATTGCATGACATAAGTATTTGATACATCAGAAAAGCAGAACTTAATATTTGGTACAGAAACCTTTGTTTGCAATTACAGAGATCATACGTTTCCTGTAGTTCTTGACCAGGTTTGCACACACTGCAGCAGGGATTTTGGCCCACTCCTCCATACAGACCTTCTCCAGATCCTTCAGGTTTCGGGGCTGTCGCTGGGCAATACGGACTTTCAGCTCCCTCCAAAGATTTTCTATTGGGTTCAGGTCTGGAGACTGGCTAGGCCACTCCAGGACCTTGAGATGCTTCTTACGGAGCCACTCCTTAGTTGCCCTGGCTGTGTGTTTCGGGTCGTTGTCATGCTGGAAGACCCAGCCACGACCCATCTTCAATGCTCTTACTGAGGGAAGGAGGTTGTTGGCCAAGATCTCGCGATACATGGCCCCATCCATCCTCCCCTCAATACGGTGCAGTCGTCCTGTCCCCTTTGCAGAAAAGCATCCCCAAAGAATGATGTTTCCACCTCCATGCTTCACGGTTGGGATGGTGTTCTTGGGGTTGTACTCATCCTTCTTCTTCCTCCAAACACGGCGAGTGGAGTTTAGACCAAAAAGCTCTATTTTTAAAAAAACTAATTTTTCTATTTTTTTTTCTATTTTTATAATATTTTTTAATTTTATTTATTTATTTTATTTACCTTTAAATTACAAGATTTGATCAATAAATAATATAATTTAAGCACATTCTTCACATTCTTTCAACTTCATTCAAATTCAAAATAATGCTCCAATACATGCAATAACCAGCTCAAACCAGCTCAAAAAATCTCACATTGGGTCAATTTGGGTGTCTCTGTCGACCTCTTGTGGAAAAAAAAATAATATAACATGATATTTCATGACTAGATGGCCTCATAGCTCTATATGGAGCAAATGAGCTGTTCCGCTGGGTCCTAAAGTCAGTTCTCAGTTTATCTCTATGCATTCAGATACACATTAGACGTTATAAAATCATTTTTTGGTATTTTTTTTAGCATTTTTAGTTTTAATTTTAAGCATTTTTTTTCTATGTATATACTGAAGCATTCCTCGCATTCCATTCATTCCTAAGGGGGTTAAATTGACACGCAAGGGAAGGATTTGTTACTTTTTTTATTACAGCCACTTGGGGTCCTATCATACACCCGTCGCAATGCAACGCCAGGCGCGACGTAAGTGTTTTTTGCTAGTTTCAGCCCGACGCAGTTATCATTTTCACGTCCAGCGCCACGTTGTTTAAATAGCAAATGCACTCGCGCCCATCTGTTCACCCATGGGCGTGCTGGTCTGAAAACAAGGTGTGTTCAGGAGCATTGTTGGCGCGTTGCTATTTTGAGGAACTGAAAACAACTGCACCATTGACCAACAAATCCTGGTCTAAAGTCAATAGTTCAGTATTTTTTGTGTTATTTAAAGGGTGCGTTAGTAATATGCGCCTATAGGCGGGTGCACAACACGCGTACACTCTGCTTGTTACACACACAGGGACACACAGCAGCACACAAACATTTTTAAATATAAAAAATAAAGCGTTCAGTCTTTCCGCTCGCAAATTCCGCCATGTAAATAGCGAATCCGCCATGGTGCAAGCGCAACTGGCTTTTAAAGGGAATGGGAGATGAGACTCTGATTGGTTTATTGCACGTTACGCCCAAAACACACCCATGACTCATTAAGAGACTAGGTACAACCCTTTTGAACCATGCGCCTGGTGTGCCAACCATTTTTTTCCGTCGTTAAACTAGCAAAAGTGCACCTGCGCTTCAGACCATGCGCTTAGATCATTAAAATAGGGCCCATAAACTCCTCGAATCCAGTAAAAATTTTGTGTGTGTATTCATGGTTAAAGTGCGACAAAAGTCCCAATTGTAATTTTTTATTTAAAATTGAGTTTTGGGTCAAAATGACCCGAAGGAAGGATAATGGTTAAATTTGTATTTACCAGTCTCTTAAACAAAAATACAACAGAAGCAGTGGGAAAACATAATAAATGACCATTCAGGTAAATATTAGAAAGCAACCACTTCAACAGCATTTCCGTCTAATTTCTGAGCTTGCGTCTCTGAAACACAAGCTCTCATGGACTAAAGCTGCTGTTCTTATCTGAGAATGTAGGTCAGAACAAAATACTTGTACTCTCATTCTCTTTGAGGCTTTGAGGAATTACAGTGTAGGCTCAACACCAAAGAGATGCACAGTATCTCGAGGCCCCCTCTTCTCCCAGTACCTCCCCCTCATATTCATTTTTTTTTTACTTTCTCTATCCCATCTTTTGTTCTCCTCCACCCCCTAGTCACTGCATCCCTTCATATTTAGTTGCCATTTTTTCCTAAGCACATCTGCTTTCAAAGTCAGCTGTCAAAGTGAAGGTCACCCTGCTGTCTGTTTTGATTGATTGTGGAGTCCTTTTGAGTGGAGATACATATGCATTAGAACAGATATGTGTGATCAGTTGATTTAAAACATCATTTGTTCTGACAGACCACATTTAATCTTGCAGAGCAAGCATCTTTCCTTTCCAGCGTGGAAATTCATGCTGCTTGTATTTTGCTTTATAAATTTATGTTGCATAATTGATTTTTTTTTGTTTCAACTATCCTACAGTGCAAATAAAAAATGAAACCATACACCATTTATCTACATAGGCACAAACGTGATCCCCAGCTGACTTGAGAAGCCGTGGCGTCCTGTCATGCCCTCTGTGATGTTGCATCCCGGTGCGTCCAGCATTTGCGTAACAATTAAAAGCCCATTGCTGGATGAGATTGATTTGCATATGACTGCATTAAATGTCCTTTTAAAGGGTGATTTATTCTGTCTTTCTTCTTTTTAGATGAGCACGGCCCCTCCATCACTCTTTCAGCGGCTGTTTGTTGTTGGTTTGTGCATCATGGCGTCAGGTAATGCTCATTTCCTCAGTAAATCATCTCTCGTACACTCTACATCAGACACCCGCCAGTAGAGCCGTCCTATAAATATTAAACACTGGATCTCTATCATTTGGACTGCTAGTGTTTGCATCTTATTTTCATCATATTTTATGCATGAACCTCATAGACCCAACATTTAAACGGTTAACAGATCCACTGATTTAACATTTCTTGGTAAAATGATAAACAAGCACCTGACTGTTTGTTTATTTATTTGTTTATTTATTTATGTTGGACAGAATTCATGCTCTATGGGCATTTCTTCAACTACACTTTTGTGTTACGGGTTTGTTTTTATTAAAACTGACTAAAACAAATTTCATTGTTTCTCTTTTTGCTATATAAAGGTCACATTAAATTAACCCTTAAATGCATGAATGTTTTGCCAATCATTATTACATATTTGGGTCTTTAGCAAGTTTTGCTGATGATGCTTCCTGTTCTTTTGTTTTCTGCCTGCGGTAACTGTAAAATCCAACAGTGATTCTAACTAACACTTTTTAGTTAGTCTTAACTTAACTGTAAAAATCTAGTAATCTGTACTATTCACATACTATGCCTTTTTTACTCAGAAAACTCAAGATTAATTGATTAGTTTGAGTGCCATTTTGTCAAGCAAAAAAAAAATAAAAAGTTTTTGAGGGCGGGGCATTTTTTAATGGACTTTTCACTCATGTCCTCCACTTCTGAAGTTATCTTTCTTTAGTTTTATTCACTCATTTCCCAAAGTCATCTTGAATGTTGAATTGTCAATACAACTAAAAAATTTGAGAGAACTTGATGGTACTGGTTGGTAGGTGATCAAATACTTATGTCATGCAATAAAATGCAAATTAATTATTTAAAAATCATACAATGTGATTTTCTGGATTTTTGTTTTAGATTCCGTCTCTCACAGTTGAAGTGTACCTATGATATAAATTACAGACTTCTACATGCTTTGTAAGTGGGCAAACCTGCAAAATCTGCAGTGTATCAAATACTTGTTCTCCCCACTGTATAGGGTATGCGTGTGACGTCACCGTTGGCTGGAGTGACTGTGGTTACGCCCACTGAGTGGCAAAAAGACTGAGTTGCACCATTGGTTTCAGCGTGAATGCCGCGTAAAACACACAAAACACATTTAAAATGGGAAAGAGCTGTGAGATTGACTGTATAAATAGATTTGACAAGAAATCTGAGGTATATTTTTACAGATGGCTGAAAACTACAAAAAAAGATAAGCAAATGGATCACTGCAATTCACAGAAACAACTGAACTCCAGTTTGGTTTGCAGTTATCATTTTGTGTCAATATGTTGAATTTTGGGCTAAAATCATACCCTATATATTGTATTGTTATATATTGTATTGACAACTCATCTATTAAATATGTCTATCTTATATTCTGCATAATTGGATGTTTTTAAATAAACACGGACAAAAACTATACCAGTTTTAGGGCTGGATGAAATGACGATATATATAACATTGATATAAGTGATCACCCAGATTTAGACCTACCTATATTGTATTTATATCAAGGCAAATTTGCTTTATGTATTTCCCCGGCGCCGAAATCAGGCACATATAAATGTCAGGAAACATGATTCCTGGCTGCATGTCAATATCCATGGATCACTGGATCTTTGGTAAGTTAATATTGAGTCCAACCTTTAGTTCAAACTGATAATGGCTTGTTTTTACATGGCAGTTTCCCCTATTAACTCCAGTCATGCAGCAGCTCTTTTGCCACTCAGTCCGACTGAGGGGGCGTGTTCCAGTGAGAAAGTGACGTCAATGCATACCCTCTATAGTCCCTTTAAGGGATTTTATTTTCTGAAACCCTACAGGGCCAAAAGTGTCCATAATTGAAGAAACACCCTCATACTGATGAAACACAGTAATGCAAGCATCTTTTTCCTTGGTCAGGTTAGCATTATAAAAAACAATGCGTCGTGTTAGTACTGAGATTTTAGTATGATTGGCGCTGACATGCACGACAACCCTCATGAGAGACCCAGAGGCACAATTAAGTTTCTTCATCCAGAATGAGTGCTGATACTGTGTCTCAGCAGACGAGACAGTGAGTCACGAGCATTCGGGTCTTCATTGTGATCTTCAGTTTAGGATTATTTATATGAATATTGAGATTGATGACGTTCAACTTGTATAAGAGCTATAGAGGTCCCAGCAAGAGTGGACCAGGGTCTGAAAATTGCACATACAGTGGGGAGAACAAGTATTTGATACACTGCGGATTTTGCAGGTTTGCCCACTTACAAAGCATGTAGAAGTCTGTAATTTTTATCATAGGTACTCTTCAACTGAGAGACGGAATCTAAAACAAAAATCCAGAAAATCACATTGTATGATTTTTAAGTAATTAATTTGCATTTTATTGCATGACATAAGTATTTGATACATCAGAAAAGCAGAACTTAATATTTGGTACAGAAACCTTTGTTTGCAATTACAGAGATCATACGTTTCCTGTAGTTCTTGACCAGGTTTGCACACACTGCAGCAGGGATTTTGGCCCACTCCTCCATACAGACCTTCTCCAGATCCTTCAGGTTTCGGGGCTGTCGCTGGGCAATACGGACTTTCAGCTCCCTCCAAAGATTTTCTATTGGGTTCAGGTCTGGAGACTGGCTAGGCCACTCCAGGACCTTGAGATGCTTCTTACGGAGCCACTCCTTAGTTGACCTGGCTGTGTGTTTCGGGTCGTTGTCATGCTGGAAGACCCAGCCACGACCCATCTTCAATGCTCTTACTGAGGGAAGGAGGTTGTTGGCCAAGATCTCGCGATACATGGCCCCATCCATCCTCCTCTCAATACGGTGCAGTCGTCCTGTCCCCTTTGCAGAAAAGCATCCCCAAAGAAGGATGTTTCCACCTCCATGCTTCACGGTTGGAATGGTGTTCTTGGGGTTGTACTCATCCTTCTTCTTCCTCCAAACACGGCGAGTGGAGTTTAGACCAAAAAGCTCTATTTTTGTCTCATCAGACCACATGACCTTCTCCCATTCCTCCTCTGGATCATCCAGATGGTCATTGGCAAACTTCAGACGGGCCTGGACATGCGCTGGCTTGAGCAGGGGGATCTTGCGTGTGCTGCAGGATTTTAATCCATGACGGCGTAATGTGTTACTAATGGTTTTCTTTGAGACTGTGGTCCCAGCTCTCTTCAGGTCATTGACCAGGTCTTGCCATGTAGTTCTGGGCTGATCCCTCACCTTCCTCATGATCATTGATGCCCCACGAGGTGAGATCTTGCATGGTGCCCCAGACCGAGGGAGATTGACCGTCATCTTGAACTTCTTCCATTTTCTAATAATTGCGCCAACAGTTGTTGCCTTCTCACCAAGCTGCTTGCCTATTGTCCTGTAGCCCATCCCAGCCTTGTGCAAGTCTACAGTTTTATCCCTGATGTCCTTACACAGCTCTCTGGTCTTGGCCATTGTGGAGAGGTTGGCGTCTGTTTGATTGAGTGTGTGGACAGGTGTCTTTTATACAGGTAACGAGTTCAAACAGGTGCGGTTAATACAGGTAATGAGTGGAGAACAGGAGGGCTTCTTAAAGAAAAACTAACAGGTCTGTGAGAGCCGGAATTCTTGATCAAATACTTATGTCATGCAATAAAATGCAAATTAATTATTTAAAAATCATACAATGTGATTTTCTGGATTTTTTAGATTCCGTCTCTCACAGTTGAAGAGTACCTATGATAAAAATTACAGACTTCTACATGCTTTGTAAGTAGGAAAACCTGCAAAATCGGCAGTGTATCAAATACTTGTTCTCCCCACTGTATAAAGTTGCAAGCCTATTCTTATTCACCATTACGAGTGCACAGTATCTGGTTGGGCTAGAGATAGGAACTGTCAGGGTCCTGTCACTTCGGTCTTTTATTCTTGGTTTGGTGACAGAGCTCTGACACTCCTTCTGTCTTGTCATTGTGAGCGTGCAATTCCAAGTTCACTCGGGCAATACGCTCTTCTGTCCATGTGAGTTTTGTGTGTGGAGTGTGGTGTTCGGATCCCGGCACTTCGGTCGTTAGTTAGTTTCAGATATTCATGCTCCATGTGTTTGTCTTCTGTTGTTGTCTGATCTTGTTGCGTGAGCGTGCGGTTTCGAGTTCGCTCGGGCCGTACACTCTTCTGTCCGTGTGTGTTGTTGTGTTCTGCGTTGCATGCGGTTCGTGTTTATATCGGCCGTGTGCTTTCTTGTTGTCTTGTGCTGTGTTTCATATTGTCATGTTTTGTGTGGCCACACAGTCTCTGAAAGCTCTCATTGGCTGTGTGTGTCATGTTTGGTGTGAGCACATGGCTTGTTATGTTTGTTTCTATGTGCCATGTGCTATCCTGTCTATTTTCTTAACCCAAAGCATAAGGTATCCAAAGCACATCAACTTACCACGGGGGTTCCTCAGGGCTCAGTGCTTGGACCTCTCCTCTTCTCCATTTACACTACATCACTGGGACCCATCATAAGGGGCACATGGTTTCTCTTACCATTGCTATGCTGATGACACACAGTTCTACCTTTCATTTCAACCAGATGATCCCACAGTAGCTGCACGAATCTCAAGCTGTCTGGCAGACATCTCGGCATGGATGAAAGAACATCACCTGCAGCTCAACCTGGCAAAGACTGAGCTTCTCGTCTTCCCTGCCAATCCGACTCTACAACACGACTTCACCATCCAGCTAGGTTCATCCTTGATTACCCCTTCAAGGTCGGTCAGAAATCTTGGAGTAACCATTGATGACCAGCTGTCCTTCAAAGACCACATTTCAAAGACAGCTCAGTCATGCAGGTTTGCGCTGCACAACATCAGGAAGATCAGACCATTCCTAACAGAGCATGCAACACAGCTTCTCGTCCAGGCCCTGGTCATTTCTAGGCTTGACTACTAAAATGTGCTTCTGGCTGGACTTCCATCGTGTGCGATCATAACGCTTCAAATGATTCAGAACGCAGTGGCACGTCTTGTCTTCAATGAGCCCAAAAGGGCCCACGTCACACCTCTCTTCATCTCTCTGCACTGGCTACCACTCGTTGCTCGTATCAAGTTCAAGGCGTTGACGCTTGCTTACAGATCCACCACAGGCTCAGCACCCGCATACTTCCACTTACTCTTACGAGTCTACATCCCCACCAGAAGCCTTCGCTTGACAAAGGAGGCATGAAATCCCTTTCTAGAACATTTTCGTTCACTGTTCCTTGCTGGTGGAATGATCTCCCCACCTCCATCCGGAATGCAGAATCGCTAACAACATTCAAAAGACAGCTGAAAAACTCATCTCTTCCGTGAGCACTTAACCTCATCTTAAAAAAAAAAAAAAAATGTTCCTCTATTCCCTACTATTCCCTATTCTAGATTATGCTACTCTAAGCAATGTCCAAAACTTAGTATTTCAGGCACTTTTTGTGATTTTTCGCCTCTTCATGACGGATCGCTTCCTGTATTCCTCAGTTGTAAGTCGCTTTGGATAAAAGCGTCTGCTAAATGAATAAATGTAAATGTAAAATGTAACCCCGCCCTTCTTGTTACCTGATTATTGGTTCATTTGTCCCACCTGCTCTCCCTCAGTATCCTCTTATTTGTTTTCCTTGTGTTTTTCAGTCCAGTGGTAATCGTGTAATCAGAGGCGTCATGCCCATTCAAATCGTGCCCCCTCAGATTTTTGAGCCAAATGTTTTCATCCATATAATGTTTATTTTATGTTTCTGATATTTAAATCCACCTAGTACTAGCAGAAAAAAAAATATATATATATATATATAATTTGACGTGTTTTATTGACAATTATCGTGTTTTAAATCCGACAACACTGATTCTGAATTGCAGTGGCGCCCATCAACTGTTATAGATCAAGTAACATCAAAATACATTTACTTACACATATTTGAGATTGTCAGATATTTGGGAATGTTTTGAATAAAAAAGGAAAATGAAACACCCAATAGGGCTACATCAGTCATACAGAGCTTTTGTGGCTGCAGTGAGTCATGTGACAAGCATGATGCGTTGCCGCATAACCTGATTTCACCAAGTGCAACATGTTTCTGGATCAACATCTTTGTTGCTCCTGGAACAACATTCCAATCAACCAATCAGATTTTAGGAACAAGTTTACAGTTTATGTCAAGTTTAGACTTACAACCAGGGTTAGGTGCTTCTACATCAGTGTTAATCACCTATTGTTTCCCTCTGAATGTCGGGTTATGTATAGGGGTAGGGATATGGATAGGATTACATTTTCGGACAGGAATGTTGTTCCAGGATCAACAAAATATGTTGACTCAGGAACGCATCTAACTCAGCAAAATCAGGACGTGCACGCATTGCCATAGAAAATAATAATACATAAAAATGAGAGGCGACCCACCCCTTCACTTAACTCAGTATAAATGAGCTAATAAAACTAAAAGCTATTTGTATGTTACACTAATAATATACCTGAAGGTAAATAAATTATTTGGTGCAAAATGGTACACCATTTCTCAACATCTGACAATCTACTCTCGTTATTATTTAATTTTTAATTATTATTTTTATATTACTTAAGTTTTCAGTGATTAAAGTCATTTCTAGGCTTGATGTGCATAACAGTTACTTAATTTCATTAGATTTAATTCCATTAGACATGATGAAGTAATTTCAAATAGTAGCCTATAACTGTAATGCATGGAACAAGAAATAATTATTAATTAACACATAATGACGGATGTGAATTAGTCGTTGCTACCCTTTGATTGTTCCTTTAATTTTTTTACAGCTCATGCATAACCTTCAAATGCAATTAGAGCAGTCGACTCCCCGACTAAACTATGCTAAAGGCTTAAGGTGCACATTTATAAGCTTGGATAAGTTGGCATAAAAAGTTATTAAAGGTGAAGTGTGTCATTTCTGCGCCACTAGCAGCACCAAAAGAATTGCAAACTTGCATCACTGGCACTGGTGTGAGTTTGGGTGGGACTGTTTGCTTCAATGACCAATGGAAGATTTAAAGAGTGTTCACCTGTATGTCAATCATTATAACCGTTAACAATCATATTTTTAAACACGTTTGGTGATGCAGAAATTGATGCAGGTGTTTTTTAATACATCCCATACATTTAGCTGTAGTTGTATTTTCCATTGGAAATAAATTCTATGTATTGCATTCTAATTGAAATAAATACTAACATCCATCCATCAGCGGCACGCAAGAGTGAGAAACAGCTGGCTCTGCAGAAAGGAAGGTTTTAGTCTCTAGGCTGTGTAAGGCCAGAGTTTGTGTGCAGGGGAAACTCAATCGCTGTTCATTTCTAATTAATGGCCCTGGAGGAACGACTGCAGCAATGATTTCTTAGCCAGACACTTCAGCACAAGGCCTTGCCACTGTGATGAATGTGCCGACGGTTTTCATTTTTCTTTTTTTCTGTGAGTAACTTATTTAGCTGTCTATTTATTTTTGGTGTTGTTCAAATCACAGACATGATTGTTGAATCTTTTCTCTGCAGTATACAGAGGTTGGTTAAGCCAAAACAATGCATTGTTGTCTGTCATTATAGAACAGATGTGGTGCAGAACATTCTAGTAGAGTTCATGGCTCTGTTCTGAAACCTAGTGAGCTGCCTACATTGGGCAAGACCTTAATGCATTGTAGATGCAATCCTGAGGCTGTAGGAATAACACAGAATTGCATGTATTCATCAATGAGTTATGAGCAAATCTATCTAAGATAATGGATGAAGTGATAGAAATATTCTGTTCTAGAAAGTAGTTAAATTTAACTCAAATTTAGTTAAAATTCAGAACTGACTTTTTAAAATATTTGTGCTCGCTACGTATTATGCTTATTGTGCACTTTGTGTGAGGAATACTATGTTGCTGCCCTTGTGAAAAGAAGGTTAAACTTTTAGCATACCTATTATAGAAATAATATACTTTAAAGGCACAATATGTACGATTTTTTAATTAAAATATCCAAAAATCACTAGAACAATGTTATATATTTTGTTGACTTACATTATCCCAAATGTTTCCAACAATGTTTAAATCCAGAGAAATCAACAATTTTAACCAAGACACGGACCATGTCATTGCGTCACCTGTCAGTGATGTCATATCCACGTAACCCTTGATTTTCAGTTTCATGAAAACACAAAAGACACCAGGGCTGCACAATAAATCGCAATTAAACCGCGCGCGATTTGGCAAAGGCTGCGATTATTTTTATATGCGCAGCATCTCAGTGAAGCATGGCTGTGATCAGTAGTAAATGCTGCGCCATCTGCAAGCCAGAGGGCGCTCTCACACAAGGTACTCCAAATATGTGCCGCAGAAGTCCCTATGAACATCATACTATCAATGAGCTGAATAAACAGAAGATTGAAACGCTTTGATTGATTAAACATGACTAGATGCTTCTCATGTTTGGAAAGATGTTTGACGTGTGTTGCTTTTTCAAATGCACGATTTTAAGCGACTCAAACTCGCAGTGATTTCAGATGGAGCAGCATTTACTACTGATCACAGTGACAAACTGCGAATAAAAAAAAAATCGCAGCCTTTGCCATTTCATAATCGCAATAAGCGCGATTTCATGTTAATTACGATTTATCGTGCAGCCCTAAAAGACACTTTAATATATTGTGTTTTATTAGACAGGTGAGCAACTGTTTGCATACATTTATCAACAGAGAACTAATCATTGTTATATAGCTCAACACGGTTAGTCGTATTGTTTGAATTGCTTTACCGTGAGTACCATGTTTTTACCATGCCTCGTACACTATTTTGTCAAGTGGCTAACATAGCATAATCAGAGAGAGCTTTCTCCATCATATAATATATTTTAGAATGAATTGCATGTCATTTAGTAACACAAGTCATCCAATTTTTATTAATATATTCTAACACTGATCTAGATTTCCTAATAAATCTCTCATAGCAGCCAACGAGCGAACGCACAGCGTAACATTATAAAATAACTTTCAACACATTTAAATGTATTTTTAGGATAAATGTTTTAACCAT
Organism: Coreius guichenoti; assembly: GCA_039654105.1. Lineage (NCBI taxonomy): Eukaryota > Metazoa > Chordata > Actinopteri > Cypriniformes > Gobionidae > Coreius > Coreius guichenoti. The sequence continues at coordinate 6,789,016 of CM077179.1, read as the reverse complement.
GTAAAACAGCACTGCGTTACCCCATATACGCAACAAAAAGAGCGGAAGCGGCCGACTGCAGCATAAGCATAATAAAGGCTCCGCTGGACAAGACCGGTGCGTATCCTAGGTCTCTCTCATTAGCATTCGCTCCAGCTGCCTCGTTCCGCTCCCATGGCTCTCGGTCCCCCCTTCTTCATACCACAGTGGCGTTAATAAAACTTTAATACATTCGCTCATCCATGAACATGATTTCTGGCCGAGTCCGTCAGATTCCATTCCATTGGCTGTGGAGGTGAAGAGTCAAGACTACAACTCCCATGATTCCACGCTCATTCACGGCGTCATCAAGCTACACTTTTGTTTTGAATAAGCGACCTCTAGCAGCGAAAATTACATATTGTGCCTTTAAAAGAATAAACTTAAATGCAAACTGAATGTAATGTTTTTGAAATTGCATGGAACCCAATTGCATGTTAATACATAAAAATGTACAAATGTATATTAAATGCAATTAGTGTCACAGTCATGTTTAGTTTCATTATCATGTCTTGTTTTGTTTAATAGTTTCATTGTCATTTTTAGTTTAGTTTGCATGGTTTTTCCTGTCACTGTTTGGCCTGAGTTCGCATTCATCATTTGTTTCCAGTGTTTCTGATTAGTTATACACTGTTCCCTGTTTCTTTGATTATCATTCTCTGTGTATATAAGCCGTCCTTTTCTTCTGTTTAGTGTTCCATGTTAAAGTTATGTTAGATGTGTAGTCTGCTATCGCTTTTTGTTTATTAAGGGCTCTTGGTTCATTGTCATTTTGGGTCACGCATCTCTTTTGGATTCAACTACACGTGAACCCGAGCATGGAACCTAGATTAGATTAAGCAGCAGAAAAAAAATTGAATAGGGATTTACCTGATGTTCGTCTGCTTCTTCTTGAGCAGGGAGATCGCTCCCTCAAGGATCACACATGGGACTTCTTAGTTCTGGCGTGCCTCACCCACTATCCCAACCACTCGGTGTGCTTTGGTTCCAACAACCTCAATGAGCGGTCGAAGGCATGCCTGCCCATGGAAGATCCTTGAAGGAGCTTCGCTGAATATGTGAAGTGGGTGCTGGTAAATTGTGGATCGCCACTCACCGTCTGCCTCGCTGATGAGGACAACGCCAGCCCCAGACAACGCCCAGCTCCCAGCCAGCCTTCAGCCATGCCCACAGCGGAACAGAAGCCCAAGCCCACTGCAGTAGACGTCTACACGGAGGACCCGAGGACCCGGGTCTATATTTTAAATGGACAGCCTGGTCCGGGTTCAGGTTAATTCAGGTCCCGTGTCTGTTTAACCTTGTTTAAAGTTGTGTGCCATCAGAGCGGGTGGAGTTAATGCAAGAACATGGTGAACTTGAGTTTTCCTGTTCCTATTGTGTGCAGCAGTAAATGCAAACAAATTTAAAATTTCAACAAACTGTCTCATGAATGTTTTCTATGACGCTGAAATTGCGTTCAAAAGCATATTTCAGGTTGCTACAGCCAACACGCTTGTGCAGTCTCAAGCTCGCACTTACTTTCTCCCATTTTTATAATAATATTATGAATGAAACGTGTTGTTATATCTAACATTATTCGTCAGACTCGGCTCAGAGATGATCGCACATAAGTAATGCTAACGTCAGCGGCCATGGCACTGAACGAGCAATCGTTATTATAGTTCAAAAGGGCAAACAGTCGAATTTATCTTATTATGTAAGTTAACTCAAGATACAAAAAAAAGCAAGACTGCGAAGTTGTGTTTATCGTCCATCACTGTGACAAGCAAGTGAACTTTTGAAGCTGGAATAATGAGTCGATTAAGCATGCTCTTTCAATCGGCAAAAGAGGAATAACATGGATGGAACTTTCTTGGCAAGGAGGATTGTATGATTCACAGTCAGGTACAAGGGAAAAGGCTGCTAACTAGAGGTAAGACAAAAAGTTTTATTTTCGCAATTTGTTTATTGACTTAATAGCAATTTGCTGGGAAATATTTGCCATTAGGGTTCAGTCGGGTCTGCGTCTTCCCGGCCTGCAGCTTTCAAATAATACAGTTCTGTGTAGCACATTTACGGGTGTCTTCAGGTTTGGCTAAGAATTTTTGGACCCATGAAGACCTCTAGACAGCAGAGTCAGAGCCCGAGCCCACCATGAAGCGAGAGCCAGAGCATTTACCCGAGGCCAGTTTCATTCCAGAGCCCAAGCGCATTGTGGAATTTGAACAGGTGTGTGAGCCGGCAACAGCGTCCATCATAGAGGGCATATTGGTGGAGTGAGGGATTATTAGTGGAGTTCGTCGTCATGGTTTGGAGCCCCGCCCACACTCCCATTACTGAGGTGAGTGAAATGAACTGAGTAGTCTTCATCTCTGCTGGATCAGCCCAGTTCCAAGTTGTCTTTGGATATGTCGTCTTTAAGGATCCCTCAGCTCCACCTCGAGTCTTTGAGCCCCGGACTCCACCTATGCCCTCCGACCCGACTACACTTTGGCTCAACGCTCCCTCAACTCCACTATGGTCTGTCATCCCTCAGTCTGCGCCGGTGTTACATCGGAAAGTGATGACACTGACAAGTGATGCGGTGCTTGAGTGATGACACTGACACAAGCATTTTCAAATTGCAGCTTTACTGCTTAGTTCACTATGTATTCAGGTAACACACAGTGTTTTCTGCGCATGTGCAATACAACAGGGAACGAGTCAGGGGTGTCGTAAGGACAAAACATGCAACTCTTAGAATGCAATACACAACAGCCAGGGTCCCTCGTCCCTCTGAATCCACCTTGGTCTATCGTCACTCTGGCTATGCTTCAGACCTCCGGATCTCCTGCTGTGCCTCAAACCTCCACCTCTCTGGCTCTGCCGGGCTCCTCCTTCCCTCCAGTTCCACCATCATCCTCAGCCGGTTGGGCTCCTGGCTTCATTATTGCTCCTCCCTCCTGTCTCTGCTCTGGGTCATCCTCTAGCTCCTCCCTCCATCGTCTCCTCCATGGTGTTTATTATTAGGAGCCAAGCACCGAAGGTGTGTAGGCACCTATTGTATCCGTTGCCGTTCTTATTATTCTTCAGTTTCTTCTTCTTCTTCTTCTTCCTCTTCTTCTTCCACTCCTGTGTCTATGGCAGCCCATAGAACCGCTTGTGGGAAAGTTATGAAATTTGGCACACTGATGGAGGACTGTCTGAACTGTCACCAATGCAAATTTGGAGTCTCTAACTCAATTGCTCTAGCGCCACCAACTGTCCAAAGTTGCATTCACGTTGATGCTAATAACTTTTGAACCGTAAGGGCTAGAATCAAAATCATCAACCGGATCATCTTCAGATCATGGCGACAAAAAGTTATGGAATTCAAGTCGATTCGTCAAACCGTTTTCGAATAACGTGCGAACAAATTTGACGAAGTGCCGACAAAAATGAATGTGAGGCTATATCTCCGCAACGCTTTAGCGTATTCTGACCAAACTTGGTGTGTGTTATGACAACCATGACCTGAGGCTACCTGCACAATTTCGGTGCAGTGCCACCTAGTGGTCAGGAGATATGAAAAATTTTTGCTTATAACTTCTGAACGCTTTGGCCAAAAATCACAAAACTTTCCCTTTAGATTCGGTGCAGTATGCCGAGTCAAACGTTACCCAATTTTCCCATATCGGCCATTTGGGGCATCGGCCATTTTTAATTTTGTTGTAAAACGCTGTATTTTACGAATGCATTGGCGTATCTTTACGAAACTCGGTATTTGTCTTCGGCACCATGCCCTGACAGAACTCAAAAAGTTTGTTGCAGTTGGTCTGATGCTCCCAGCCATGCAGTCATGACTTGTCGTGCCTTCTTTGTGCTTGGCCCCTTAATGGCTGCTAGCAGCTATATTTAATTTATTATTTAGTGTTTTTGACCCACTTAAGTACATCTGTAAATGTAAATTCATAATTACTTTTATTGTCTTTGAAATATGGTTAAAGTGTACTATCAAGAATGTACTGACAACTTTTTAAAAGTGTACTTGAGTGTTAAGAAGCAGTCATAAAAGTGTACTCTCTTTCAGTACACTTGTGCCATTTTACTTCATTAATATTATCTGCAAGTACAGTTTCTTAAAAATATACTTTTAAGATTTAAAGTACACTACAAGTGTCACAGTGCTTGCAGGAACACAGCAAATTTCCCAGTGTTAAATTAACACTGCTCAGTGTTTATATAATCCACACTCATATAGTGTTATAAGTAACACTGAATCAGTGTTGAAGTTATTTAGGTAATTAAGAGATTAATTGAGTGACGATTGGGCATTAATGATGAACACCTGCTGTTAACAAGCAGAATCACTGAAGAAAAGAGACACAAGAACTACAACTGACTTCAGCCACAGCCTTAGATGAAATCAACTGAAGATAAAAGACATTAAATCTCTGAAGATCTCAGCAGAGGAGGATTAAACAACTCCACAAACAGCATTACCAGCTTCACTTATTTCTAACCAGATTGACTTTATTTCTGTCAGACGTCTACAGAAGCTCTTATTAATTATAGTTTGGTTTGTACTCACCATTGTGGTGACCAGTGTTTGCTTTAGTTGGGCTCTTGACACTGGACATTTATATGTATGTTTGTGGTCTTTTTAACAGTGTGTTTGTCAAAACATTTGTTTGCAAAGAATCCATAAACAAAGATGATAAGATGAAGTAATTTTTATGATCGTAGTTTTAAAAAAAAGCAATAGTGATCAAAAGTGGTTACTTAATGTACTTTTATTTTTCACTGTCTATGCTAGTTTGTATGGAAGCCCGTTTCCGTCACTAAATAAAAAAATAAAAAGAGTAATTGCGACTTTTTATCTCAGAATTCTGAGATATAAACTTGCAATTGCGTGATATAAAGTCAGAATTCTGAGATATAAACTCGCAATTGCGTGATGTAAAGTCACAATTCTGACTGAGAAAAAAAGTTAGAATTGTAAATTTATATCACGCAATTGCGAGTTTATATCTAGAATTCTGACTTTATAACTCACAATTGTGAGAAAAAAAAGTCAGAATTCTGAGATAAAAAGTCACAATTACTCTTTTTATTTTGTGGCAGAAACGGGCTTCCATAGGTTTGCTAGCGATCACACATTCTGAATTTTGATTTTTAAATACACTGTAGAAAAAAAGCTTTGACACACACAGACATCAAGAATCTGCATAGGAATCTCAACAATGGTGACATGTTTCATGCTGCGATGCATGCTGGGAGCCACCATAGTATAAAACCCATGGCTCCCATCATGCATTGTGGCATGAAATGCAATATCACGCGGATGATTAATACACACAGCTGACACATATGAACTAATAATGATGGTAACCAAGGAGACAGACGAGTGGCGGGAATCTGAACAAAGAAACACGTGACAAATGAAAACAAACTGAAAGTCCATGAACTAAACATAATGGAAACAGTAAATTACACATACTTAGATGCTGCAAACCGAACCCTAATCCTAAACCTATAGTAAGTACATGTTGTTAATTAATATTACTCAGTACTTAAATGTATAATTACACTTTAACAAGGACACCTTAAAATAAAGTGTAACCCAATATTCCAAATAAATCTTATTCTATGGACATCATAGGCTATATACTGTAGAAATGGTATGTATCCTGTCATTTATAGAACAGATATGTGGTACAGAACGTCCTGAAATCTGTGCTGTTGAGAAGGTCCATAAATTTGACCATCTTCATTGATATGCACCTCACATAAACCAAGAAGAACATGACTTATTTTCTCCAATAATACCCTCAGGTGAAATCTGTGTTTTTCCAGTGTTCAGCTGCTCATTTGAATAATAAATTCATTGTGGCATTGGACAGTCTGATAAGGCCACAAGTCATTTCAATCTGTCAATTATAAGACCACAGTGTTTACAAATCTGCATCCACCCCAAGGCATGGCGTATAACAGGTATTATGTTGCAACCTAATTATTTGGGTTGTGGTGGAAGAGAGATTAACTAAAAGCTACAAATGCAGTAAACACATACAAACCCCTCTAACATTATTAAAGCTCTTGAGATCACATCTCAGCAAATGATTGTAAACATGGAACAACTGTGCATTAGGCTAATTGCTCTCTTACGCCCAGCTGCCATTTAACCCTTTTAGCAGAATAGTAACAGTAGCAGTACAAATGCAGTGGATTGTGCTTCGAACAACCGTGTTTGTCAGGAACAACATTTGTCGTTTCACTTCGATTGATGGATGGTGGATTATTGTAACATTTTAGCTTGAAAAACACAGGAAGGAAATGAATGTGCAGACAAAATGTGCAAAAACATCCATCTGTACCCTTTAACATCAGTCTGAAATTGTGCCTTATCTACCTCTGAAAGTCTCTTACGTTCACCAAGGCTGCATTTATGCGATTAAAAAATACATTAAAAACTCTAATACTGTGAAATGTTATCACAATTTGAAATAACTGTTTTCTGTTTTAATATATTGTAAAATGTAATTTATTCCTGTGATGTAAAGCTGAATTTACTCCAGTCTTTAGTGTCACATGATCCTTCAGAAATCATTCTAATATGCTGGAACATGTCTTATTTTTATCAGTTTCAAAAGTTTGGGGTAAGTAAGAAAAAAAAAATCATACTTTTATTCAGCAAAGACAAATTAAATTGATCCAAAATAACAAAAAAATACATTCATAATGTTACAAAAGACTTCTGTTTCAAACAAATTCTATTTCTATTTCACTGTCACTTAGGAGCAATTTAATGCTTCCTTGCTGACAATATAATGCACTTAGAATCAATTATTTGAAGCAGATTTTAAACCAGAAGATGCTGAACTGATCATAGGCAGTATTCCACATAGTCGTAATTACGTTTACTTGAGTTATAAGCCTGTATTGCTTTCCTCCTCCGTTGGTGGAAAACGGCAGATGTAAACTTCCCAACGAATGACTCATCTCATCGCAGTAACATATGATGTTGAGTCAGCCCTTCAAATGAATCAAGCAATAAATGCTATTAAAACTATGAACTAGGACCGCAAAAACCCTAATGTTTACTCTGCAAAGACCACATTGATTTAGTGACTCTCTTACATCCCAGTTTTAGTATTAATTAAATTACAAACACTGTCGTTGAATTATTACATAAACCCAAGGAACCCCTTTAGCTCTCTCTCATCCTGTCTTTCTAGTGGGTAGTAGTTAATGCTAAGATCTTTATTAACCCTATAAAGCTCACTGTATCATATTTGATACACAAATTTATGAGGCCTCTAAATGATCAACATGATCAAAACTTTGCTGAAAAACCTGTTGAACACAATCTACAACATGCCTTCTGTTGTCTGATTAATAGTACTTTTTTAGCAAGTAAAACGCCTTATAGTGTAATTCTAAAAATGTCCCCCTTCAGTTTGTGGTACAGTAAACGTGTCTTGTAAAATCTTTTATGATTTTAATACAATTTTATATTGTTAGTAATATTTCAAGATGATGTTTATTTGTTAATCTCTCATTATTATTGTATTACAATGCATTATGTTTTATTATCTAATATGTCAGGCTTTACAGGGTTAATTACTTCTAGATGGGCATCCTGTTCAGACAACATGACTGTTCCCTTTATTAGGAAGCAGTGTTTGACAAGCTGCCTATTTTGTTTATGCAAACTATATACAATTTGAGATCATAACCGCAGGCATCCTAACCTGCATGTAAAATGCATGAATCAGCTTAGCTAATATCTCTGGCAAACTGTGGAGATATATCTTCTTTTATGAAATATGCACAGGTGATTAGTTATTCAGCCAGCCCATGGGAACTGTGGAATGAAAACTTCAGGATAGACAACAAGTCAGGTCTAGTTGTCTACCTTTAAAGGACGAGTTTACTAGACATTCTTTTAATCACCCTCAAAATGTGTGTGCTATTACAGTATTTGACTATACAGAACATCTGCTGAGGCTGAAAGTGGTTGTTTTGCGCTCGTTATTTTTTCCTACTGTCACTGATAGTACCATAAAAACTCAAATTTGATCTATAACGTTTTCCACATTTATCCTAAATTAAATTTACCTTAACTTCATGTAACTTAACCATAATATAATCTTAATCTAAATGTAACCTTACTTACTTTAACATAAATGAACAGTAACATTAACATAACTGTTTCTTTGCCATTCCAATCAGATGTCAATAATCAGAACCACAAATTATTAAATGTTGTCTACAATGTCAATTGAGGTTCTGATGGGTTGTTTCATGTTGTCAAGGAACTACTGTCAATACATAACTGAATTAATGTTAGGTTTGCATTGTTGGAGCAAATGCATTGTGCAAATGTGTTCCCTTTCGTTCAGTCACTCCGAGTAACGTCAGTGACTGACGAATGGGGGTTTCGCCTAGAAGCCTATCATCTTCGAGATCTAGAAAACGCCCAATGGCAGTGCCAATGCCATGGGCATGCGGAATTTGCATAGCGTAACTCCGCCCCACAGTGTGGGTATATAAGGAAGTACGCTGGCAACATCGCATTATGTTTCTGCTTCGGAGCCAAGAGCATCTATCTCTTCACTCCTTAAGCCTTTTTGAGTATATTGTCAAGCTTCTTCGAGACGAACAGCTTTCCAGTCGGTGTTGGTGTTACGGCGCGTTCCAGCGAGTGTTTACTTCCTGCCTGCTGATCTGTGCAGTGATCTGCATCCAGCTGGTATTCGTTCCCTGGGCGCTTCGGCATCGCTGTGAAGCTCCCTCTCACAAAAGAGCTTGCATGTGGCACGTCTTTTTAAAGACGGTTTGCCCGTGCACTTCTGGGTGCGGTCGATCTCTGTTGCCATCTGATGGGCACAATCGCTGCGTGACGTGTTTGGGCTTCAGCACGTTCAAGCAGCGTTTGTGGATGCGTCATATTCTCACTGCGGGAACATGACCATCGCGATGTTGCGGTCGAGACTCAATGACCTCCGCAAGGAAAGAGAGTCCCCTCTGCCACACCCCAATCTACCGTCTCCGAGAGAGATGGTACTTTGGCTGGTGGCCAGGGTGACCTGAGGGTTACGGTGTGGCATAACCCCGACGATCATTCCTCGGGCCACACCCCCCTCTCGCACATCGCTACCCGCGAGTGATCGGACTGAAGCAGCGGGACCGTCTGCGGACGCCCCGTGTGTTTCGTTCGGCGCTCCAGTTGGCGATGAGATGTCGATCGCCGCATCTCAAGGTGGGCTGGAGTCCTCTGGGGATGAAGATTCGGCTATGCTGCTGCCTTCGGGCATGCCAGCATTGCCCGAGTCCGACCCGGAGTTGACAGCCATGTCATCTCGGGGGATGTTTGGTCTTTGGGTGTGACGCGTCCTGACAGCTGTTCACGTTGCAATCACGGTCGAGACTCAATGACCCCCGTATGGAGGGAGAGTCCCCTCTGCCACACCCCAGTTATCCTCTCCACGTGACGGGATGTTTGGCTGGTGGCCAGGGTGACCTGAGGGCTGCGGTGTGGCATAAACCCCGACGAGTATTCCTCGGGCCACACCCCCCCTCTTGCACAGAGTGCTTCAATGTGGCGCGGTGATCCTAAGCACCCCTCCAAGGCCTGTAGTTCTCGTCTACTCTGGTGGCGAGGGACTGCAGAGCTGCGGGGCAGGCCGCCGCCTCTCAGCACGCCATGGCCATCCTTCAGGTCTTCCAGGCCAGGATGCTCGTGGCATGCACGAGGGTAGAGCTGTCCCAGGGCTCTTAATGAGCCCCGTGCCGCCACCGACCTCGCCCTCCGGGTGACGAAGGTGACCGTGCGCTCCCTGGGTCAGGTGATGTCCACAGCTGTGGTCCAGGAGAGACGAGGCTCAGCCTGGTCGATATGAGAGAGGCTGAGCGAACCCGGTTCCTCAACGCTCACATATCCCAGGCTGGCCTCTTCGGCGGCACGGCCAAAAACTGCGCCCAACAGTTCTCGGCCGTCCAGTAGCAGACTAAGGCCATTAAACGTACTTCCCCGGCGGCTGTTACTCAGCCGCAGGCTCAGTCGCCTCAGTCTGCTTGCCGCCGAGGGCGCCCTCCTGCGGCTTCGACCCTCCCGCCGCCCTTTCCGGGCCGCGCCGTAGGGATGGTCGCAGGAAGGCGCCCCCGTCCGCTCCCAGCCCCGCAGCCCGCCTAACGCCAGGCTAGCGGCGCTCCTGACGCGGACAGCTCAGGGATGGGCAGTTCTTCCAAGGAGTTGGTAGCAGGGCCACTCCTTCCCCCGGTGGAGGGCCGGGGGAGAACCTTCTGTTCAGCTGCTGGCCCCCAGGTCAGCAGCACCCTATGTGGAAGAACTAACTCACCCATCCCTGAGCACCCAGAGACCGATGGCAGTGTGCGCCGCCCCCCGGGCCACGCCACTCTCGTCCCTCTCTAACGCCAGTCTCCTCTCAGAGCAGACCCCAGTGGAATGCGCGTCCTTCCCTGGTCTCCTCTGTCAGGACGCGGCTGATGACCGTGCCCCCACACCGGGACGCTACGCCTCCCACGTCCGGGCCGGTCACGCCGCCTCGCTGCCCCACCTGGGGTACGTCTGTGGTCCGCACGACCCCGCTGGTGCAGTTTTTGGGAGCCTGGCTAGAGCATCCCGGACTGATCCGCTGGGTCGAGAAGACCATCAGGCTCGGCTATGCGATTCAGTTCGCTCAGGCTCGTCCAGTAGATTGGTTTGCAGCGATCGACCTGAAGGACGCCTACTTCCATATCAGTACACGGTCCTCCCATTCGGGCTAGCTCTGTCCCCTCGCATCTTTACGAAGATTGTCGAGGCAGCCCTTGTGCCACTCAGGCAACACGGGGTTCGCATCCTGAACTACCTCGACGACTGGCTGTTCCTGAGTCACTCTCGAGAGCAGGTGTGCGAACACAGAGACCTGGTGCTCCAGCACTTAGCCCGTCTGGGCCTTCAGGTCAACTGGGAAAAGAGCAAACTCTGCCAGTGCAGAGGATCTCTTTTCTCAGTATCGACTCGGTCGCCAGGTGCGTGCAGCTTACGAGCGAGCGCGCGCAGTCACTGCTGACTTGCCTCCGTCAAATCAGGAGCAAGAGTGCGGTTCCACTGAAGTTATTTCAGAGGCTCCTGGGGCATATGGCATCTGCAGCCGCGGTAACGCTGCTCAGATTGCTTCATATGAGACCGCTTCAGCACTGGCTTCGCGATCGAGTCCCGAGATGGGCATGGCAGTCGGGCACGCTCCGGGTCCCAGTGACTCGGGCCTGCCTGCAGACCCTCACCCCGTGGTCGAACCTCAGTTCTACGGCCGGTGTGCCCTTAGAACGAGTTTCCAGGCAATTTTGTTGTGTCAACAGATGCCTTCACCACGGGCTGGGGTGCCATGTGCAATGGACATGCTGCCGCGGGCTCCTGGACAGGACCCCAGCGCCTTCTGCATGTCAATTGCCTCAAGTTGCTGGCAGTACGGTTTGCCCTGCACCGCTTCCGAGCGCTGCTCAAGGGTCAACACGTGCTAGTCCGGTCAGACAACACGGCCACAGTAGCGTACATCAACCACCAGGGTGGTCTACGTTCCCGCCGCATGTCTCAACTCGCCCGCCATCTCGTCTTATGGAGTCAGAAGCACCTGAGGTCCCTTCGTGCCATCCACGTCCCGGGAGTCCTGAACCGTGCAGCCGACGAGCTCTCACGGCTTCAGCCACTTCCTGGAGAATGGAGACTCCATCCCCAGACGGTTCAGCTGATTTGGGAACAGTTCGGCGACGCACAGGTAGATCTGTTTGCCTCCCACGACTCTTCCCATTGCTGCCTGTTTTATTCCCTGACCGAGGGCTTCCTCGGCACGGATGCTCTGGCACAGCTGGCCGCGGGGCCTCCGCAAGTTTGCGTTTCCCTCAGTGAGCCTTCTCGCACAGGTTCTGTGCAAGATCAGGGAGGACAAAGAGCAGGTCCTTTTGGTCGCCCCATATTGGCTCGGCCGGACCTGGTTCTCCGAACTCGTACTCCTTGCGACAGCCCCTCCCTGGTCGATTCCTCTGAGGAAGGACCTCCTTTCTCAGAGACGGGGCACCCTTTGGCACCCGCATCCCGACCTTTGGATCCTCCACGTGTGGCTCCTGGATGGGACGCGGCAGGTTTGAGTACCCTACCACCTCAGGTGGTGGCTACCATCACTTCCGCTAGGGCCCTGTCTACAGAAACGACACGCCTATGCGTTGAAGTGGAACCTCTTCGTCACTGGTGTTCTTCTCGCCAAGAAGACCCCTGGAAATGCCCGATCGGGTCCGTGCTCGCATTCCTCCAGAAGGGTTGGAACGAAGGCTGTCTCCTTCCACCCTCAAGGTTTATGTGGCTGCTATATCAGCCTACCACGACCTTGTGGAGACGAAAAAGGTAAGTCAGCACGACCTGGTCATCAGGTTACTGAGGGGAGCGAGGAGACTGAATCCTCCTCGCGCTCCCCTCGTACCCTCTTGGGACCTCTCAGTAGTCTTAAGTGCTCTGCAGAGGGCTCCCTTCGAGCCACTGCGGTCAGTCGAGCTTAAGTTCCTGTCTATGAAGACAGCGCTCCTGATCGCCTTGGCCTCCATCAAGAGGGTAGGGGACCTGCAGGCATTTTCGGTTGACGAAGCGTGCCTGGAATTCGGGCCGGCCTACTCTCACGTGATCCTAAAACCCCGGCCTGGATATGTGCCCAAGGTTCCCACCACTCCGTTCCAGGTGGTGAACCTGCAAGCGCTGCCTTTGGAGGAGGCAGACCCAGCCTTGGCACTGCTCTGTCCAGTACGCGCCCTCCGTGCTTACGTAGACAGAACGCAGTGTTCAGGACCTCAGACCAGCTCTTTGTCTGTTATGGTGGGAAGCTGAAGGGAAAGGCTCTCTCCAAGCAAGGTTGTCTCACTGGATAGTGGACGCCATTGTTTTGGCTTACCTGACGCAGGGGCGTCCATGCCCCCTAGGGGTCAGGGCTCACTCCACCCGGAGTGTGGCCTCCTCTTGGGCTCTAGCGCATGGCGCCTCGCTAACAGACATTGCAGAGCTGCAGGCTGGGCGACACCCAACACATTCGCCAGATTCTATAATCTCCGAGTGGAGCCAGTGTCCCCTCATGTACTCGCCTCTACTAGTGGCCGGTAATGGACTAGGCTCAGGTGTCTTCGCTTGCTCGCCATTCCACTCCACGGACTGGATACGTGCGATATTTTCCTCAGGTAGTTTCCCTGAAGCCCTGAGTTCCTCCAGCACTGTTGATGCCGACACCAGTACGTCTGCCCACTCGCTCAGGCCCTCGTGTTGGCTAGGTGCCACCGTGTGCATGGTTCCCCCGTTGGGTGACCCCCACATGTGTATTTCCACTGTAAGTCTCCCTGAGCATGTGTCTTTCCCTTGGCAAGCCCCTTGCCACCCCTGGGGGTAAAAATTCTTCCACCTTTGGCTGGTTACCCCAGAGTTCTCCATATGTAGCCCTGAGCGGGTCATATGTGTTTCCTTAAGTCCTCCCTACGGGTAGGCGTTTGGCGCATACTTCCACCTGGAATATGCTTCCCAGTGTACCTTGGTATTCCTGTGTTAAGTGGGAGTCCTTCGTCCGTACTAGCTTACGACAGGGAGCTCACGCTTACGCAGGGCACTGGATGACAGCCGAGTGGCGTGATTACATTGGGACCCCCATTCGTCAGTCACTGACGTTACTCGGAGTGACTGAACGAAAGGGAACGTCTCGGTTACGTATGTAACCCTCGTTCCCTGAGGAGGGAACGGAGACGTAACGTCCCTCTGCCACTTCCGCTGTACCGCTGGAACAGCCGGGAGTTCAGTCTTGGCTCCTCAGCAGGTAAACATAATGCGATGTTGCCAGCGTACTTCCTTATATACCCACACTGTGGGGCGGAGTTACGCTATGCAAATTCCGCATGCCCATGGCATTGGCACTGCCATTGGGCGTTTTCTAGATCTCGAAGATGATAGGCTTCTAGGCGAAACCCCCATTCGTCAGTCACTGACGTTACGTCTCCGTTCCCTCCTCAGGGAACGAGGGTTACATACGTAACCGAGACGTTCTTATTGGCGTTTCGTGAACACATTTGTGACCCTGGACCACAAGGTTCAATTTTTTGAAATTGAGATATTATACATCATCTGAAAGCTGAGCTGAATAAAAAAGCTTTCCATTGATGTATGGTTAGTTAGGATAGGCTGAGACACAACTATTTGAAAATCTGGAATCTAAATATTGAAAAAATCGCCTTTAAAGTTGTCCAAATGAAGTCCTTAGCAATGCATATTACTACTACTAATAAATGTTTTATATTTACGGTGGGAAATTTACAAAATATCTATATAGGACATATCCTAATGATTTTTGGCATAAAAGAAAAATTTATGACTGGTTTTGTGCTCCAGGGTCACATTTGTGAATGAGGGCTGGTAGTTTAATCCACAGCATAAACTTCTAAAGATGCACTTCTTGATTAAGATTTGGAAAATGAGACAAAAATTTGTCTGTCTGTGAACCTTCATTTTTTATAACACTTCATTATAAACATAAAAGACATTAACATAACGTTAAAAGATATTCTGAGATCAAATGGCCTAAATCAGATGAACACACCGGCACCATGTTTGAATGAAAAGACCACATTTAATTAGCATGAGCTTGCTGGCAAGAGGTGTTTCCCAAAGTATGGGAGAAAATTTGACAGAGGAGGTATTTACAGCTTCATAGATTGACATGTATAAACTGAAAGCCTTAGGACTTAATTACAGAGTAGATAATAGTTAATGTTACAGCCCCACAAGAATGACTTCACCCATACATTCCGGGAAAAAAAGTCCACACGCAGGCTTGAGCAACCCATCTATATGGCTTTATGTTCATTTTGTTTCTGTAATATCAAAAGAGTGTTGAAAATGCCCCTTCGTGTGTCACAAACCTTAAGATTTAGAACCTCTTAAAATGGCTTGAAAGCACTGTGGCACTTCAAATAGATGCTTCACGTAATCCAAAAAACATTCAAAAAAAGTCACTGATTGTTCAGATTCTAGTTCAGATCTTGTTCAGATCTTTTGACAGGTTAGATCTGTATACCAAATATTGTGTTTGTTACAAACCAATATTAAAGTCAAGATGAAATGCTGTTCACAGCCCATTTTACTTCTATAATCTGATTTCTGAGTGAAACAATATTCAACAAGTGGGTAGGGTTGCACCAACCGTTTGTAAGATCTTGGAATGTAAAGTCAACACTAGAGGCTAAGTAACGTCGTAGGACATTGTGTCGATGTAGTGACACTAGGGGTTGCACTTGGGAGCCCCAAACACCTCTGATACTTCAGAAAAGGCCAATGAGAAATGGTGAGTGGAATTTGCATGCCTCTCCCCTGGACACAGGGGTATAAAAGGAGATGGCTTGCTCCACTCATTTAGATTTGTGCTGAGGAGCCGAGAAAGCGTCCTGGCCGTTTCAGCAGGTAGTTCAGCAGGTAGAACAGAGTTTACAATAGTAACCAAGACATTCCCTATCTGTCACTCACATTGTGTAATGACACTAGAGGTCCCTATGCTAAACACCACAACCAGCTGAACTGTGTTACAAGGTTTGGCGGTGCAATTGTTGGAAGGCTGCTGCATGCCTAAGCAAAAGTGCACTCAGGCCACATCATAACCTTCCCTAAGCCCCAGGTAAGTTGCCGACAGGGAAACCAAACAGTGAAAAAATCCTTCATATGGGATTACCAATAGGGAATCAGCACATGTGGAGCACTAAACCCAAGTACATGGGCTCACCTGAAAAGGGGCATACCATGAGTAATGGGCCTGGTAGCACAATTTCACTGTGAATTTAGCTACCGATGAGTGCTGGGGAATAGGAGGGAGTCCAGTGTTCACCAAAGACGGGAAACTCACATGCTGAGATCAAGTGATACATCCAGCCGGTTGCCCGAAATTACCTGTTCATACCCAGTAACACTCGGGATAAAACCGGCTCCACTCTGAGATTATAAAATCTTGTGAAAGTATTGGGTGTAGCCCACCCCGCTGCTCTACAGATATCTGTCAGGGAAGTGCCATTCACTAGTGCCCAGGGGGAAGCAACACCCCTGGTGGAGTGTGCTCGCATTCCAGGGGTACGGCATGCCCTGGGCTTGGTATGCCTAAAGAAATGGCATCCATAATCCAGTGGGCGATCCTCTATTTGGAGACAGCCTTCCCCTTCTGCTGTCCCCCGAAACAGGCAAGGAGCTGCTCAGAGCGTCTAAAGCCCTCAGCGTGGTCCAAATACAGTAAATGCGCAGGGCGTGCACTGGACACTGCAGAGATAAGGCTGTGCCTGCCTCTAACCCAAGGGAGCGCTTGCAAGTTCACTACCTAATAGACCTGAAGGGGGGCGGCCTTGCCGATGGGTGGGACCTTGGAGGCCTCTAGGTGGCATCCGAGTCGTGCTGGGGCAGGATGTGTCTGATTGCCTCCGTCTGCTTCTTCACTGCTGCTAACTGTTGTGAGAAGACCTCAACAGTATTGTCAAAGAGGCCCCCTGGGAGATGGGAGTGTCAAGAAAGCTTTCTCGGCATCTCACATCGCTGCAAGGTTAAGCCATAGATGGCACTCCTGGGTGGACATCGCCGACCCAGAGCCTGCGCCGTGACCTTTGTTGCTGAGCACAGGTCCTGCATAAGCCTTGGGTCGGCACTGCCCTCCTGTAGTTCTTTCAATGCCTTGGCCTGATGGAACTGCTGGTTGGCCATGGCATGCAGGGCAGAGGCCACTGTAAGCTCTTATTGTCATTCACGAAGTAAACTTACAGGACCTGGAAGGGAGCCTCAGACAGTTCTTTGTGAGCTCCTGGTGCATTTCCGGGAAGAAAGGCACTGGGACGGAGTGCAGCTGTGCGTTGCGCTCCTAGCCCAGAAACCAATTATCCAACTGCGAAAACTCAGGACAGGGTGGAGGATTCCACGTCAACCCGATACCCAAAGCGGCCCGGGCAAGCACGGCAGCCCTACTGAGCATCAGCCTCAGCCTGCGCCATCACACCAGATTGTGGGGGCCTAGGCAAGTCATCCGCTTCTAAAGGCAAAAGCCTTCCCCCTTCAATGCTGCAATCGACAGTTCATCCTCTTTGCGAGCCCTGAATGAGAAATTAAATTCACCATGAGGTGAACCACCTAACTCATCCGTAAACTCAACTGGGCGGAATGAGCATGCTGAGGAATGGGAGGCCTGTTGGGATTCACCCAGCGAAAATATTTTAATTGCAATCCTCAGATCGCTCTCTGCGCTTGCCGCCTCGGCCTTGTGTGCATCCGCTGCAATTCAATCAATCTGCTGTTTCGTTCCGACTGTTACTCCTGGCTGGAGGCTTCCATAAATATTTAGTTTATATGTAGAGTTATTTTTCAACTAAATTTAATGGTGCAACAAAATATATTTATTAGTGTGTAAGTTGCAATTAGACAATTAGACTAAGTTGTAACTTAGGCACAGCTGGTGCAACTGGCCCAATTTCATCTAGTTGGAATTTATTGGATCGGCCATCCGTTATCCAATGCTATCTGATGACAAAAAGGAAAGTTGTTTCAGTGGCGGAGCAAATGATTAAATTTTGATGAATGATTTCTTTGGAAAAATGTGCACAATATGAGCAGGAACATGCATTAAGTAAATCAAGTATATACTTAATTAAATCAGGTCCCTTTTGATTTCACATTGACTTTAATTTGGCCAAATACATTATGTGTAGCATTAGATTTGCACTTGCACATACGTTGAGCGCAAAAAAAAAAAAAAAATGGTGGCACGGTCACATGAAAATGCAGAAAGGTGATCAGGACATTTACACAAACAATTTTGTTCCCCATGAAATGGGAACGTGACTTTTAAAAGTGCAGGAGTGGAACACATTGCTGGTGAGTCCCATATTGTGACCCTTGGGCGTTTTCTGAAAAAGCTGATCCCAAAGTAAACCAGTCTTTATCTGACTGCTGAAAGAAAGAGTGGTTTGAGCATGAGAAGGCTACAAGTGATTGTTTTTGGAGAGGTATGCGATAAGGGCCACAGCCACACCCACGTAGATGCCCGTCCCGATGGTGATAGACAGTACGGCGAGGAAGAGCGCGCGTCTGGAGCTGGAGCTGGCATGATGAAAGTCCCCTTTAGTCACCGCTTTGTTAGTCTGCATGAGGGAGGGAGAACAAAGACAAAAAATAGCACATGTTGACATGTTTTGGAAAGGTTTGCAGTGTGCACGAGCTATGATCGCTTAAGAGAGATGCAAAGAGAAAGAAAACAGAGAAATTATTAATTGGCCCTTCTCCAACAACTGACTGATAGATCTGGTAAAGTGCATAAATAATAAGTGCTGCATGACTCAGAGCTCTCCTGCGGGGGCTCGCTGCCTTTGAAGTCCAGGAAACGTTGCCAAGATTAAGGAGAGATATTTCTGATGAATTCATTTACATCTCAACACCCCGCTGCCACGTTGTTTTCCTTCCCTGCTCACTTACAGATGCTCCTACCTGACCGCTCAGAGATATTTTGCCATCTATTATCTTGATTTATTACATAATGGTTGTAACTGCATACGGAGAAAAGCTGGACTGTCTGTCTGTAGGCTTGTGTCTTTCATCTTTGCCAACATCCATCAAACAGTTCGGCCCACAGTAATCTGATGATGCTAATCGGGTCCTATTGAAACTGCCCTCACATTTAGCAGCCGATCATAATTCAGCTATGTCTGACCAACTGCATCATGAGGTAGGAACAAAACAAAATGACTCTAGTCATGCTCAAATGTGCATTTCCTTTTGCCTGGATGATATCAAACTGATGTGTGTCAGACTAGCAAAAAATGAGAGCATGTTTAAGAAAGAGATGAAATGATATGACAATTTCATATCACGATTATAGTGACCAAAATGATCACTGTTATTAATGTTATCAAGTTATGGTTAAAATGTGCTGGAAATGTTCAAAAGGTACTGGCATACACACTGAAAACATTTCACAAAGTTTTATGTCGAAAACCAAAACAAATAGAAGTAGCAGCACTATGCACTTTTTGGTTGCCATTGTTGTTAAATGAACAAAAAAGATGGTTGGTTGGGTAAATATCACTTTTACAATATAGGGCCAGATTTACTAACAGCTTGCTCCAGCACAAACCCTCTTTTGGCGTTAAAAAACTACTGTCAGGATTGACTAAAGACACGCAGTGAAAAATTAGCACTGAAAATGCGTGGGCACAGTTATTTTTGTGGCTGACATAATTGTGCATTTGTAGGAGTTTCCCTTTCAGACGCAAAATTTATGGGAGGAGAGTATTTACTGAGGTGATTTACTAAGGTTTGTGCTCGTCTATTTATTTACTGCCCAAAAAAGCATATCTTAAACCAGATGCTAATTTGCGCTGCTCTTGGAAGATTGTGTTGGTCATTATGGAGACGCAGATCCGGCTACATCTGTGTTCTTTAATTTGCGTGCCTTCAGTAGATCACGCATAGAACTGTCCACTCCCATCCCAAGATCTTAACCAAAAATGTATGCACCTCATGATGGAAATAACATCACAACATTTATTTCCATCAAGAGGTGCATCAATTTTTGGTCAAGATCTTGTATTGACAATGCAATGTCCAGCACTCTGTGAAGTCTCCTCCAGCACATCCCAAAGACTTTCAATGAATTTAAGGTCTGGACTCAAGGTGCCAATTCATGTGTGAAAATGATTCTTCATGCTCCCTCCCAACCATTTTTTCACAATCTGAGCCTGATGAATATGCCTGGAATATGGCCACGATGTGTCTTCCTACATGGTTGTTTAAGAAATGAAAAGCTACACACTCCATCAATTAGGGTTAGAAGAACTGTTGCCAAACATATAACATTCTAGAAACATAATAATCACTGCAATAATGATCCAATCACAGACTCTTAAACATTTGCCTATTTAAATCCATACAGTGACTTTTTTTCGGCTGGGCAGTGTATATTGATTAAATTAGCTGTTCGTGTTTATATGACACACAAAAAATGATTAAATATCACTTTTTCTTTTCACTGTCTTAGATCATTAATCATCACCTTTCTATGCCATTTTAGCGCAAATGCATATACACTACCATTCAAACATTTATTTTTTGCTCACTAAGGCTACATTTATTTGATAAAAAAATACAGTAATATTTTGAAATATTATTACAATTTGAAACAACTTTTTTCTATTTGAATATATTTTAAAATGTAATTTATTCCTGTGATCAAAGCTGTATTTTCAGCATCATTACTCCAGTCTTCAGTGTCACATGATCCTTCAGAAATCATCCTAATATGCTGATTTGATGCTCAAGAAACATTTCTAACTGAAAACATTTTTTTGTGGAAACCATGGTACATTTTTTCAGGATAAACAGGATTGATGAATAGAAAATTCAAAAGAACAGCATTTATTTGAAAAAGAAATAATTTGTAACAATGTAAATCTCTTTACTGTCACTTCTGCTCAGTTTAATGCATCCTTGCTGAATAAAAACCTTACTTACCCAAACTTTTGAATGGAGAACAGTCATTTACACAACTAATAATTTTCCTAGTCAAATGAGAATGTGAAAAAAAATATTTTAATAATGTGCATCAATGCCTCGTGCACAAGGAACATGCATTAAGAAAGTAAATGTTCAGTTTTTCATTTCTGAGCTGATACAGTAAAAGGAGAACATACAGTGCAATTCACAGGCATAATTAACCCATGGGACAGTTTCTCCTTTCTGGAAGATCCACTAGTTTCTTGTGAAAGTGGTCATTGACAGGACAGCTGTAAAATGTATGCATTCTGCCTGCTTCTGGGCCTCTTGAGATTACTGAAAGATGTCAGTGCTCCTCACAGCATGGCAACATGCCGCAGATAGGCATGGGAAAATGTTAACGGCATGGAAAAAACACAACAGCCAAAGAAAAAAAATTAAAAGATAATGTTTAACTGATGGGAAATTGCATAGTTTTCCAATTCTTGGATGTTACCTGACACTGACTGCGGTCCTTTACAAAGCTTTGCTACAAACTCTTGTAACAGCTGGCAAAACATGAAGGTGATTTAATTTTGTGAGTGGATGATTTTTTTGCTGTGTTCTTAATAATTTAATCATTTTTAGATTTGTAATACATTTAAGCCTCTTTTACATTTATTAACACCTGCCAACTAGATATGCCATGCTGTAATACTTCAAACAGCCCAAAGTATTACATTTTGGCAAATACTGGTCCCACACCATCTGTGCTACGATTTTGATACTTCAAATTGTGTGCTTTCTAAGCAATCAGATATGATTTCCGCCTGGAGAATGACAAAACAGGCAAGAACAAATCCTGTAGACTTACACTCAAGGAGGGACACAAGCCCTATTTAGAGACCAGGATCTCAATGAGACTTTGGTGAGATGCTGCATAGCAACTAGTTTAAATCACTCAGAACACACCTCAGCACCTACATAGCAACCCTTGTGAAAAAGAAGACAGTTTCTCAATACGCATTCTTAAGCGACATTGTGTTCTCATACTACGTCATCATCAACCGTCGAAGTTCAATTCCAATACTCAAGAACGCAAGTACAGAGGATGCATGAAAGGACCCGGATGTGTTCTTGATATCGAGGATGCCTCGAATGCAGACTTGAGAGAATCTTAAATCTTAAAGGGGTCATGAACCTGATCGATTGCTCCTGTCTGCCTCCTGTTTGTCCTGCTGCCTGCTGTGCTCGCGTGTGCTTTGCTTGCTTTTGAATCTTTATTTGATATCGTTCCCTGTTGTTTAAACTGCTAAATATAGCTTACCCATCACCATATATTGTCTAATATTGCCTACCACATTAAATCTGACATCGCTAGCTTTTAATCTAAATCACTATCACGTGTTAGCATTTCGCTAGCCTGTTAGCTTGCCATCTCTGCACTCGGGTCTCTTGTTTTCTGAGTTCAGTAAACAACTGTGGTGAGTTGGATTAGTAAATAGACTCCATCAAACAACTGTGGTAAATTGGATTAATCAACAAATACGGTAAGCCATGTCTTCTTCTCCTGTCATTGTCACTTGCACTGCATGTTTCATGTTTAGTATATCTTTCTCCGTTGGCGAACAGGGCTTCACATGTGATAAATGTAAGGAGATAGTCAGGCTGACGGAGAAGATTTCAGAATTAGAGACACGCATCCAGACTTTATTTGAGAGTAATGAGAATGTAACGGCTTTAGACATTGCTTTGGATGCGAATAGCTTAGTGAACTCTTTACACTGTTCGGTTCCGGCTGTAGAGCCCGTGCAGCAGGGCAACTGGGTGACGGTGAGACGGCATAGTCGCGGATCAAAAAAAACACTCTTCCGTTCCGATTAGAACATCAAACAGGTTCTCCCCACTCAGTGATGCACCCACTGAGAATCCTGTTGAAAGTGCCCTAGTTATTGGCGATTCTATTACACGGAACGTGAAAATAGAGACACCAGCCACCATAGTCACATGTTTACCGGGAGCCAGAGCGCCTGACATCAAAGCAAATTTAAAAGTGCTGGCTAATGCTAATCGTAAATTCTCTAAGATTATTATTCACGTCGGCACAAATGATGTTCGACTTCGCCAGTCGGAGATCACCAAAATTAACATTAAAGAGGTGTGTAGACTCGCAAGTACGATGGCAGATGACATTTTTTGCTCTGGTCCCCTTCCCGTTAAAAGGAGTGATGAGATACTTAGCAGACTATCATCACTCAATGGCTGGTTGTCTAAGTGGTGTCCGCAAAATAACATAAGGTTCATAGACAATTGGAAAAGCTTTTGGGGCAGACCTGACCTGTTGAAAAAAGATGGCATCCATCCTTCCTGGGATGGTGCCGCTCTTCTCTCTAGTAATTTGGCACATAGTCTTAGAGCTAAACCTTGACTAACTGGGGCCCAGGTCAGGAAGCAGACGGACTGGCTTACCCGACCGCCTGCTAGCTGTCTCACGTCACAGAAGTCAGATAAATCCCAGCACATAGAGACTCTTTCACCTAGATATTATCACATAGAGACTGTGTCTGTTCCACGAATTATTAAATACAAAAAACCATCAAAACCATTCAACGGTAAAAATTTAATTGATGTCCAACAAATAAACAACAGATATAATACAGATGATCAAATGATAAAGCTCGGCCTGCTGAATATTCGATCCCTTTCCTCAAAAGCGCTTATTGTTAATGATATGATTGTGCCTAGATGTGCTGTGTTTGACAGAAACCTGGCTAAAACCTGACGACTACATTACTTTAAATGAGTCCACCCCCCAAGATTATTGTTATAAACACAAGCCGCGTCTGAAAGGTAAAGGGGGAGGTGTTGCTGTAATTTATAATAATATCTTCGGTATTACTCAGAAGTCTAGTTTCAAATACACTCACCTAAAGGATTATTAGGAACACCATACTAATACTGTGTTTGACCCCCTTTCGGCTTCAGAACTGCCTTAATTCTACGTGGCATTGATTCAACAAGGTGCTGAAAGCATTCTTTAGAAATGTTGGCCCATATTGATAGGATAGCATCTTGCAGTTGATGGAGATTTGTGGGATGCACATCCAGGGCACGAAGCTCCCGTTCCACCACATCCCAAAGATGCTCTATTGGGTTGAGATCTGGTGACTGTGGGGGGCCATTTTAGTACAGTGAACTCATTGTCATGTTCAAGAAACCAATTTGAAATGATTCGAGCTTTGTGACATGGTGCATTATCCTGCTGGAAGTAGCCATCAGAGGATGGGTACATGGTGGTCATAAAGGGATGGACATGGTCAGAAACAATGCTCAGGTAGGCCGTGGCATTTAAACGATGCCCAATTGGCACTAAGGGGCCTAAAGTGTGCCAAGAAAACATCCCCCACACCATTACACCACCATCACCAGCCTGCACAGTGGTAACAAGGCATGATGGATCCATGTTCTCATTCTGTTTACGCCAAATTCTGACTCTACCATCTGAATGTCTCAACAGAAATCGAGACTCATCAGACCAGGCAACATTTTTCCAGTCTTCAACTGTCCAATTTTGGTGAGCTCGTGCAAATTGTAGCCTCTTTTTCCTATTTGTAGTGGAGATGAGTGGTACCCGGTGGGGTCTTCTGCTGTTGTAGCCCATCCGCCTCAAGGTTGTGCGTGTTGTGGCTTCACAAATGCTTTGCTGCATACCTCGGTTGTAACGAGTGGTTATTTCAGTCAAAGTTGCTCTTCTATCAGCTTGAATCAGTCGGCCCATTCTCCTCTGACCTCTAGCATCAACAAGGCATTTTCGCCCACAGGACTGCCGCATACTGGATGTTTTTCCCTTTTCACACCATTCTTTGTAAACTCTAGAAATGGTTGTGCGTGAAAATCTCAGTAACTGAGCAGATTGTGAAATACTCAGACCGGCCCGTCTGGCACCAACAACCATGCCACGCTCAAAATTGCTTAAATCACCTTTCTTTCCCATTCTGACATTCAGTTTGGAGTTCAGGAGATTGTCTTGACCAGGACCACACCCCTAAATGCATTGAAGCAACTGCCATGTGATTGGTTGATTAGATAATTGCATTAATGAGAAATTGAACAGGTGTTCCTAATAATCCTTTAGGTGAGTGTATAATTCCTTTGAAGTTTTGGTGCTTTATGTAACGTTATGTAGTGAAATTGATAAATCCCATTTGACATTTGTGCTGGCTACTGTATACAGGCCACCAGGGCACCATACAGACTTTACCAGAGAATTTGCTGATTTTCTATCAGAGTTAGTACTGGCTGCAGATAAAGTCCTAATTGTTGGTGATTTTAATATCCATGTAGACAATGAAAAAAACGCATTGGGATTGGCATTTAGAGACATTCTAAACTCTATTGGAGTAAGGCAACACGTGTCAGGACCCACTCATCGCCGTAATCATACTTTAGACCTAATACTGTCACATGGAATAAATGTTGATACCATTGAAATTCTGCAGCAGAGCGATGACATCTCAGATCATTACCCAGTATTATGTACACTTAATTTAGCAAAGGCTGCAAAGCCGTCCCCTCGCTTCAAATATGGCAGGACTATCACTGCTGCGACTAAAGATTGCTTTGTAAATAATCTTCCTCATCAGTTTCATCTCCTCAGCATCCCAGATAGCCTAGAGGAACTCGATGTTGCAACAGAAACTATTGACTCTCTCTTTTCCAGCATTTTAGACACAGTTGCTCCCCAGCACTTAAAGAAGATTAAAGAAAATAGTCCAACGCCGTGGTACAACGAGCACACCCGGGCCCTTGAAACAGCAGCCAGAAAAATGGAGCGCAGCTGGAAGAAAACAAAACTGGAAGTTTTTCACATTTCGTGGAAAGAGAGCATGATTGCATACAGAAAGGCCGTAAAAACTGCTAGATCTGCTTATTTCTCGACTCTCTTAGAAGAAAACAAACACAACCCTAGGTATTTATTCGATACAGTGGCTAAATTAACCAAAGATAAAGCTTTGTAATGTTTGTAAACAGCACAGCAGTAATGACTTTATGAACTTCTTTACTTGTAAGATTGATAATATTAGGAAAAAAATTATAACCATGCAGCCGTCTACTACAGTATCACATCAGAAAGTGCATTGTAGTGTCACTGAGGAAAAATTACATTCATTCACTGCTATAGGAGAAGAAGAATTGGCTAAACTCATTAAATCATCAAAATCAACAACATGTACGCTCGACCCTATACCGACTAAACTACTAAAAGAGATGCTTCCAGAGGTCATAGATCCTCTTCTTAATATCATTAATTCATCTTTGTCATTAGGATATGTACCGAAAACTTTTAAGTTGGCTATTATTAAACCACTTATTAAAAAAACGCAACTTGATCCTACAGAATTAGTCAATTACAGGCCAATCTCAAATCTACCCTTTCTGTCAAAAATACTAGAAAAGGCAGTGTCCTCACAATTATGCTCCTTTTTAGAAATAAATGGTATCTGTGAGGATTTCCAGTCAGGATTTAGACCGTATCATAGTACTGAGACTGCTCTCATTAGAGTTACAAATGATTTGCTCTCATCATCCGATCATGGTTGTATCTCTCTGCTAGTGTTACTCGATCTTAGCGCTGCATTCGATACTATCGACCACAACATTCTTTTGAATAGACTCGAAAATTATGTTGGCATTAGTGGAATTTCATTGGCATGGTTTAAATCATACTTATCTGACCGTTATCAGTTTGTAGCAGTAAATTAAGAGATGTCACACCGATCACAAGTTCAGTATGGAGTACCGCAGGGCTCAGTGCTAGGACCGTTGCTTTTCACCCTGTACATGCTACCACTGGGAGATATCATTAGGAAGCATGGCGTTAGTTTTCATTGTTATGCTGACGATACTCAGCTCTATATTTCTTCACGCCCTGACGAAACTTACCAATTCACAAGATTAACGGAATGCATAGCTGATATAAAAAAATTGGATGACTAGTAATTCCCTGCAACTTAATTCAGAAAAAACTGAATTTTTAATCATTGGACAAAAAAACTCCACAAGTAGTAACCTAGAATACTGTCTAACACTTGATGGCTGCTCTGTCAAGTCCTCGTCGTCAGTTAGGAACCTGGGTGTGCTCTTTGATACCAATCTCTCATTTGAAAGCCACGTTTCTAGCATCTGTAAAACTGCATTCTACCATCTTAAAAATATATCTAAATTACGGCACATGCTTTCAATGTAAAATGCTGAACAGTTAGTTCATGCGTTCATGACCTCAAGGCTAGATTATTGTAATGCTCTACTGGGTGGTTGCCCTGCTCGCTTAATAAATAAACTGCAGCTTGTCCAAAACGCAGCAGCTAGAGTTCTTACTAGAACCAGGAAGTATGACCATATTAGCCCGGTTCTGGCAACACTGCATTGGCTCCCTATTAAACATTGTATACATTTTAAAATCTTGCTGATTACTTACAAAGCACTAAATGGTTTAGCTCCCCAGTACTTGAGCGAGCTCTTAACGCATTATACTCCATCAAGTCTATTGCGGTCTCAAAATTCTGGCCAGTTGATAATACCTAGAATATCAAAATCAACTGCAGGCAGTCGATCCTTTTCCTATTTAACACCTAAACTCTGGAACAGTCTTCCTAGCATTGTTCGGGAAGCAGACACACTCTGTCAGTTTAAATCTAGACTAAAAACACATCTCTTTACTATGGCGTATCCGGACCAGATGGTGGACCTTAGCCTGGACATGACGAACGCATCCCTGAAGTGTCTGTAGAGACCGTGTCAATTAAACTCCCCCTTGTAAATGCCGCATCGACACGACATCCTCATTAAACCCGTCCCCGGTGTGACGACTCCAATCCTTCGAATAATCCTACGAACATCTATTGATCTAATATGACTTCTGACCTGTAATGTTGCCAGAATCATAATCATACACTATTTGTTCGTCGGCCAGAGGAGAACTGGCACCCCGACTGAGCCTGGTATCTCCCAAGGTTTTTTTCTCCATTCTGGCCCTGAAGGAGTTTTGGTTCCTTGCCACCTTCGCCTTTGGCTTTTGGCTTGCTCAGTTGGGAACACTTAAATTTCAACTATATTACTGATCTGCCTGCATTGACACTATATGATAATTGAAAAGAGCTGGATGACATCACAGTTTTCACCAGAGCAGCTGTATAGCCAAATAAAATTCTGTTGCATTATTTTCCTGTTACCACTATGAAGCTGCTTTGAAACAATTGGCATTGTAAAAAGGGCTATATAAATAAAGGTGATTTAATTTGATTTGATTTGATGAACTGAGAAATCAAATTTTCCTTGAGCTTTTGACATATAATAGGTCATCAGACTATAAGAATATCCTGTAAGTTTCAGAACTAGAAACTTCTTTGTTAATCCAAAAACAGCTTTTGTTACCAAGCCCAGATAACGACTCATTGTGGAATGAGCCTGTAATAGATGGGTGAAAGACAATCAACGCCTACTTCATCATCACAACGTTGGCCCCGCCCACTGGCGTGTCAGTGAGATGACGAGGAGGGAAGAGCAATACCGGATAGACTACAAATAACATTACCTTCCAAAGGATCCTAATGCTAGTTATGTGGTTATTTTATTTATTTATTTATTATGTGAATGTCTCAGTTGAGCATTATTTGTTGTGGAGCATTATCACTGTGGATTCTTTGTTTGCAAAGCCTGCACAGAAATTGCGATTGATTTAACAGACTTTTACGATAGTTTGGACTCGACAGTAATGCCACAACATGTAAGTAACTGTGTTAATTCTAATGCCTGATCTGTGACCAGTGATTTCTTATATTTTCTTTCTTCTATATGTAATGAGTCAGATGTTCTTTGTCTATGTGTCAGTAAATCAAACCAGTGACTAAAGGGTCAACTTCACATTATTTCTCATGAAAATAATCTGTTATTTTCTGTTAAACTGTGATTAAATGATATATAGAAAGATAAAAGAACACTCCCTTTGCAATCACTGGAGCTGTCAATCAAACAGCACGAGTTTATCAATGACTGAGTTCTGGACTCGTGCCAAAACTCCCATAATAATCAACGAATCTCTTATTTACATTGTGTTTGCACTGTTAGTTATGATGAAAGCATTCGTTAGTGTTAGACGAGTTGCAATGACGAGATCACTGCATTCATGTGCTCAACATGTCTGTGATCGGCTACAATGCTCATCACTGCAACCTTTCATGCTACGATCTAAATATAATGCCATAGATCTAAATATAATGCTATATAATAATATACGTTTCACACCTTGAGAGCTGTAATAGTAAAAACATGCTAAAAGTTTTCAAGAGAGTTACACATGTAATACTAGCTATTTTATATACAAAGATGTCAGCCAATCACAGCAGTGGGCGTTTACAGTGAAAGCTCACAGCAGCCAATCAAAGCAGTGGGCGTTTACACCGAAAGCTCACAGCAGCCAATCACAGCAGTGGCCGTTTACACTGAAAGATCATAGCAGCCAATCACAGCAGTGGGCATTTACACTGAAAGCTCATAGCAGCCAATCACAGCAGTGGGCGTTTACACTGAAAGCTCACAGCAGCCAATCACAGCAGTGGGCGTTAACACTGAAAGCTCACAGCAGCCAATCACAGCAGTGGGCGTTTACACTGAAAGCTCACAGCAGCCAATCACAGCAGTGGGCGTTTACACTGAAAGCTCACAGCAGCCAATCACAGCAGTGGGTGTTTACATTGAAGTCTCACAGCAGACACGCCCTTTCAAACAGAGCGTTCACATCAGAGGCTAAAATCAGGGTAGGAAAATGCCTTTTATTTCTAAATTATGACAATTTTTATGTAAAAATCATACTAACATTATAAGTGCACCACAGGAAACATTATAAAACAATGTAGTTCATATATTTAAAATCTCTACATGCAGACAATATAATATTAATGAAGTAAAAGTCTGACTTTCATGACTGTTTCTTACACTTAAGTGCACTTTTTAATCATGTCAATAAGTTTTGATGTGTTGACTTTACATGCTAAAGCACATGTAAATTACTTAATTGCAATTTTACCTGTAATGTGTTATTTGCAGCTTCATTACAAATGTGTAATTACAAATATATTTAAATATATACACTAGAAAGTACATTAAAGTATATGCTTGTCAGTACATTCGAAAGTATATATATTTCAAAGACAACAGAAATAATGATGAAATTACATATAAAGATGTAACTTTAGCCTACTTAAGTAGGTCAAAAACACTACAACAAATTGCAAATAGCATTTAATATAAATTTAAACTATAATATATTTTCATTTTATTTTAAATAACATGCAGTTAAGTGTCTGAAAACATTACATTCATTTTGCACTTAAGTATATCATTTTAAAGCATATTGTTTCTATAATAAGACTCTTTTAAAAGTATGCTATGTACTTTTTCAGAAGGGGAACCTTCGTGCTACAATTTCATTTACAGTTTGTGCACAACAAGAGCCTTGTGATGTATAAATCAAAGCATGTTCAACAGGGCTGAGCACACTTTATTTTTGCTTTTATTCATTCAGAATTCACTAAATCCATCACAGAAGACTGGATCTAATAAAACTGTCACTGACATTATCATGATGCATAGTTTGAAAAGCAAACAGTCCACTGGTGAGCTTTGAGCCCTCATTGGTACACATGAGCGTCTTGTGTAGATGCTTTCCTGTGGGCTTGAAATACAAACTGAATTAGCATGATTTTTGTAACGCTTACTTTCAGGGCATAAATTTTAGCCCTACAGTCCAAGCAGCAAAGCAATATGTTGTTATCTTCAGTTCAGTTATTCATTTGTTTTCCTGGCATCTATCTTAAATGTTCTTAGGCCTCTGGAAATGTCAGAGTTCACCAGCACAACCACTTTCACTCAGTGCCTTACAGGCTGTCCGTTCTTTTTGATCAGTGAGGCAAATGTTGGAGATACTATATTAGTGACATCTGAGGAACCTAATTCAAAATACACATTCAAAATACAATATCTTTAGAATGTATAATTAATGTATTTAGTAGTCAGCTGTAATTATGATGTTCCAGGTTCAATATAAGTTATGATAGCCTTTGCAGCATAATATTAATTATCACAGAAAGGCATTCTGAAAAAAGTTTTTACAATACTGCATTTACAATGGAAGTAAATCAGGCCAAATCTTTCTAGAGGGTTTAAAAGCAGAAATGTCATGCTTGTATTTTTGTTAAAGCATTAATGTGAATTATTCAGTAAATACAAAAACAAAACAAAAAAACTGTTTATGAACTCCTGGTTATGCGTTACCAATATACAAACCCGATTCCAAAAACGTTGGGACACTGTACAAATCGTGAATAAAAACAGAATGCAATGATGTGGAAGTTTCAAATTTCAATATTTTATTCAGAATACAACATAGATGACATATCAAATGTTTAAACTGAGAAAATGTATCATTTTAAGGGAAAAATAAGTTGATTTTAAATTTCATGGCATCAACACATATCAAAAAAGTTGGGACAAGGCCATGTTTACCACTGTGTGGCATCCCCTCTTCTTTTATAACAGTCTGCAAACGTCTGGGGACTGAGGAGACAAGTTGCTCAAGTTATGGAATAGGAATGTTGTCCCATTCTTGTCTAATACAGGCTTCTAGTTGCTCAACTGTCTTAGGTCTTCTTTGTCGCATCTTCCTCTGTATGATGCGCCAAATGTTTTCTATGGGTGAAAGATCTGGACTGCAGGCTGGCCATTTCAGTACCCGGATCCTCCTTCTACGCAGCCATGATGTTGTAATTGATGCAGATTGTTCCAGATTCTCTGAATCTTTGGATGATATTATGCACTGTAGATGATGATAACTTCAAACTCTTTGCAATTTTTCTCTGAGAAACTCCTTTCTGATATTGCTCCACTATTTTTCGCCGCAGCATTGGGGGAATTGGTGATCCTCTGCCCATCTTGACTTCTGAGAGACACTGCCACTCTGAGAGGCTCTTTTTATACCCAATTATGTTGCCAATTGACCTAATAAGTTACAAATTGGTCCTCCAGCTGTTCCTTATATGTACATTTAACTTTTCCGGCCTCTTATTGCTACCTGTCCCAACTTTTTTGGAATGTGTAGCTCTCATGAAATCCAAAATGAGCCAATATTTAGCAAGACATTTCAAAATGTCTCACTTTCAGCATTTGATATGTTATCTATATTCTATTGTGAATAAAATATAAGTTTATGAGATTTGTAAATTATTGCATTCCTTTTTTATTCACAATTTGTACAGTGTCCCAACTTTTTTGGAATCGGGTTTGTATTTCTTTTGGCTGGAGTTTGTTCCATGTAAACCAGCCCTGTTTGCTGATCTTGAAAATTACTGAATTTATGGTCATGGCAGGAATTGAAAGACTGGATATAACTTTACACAGACATGGTCAGCAAGCGATTCTATCATACTAGTCTCATGCAAACATGTACACTGCTTCATTCTTGTGGCTATACTTTTTTAAAACAATGCGTATTTTAAAGTTGGCATTAAACAGCGATGGTCTTTTCTTCCCTATTGTGACGTACAGCTGTAATCAAAATTATTCAACCCCCATTGCAAATCAGGTTTATTGGCAAAATATACAGCAGGCTTGCTGCAATAGTTGGTGTTGACGGTGTTACCGGTGTTCAGCCGCAACACGGTTACATCACTTGCCCACCGTGGCACTGCCCCCCACGGTCGTTTTGATTTTTTATAGTAGTAAAATCATTTAGTTCAGTTAGAGAACAGACACTGCAATTAAAAACTGTACGTGTCTGCTCAATACAGTGTGAGCCGAACAAGAGTCTCAGCACAAATCAGCAGCTAGAATTGGCGCAAATTCTAAAGCGAAAGTAAAATGCATGTGGCAATTCATAATGGTGCGTGTCCATTGGTGCGGAGCAGACCGAGCATTTTCAGTTCATTCCTATGGAAGCTCAACTTCCAAAGGAATTAATTGAAAACATTCGCTTTGCTCCACACCGTTTTGAATGCCTGTGCGGCCGTCCACATTTTACTTTCGCGAGGTGCAAAAGAGGGAAAACTCCAACGCCACCCCCCTCCCGGTGATACCGGTATTACCCGTGTTGGCACACGTCGATTAACCGGTGGGAAAATTTCCTCACCGTCACATCCCTAATTTACAGACTTTCAGCTGTTTGCAATGAACAATTTAAACAAAAGTAATTGAAATAGCTCAATAACACAATAAATGTTAAAGTGGTTTCCCAAAATTTAACTGAAAATGCAGCCTTTAATGACTTTTAATGAATTATTCAACCCTCTGAATACAATCCCTCACAACAATCCCTCACAAATGCACCTGCAAAACAGGTGTTGTCTCAAGCATACCTGATGCTACTAATCAAGGGCTTCATTAGTTGCATCAGGTGTGCTTGAGCTCAAACACATGAAATATCTGAACTGGATAGGTTTGTTGAGTGTCACGTTTGACTGCATGTTAGAAATATGGCTAAGCCAAAAGAATGGTAGAGAAGATATCATCACCCTTCACAAATAAGGAACAGGATACAAAAAGATAGTGAAGGCACTATATGTTACTAGAGACACAGTTGGAAGCATAGTTTGCAAGTTCAAAGTCAAAGGAACAGTGATTACAGTACCTGGAGGGGACAGAAAAAGGAAGCTATCAACGGCTGCAACCAGATTTCTGAGAAGGCAGGTTCAGAAAAACCCTCAAGTGACAGCAAAAGACCTGCAGCAAGACTTGGTGGCAACAGACACTGAGGTTTCAGCTTGCACAGTAAGGCATACTACATACACATATGCATGCAGTTTCCATGCCAGAACTCCAAGACGTACACCCAAAAGCACAGAAAAGTCTGCTCCAATTTGCTCAAATTCATATAAATAAGCCACATAAGTTTTGGGATTCTGTTCTGTGGAGCAGTGAAACAAACTGGAACTTTTCGGCCCTATGGATCAGCGGTATGTCTGGAGGAAGAAGAATGAAGCATATGCTGAAAAGAACGCTCTGCCTACAGTTAAGCATGGTGGTGGATCGGTAATGCTCTGCTTTGCATCCTCTGGCACTGGAAACCTGCAGCGTGTGGAAGGCAAGATGGATTCATTGAAGTATTAGGAAATCCTAGGAGAAAACGTCATGTCGTCAGTGAGGAAGCTGAAGCTGTACCTCATATTCCACCAAGGCATGGTTGCAGAAGTCCTGGAAGACACTACAGTAGCCACCACAGTCACCTGACTTGAACCCCATAGAAAATCTCTGGTGGGATTTGAAGAAGACAGTTGCAGCACGCAAACCCAAGAATATTACTGAACTGGAGGCCATTGCTCATGAGGAATGGGCTAAGATTCCTCAGAAACGCTGGCAGAAACTGGTGTCCGGTTATACATCTCGTTTGCAGCAGGTCATAACAGTAAAAGGGTGCTCTACTAAGTAATAAATATGCTTGCCATGAAGGGGTTGAATAATTTTGAGACTGCAGAAGTCATTAAAAGTTGCATTTTCAGTTGAATTTGGGGAAACCACTTGAAACATTTGTTGTGTTGAGCTTTTTCAATTACGTTTGTTTGATTTGTTCATTGCAAACAGCTGAAAGTCTGTACACTTTGCCAATAAACCTGAAAAATTTTTTTATTACAACTGTATATCTGAGTGAAACGGCTTCTGAAACAAGAAAAAAATGGAGACCAGGACTTAATTTCCTTCCTTCCTTCCATTCATGAATCCATCCATCCACCCATCCATCCATCCATCCATCCATCAAGGGCCAATAAAAATGTTGGCAGAGCAAGTAAAAACCTGAACGTCTGATGTCGAAGCCAAAAAAAAAAAAATCTTTATTGTTGAGCCTTATGTGTAATCCCCAGTATTTTTAATGCATCCTTTGCCAAAATTAGTCATGCTTTATTTGAACTTTGATTTGCAAAGTATTCATGTGTTCGTCCTCCCCTACTGATAATGTGCACAGTCAGTGTGCAAACATGATTATCAGCCTATTGTTCCGTACAGATGAAGGACTGTACTTAGTAGCCTAATTACTGCTTCAATTTAGACATGCATAATTAATTACCATCAAATCAAAGTAAAAACTAATTAACAATAGAGCAATGAAACAATATAAAAAGGAAAATTAAAAAGAAACTAAATGAGACACGACAA
This sequence comes from Coreius guichenoti, assembly GCA_039654105.1. NCBI lineage: Eukaryota > Metazoa > Chordata > Actinopteri > Cypriniformes > Gobionidae > Coreius > Coreius guichenoti. The sequence goes on along the minus strand of CM077179.1, from coordinate 6,754,347 downwards.
TTGCTCACTTTGTATCAGTGATTATATCAAATCTTACTGCGCAGTAACAGTGTGCAGTTTTCTGAAATGAGGAGGCAAAGTCCTCAGTTTATATATATATATATATATATATATATATACAAATGTAAATTCAGTTACACTTAATGTTGTCACATAAAAAAGAGAAACAAAATACAAATTTATTTTGTATTTTTACATTCACATTGTAATTAATATTCTATTTATTAAAATGAAGTATAAATCTCATCAAGATAGTGTTTTTAAGGATTTTTTACATTTATTACAAAACAATAACTAAATGCAGTAACAATTTAAACTATATATTTTATTTGTGAACTGATGTTTAGCTGTTCTTTTTAATAGTCAACTTATTTTCATCAGTCATAAAGCTCGGTAAACATAGACACAAAGATGTACCTTTAATTTCACCAAGCTGATTGTGATTGCTCACTAAAAAACCCAACAATAATCATGTTTTCAGGCCATTTCAAGTTTGATTTTGATGTGACATAAAGCGGTTATATCTAAGTGGCTGAGTTGTTTACTTACTTTTTAATTAGTCTTCCCATCAACCCCATAATTAAACAAGAGGCGGGATTTTTCGCACAAACCAATCATATCCAGTTATAACCAATCATAGCGCAATGGAGGCATTGCCTCCTCTCATGTGACTTTCCCCCATTCATTCTCAATTACCCCCCCACTAAACTTTAGGGGGTCTGTTAAAAGTCAATGGGCTCAGGGGACCCCCGCTGTAACTTTACCCGCTGGTGTCGCTGTTGGACAGTGTTACTTTAGAAGAGGGATTTAAACACTTTTTAATGTCACATTTCGTAATATTTGCATTGTTTTATTTTTGCAATATGGATTATTTTCTCATCCATTTTTTTGAGGAGGCACTGCCTCCATTGCCTCCCCTGCGCTGAATATATTTCCTGCAATATTAATATGTGAGATTCCTGTATAATCATCAACTACAGCATAAATTCATATTGACTTGTGAAGTAGGCGAGCACAGAGCACCCACGGTGTTGCTGATGAAATGAGAACCATTTTATTGAAGGCATCCACCCATTGTTCAAAAAAAGATATGTTATTCAAAGCTTATGTTTTACAAGGCCCACACTCGCACTCTCTCTCACCAAACCATTACATAAGGAGCTTATTGTGCTTGTGTTAGAACACGCTCTAAAAGAAATTAATCAGATTATGCACACAAGCTTAGCAAAAACAGATTGTCACATAGTTCAGTTTCAGGACAGAATAGGAACAGCATTCACCGGCCTGCCCAAATTTAATAATTGCTCATGGATTAAGGTCTAATAAGGACAATTCATCTGAAGTTATAATTTAATCGTAATATATCTGACGAGTGTTTTCATGCGATGCATGAGCGACGCTGGTAAATATGGAAATTTGTAAGGATCATGATGCAGTCTAATGGCTACTACAAATTCACAACCATAACCATTTTTTTTTAAATTATTTATTAAATATTATAATTGAATAATATTTTCCCCCTTTTTAAATCACAGTCTGTTGGAAATCATACTACTTGTTGTTGTTTAGCATGTCGTAAGGCTCAAATAAATGTGTGATTTCATTCATTATACATTAAAATCCATTACAACTTTATCCCAATATAAAATCATTTTAAGATTCAGAATTGATTACTTGCTTTGGTGAAAAACATGGAAATTTACATGGAGGCAATCACTGAGAAACTGAAATAGAAAACATAAAAATGCATCCCCCAATACACAGATGCAATTAGTAACCAGTGAAATAAAACCACAAACCCAATTATAATTTGTGCATGCATTGTTTGAGAGCACTATCATTGAGGGGAGATGAATAGTAAATGAAAAACAAACAATCAAATAAAAAGATGTTTAAGGGTCTTTGAGCAGAATAGGAACAGTCTCCCCAGCTGAAAAAAAAATAAATCGGGTAGATTGCATTAACTGGGAAAAATATTAGGAGAATTATCAAATAAAAAGCCTAGACATATTTCTAAGAAAGCTGTAACTTAGTCCAGTAGTACAGTGACTTAAAACCTTGCTGTTTGTAATTTTTTTGACCGTACTAAACAAGCGTGCCACTCAAGTCCTGAAAAGTGAAGCCAAAGTGCCTCGATCGCCCCCAGGTTGCTGGATCTGGATGCAGTATAGCTCATAAACCCTCTCCATGAAATGTAATGGGACGTGAGACAAATTAAACAATCAAATTACACTTCAAATATTTTTTTTCCAAAGACGGTTTCTGTCATTTTAGGCAGTTTTTATCACGCTGATGTTAGTTCAAGTGTTCGTTCTTAAAATAAGTGACCCCCCCAATAAGTGACCAGCCTATAGCCTACCTCCTGCCGTCTGTCATTAAAGTTAATCAAAGAAAAAAAAAATTCACACACTGATCTTGACTGAATAACTTTCGTAGCTAGTTTTAACATAACTTTAATCTATATTTAATTTATACAGTGAAGATTATGCAATGTTATTTTACGTTTTATTATTCAGTTTCTGTACCCGAATTACTGTTAGACCTGAAACTTAATTCTTAGCACTATTCTTACTTTATTGCTGACTGTTCACTTGTATTCAATAATGTTTTAGATTGATATTATTAGGCTTATATTAGTAGTTTTTGCTGTCGAATATCAGTTGGAATCGAGAATTGTTAACTTTCACTGGTATCTACAATTTTGGTATAGCTTATTTATTAGAATACAATGTGCATCGGTCAAAACAATGACAACAAATAAGTATTACACATAATATTCTTTCATGGTCTATGGACCCCCTAAAGTAGCCTTGGCCACCCCCCGGCCACCCCATGTATAAAAGTCTAGTTCCGCCACTGTGGGCGGGACCTTGATATCGCGGCTCCACTTCTTGCTCACTGCTGCGCAGACTCGGGCTCCAAGTTCACTACTGCGCAGACTCGAGACTCAAGATGTAAGCGCCATATTGGGACATTGGCGGCTTCAATTACTACAACAGAAGGGAGTGAAGGTGCGTTGTCCATCTTTTTTTACAGTCTGTGGTACTAAAGCATAAAAATACCATAATATGTTTGCAGAGATTTAGGAAACATTTAGGAAACAATACTTGTTACAACAATGCTACAGCCAGTTATTCTACTTTGAAATGTGTGTTCCGTATCGGAATGTCTGTTTTTGTTTTGGTCTGTGTGATCCCGCCCACTGCCAGTTAACCCAACAGTATTTCGACACCACAGGTTGCCAGATGCCAGAAAACACAGAGTATTGCATCCATGGAAGCCAGTAAGCGTCGCGTCTGAGAAGGAGGGGGCGGGGGAAACAACTCTTGGACTGCAGTACCCATTTCAGCCACTAGCTGTCAATATTACATACTGCACCTTTAACCCTCTGAACCCTGAGGTGTTTTTTGGGCCCTGGAGGTGTTTTGACATGCCCTGACATTTGTACTTTTTTCTGTTACTTGTAACATTTTCATGGCTAAAGTCTGATTACTCTGTATTCAGCACAAACTCTGCTACAATAATATGTGAGCAGCATGTATGTAAAAGTTTGTAGTTTTGAGAAAATGACGTTTATGCATGGTTTGAAAAAAAAAAAATTTGTTTAAGTCACTGAAATAAGGCCATAAAACCCATAATGAATATTTGTTCACAAGACTTTTGAAAACTGGATCACGTAGGCTAGAATTTTTGCTTCAAAAATATGTCAAAATCACTCTGCCCACTCATTCACATAAAACAATATATTTATTTAAAATTTGTAAGACATGTTTAGTGTCAGGAAGGCTTATGCGGGGAGGGCGTGAATCATCATGAATATTGACAAAGATACTCCCCTGATGGCCCTGTCAGATGAATCAGACTAGAACAAAGAATGTGAGGAGATTGATTTGTTTGCATTTATTTACAGCACAACATAATCCAAATATACATAACGAAGGACAAAAAGTCACAACTGTGAACATGCTGATATCAGGACCTACTAGGGCTGCATGATTTGGTAAAAATAAAAAAATAAAAAAAAAAGAAATATGATTTTTCTGGTTAAAATTAGCTACAATTTAAAATTCACAAAAACGATATATAAAGAACACCAGGTTTTTTGTGCCTTGTAGGCACATACTTGTAGGGCTGCATAAAATAATAATAACAATAATAATAATTTTTACTTTACAGAAAACTTTATTTTTTGGGGGGGGGGGAATGCAGGCGGCCTATAACTATAAATCACTAGAAAGGAACACTTCACTATACTACACTAGAGAAAAATAGCCTATATGGATTATCATTTGTTAGCACCTGTAATCCACCAGTACCACTCAAATTATAACACATTATTACAAGTTTACTGTTGTGAATTGGGCTAAGGTAAGGAGATCGTTTTGAACACTGGCTGGTTATGTACTTGCTCAAAATTTGATTTTGGATCATTTTTAACCAAAAATAGTTATAGACTGCAGCTTTAAATTAACTGTTATGAGTATTCAGAACTTTCTTTTTATTATGAGTCCAAAGCACTGCATATAATTTTAATAACTGTTTCATTGTATGAGTTGTATGAACTAATTTCCTTTTATTTAGACTAACTTAAGTTTAACTGAAACTGGGCTAGGATTTTTTATTTCCCAGCATGCTTTGCCCATGGCACTCGGAAGGGAGAGTAAATGCTAAAATTACGTGTTATATAATGTTTTTTGTGCAAGATTAATGGCAAGGGAGATTTAGTAGTGATTAATGTTTTGTTATGCTAATGTAGAAGAGTTTCTGTTAATGTGGGTTTTTGGAGAGTTACCGTCATGGTGGCAAGTGGCGATTGAGGCTTGGTTTGAGAGCAGGTAAGTTACATGTTTTAAGAAGCTGTACTCATTCAGCAAGTGTTATACCATGCTATTGTTAACATTCTAATTTTTCTCAAAAAATTCTAATTCAATTTTTTTCAGTTCTGACAACTTAGGATTTTTAGATATAAAAAAAAGATATAAAGATATAAGAAAATAGATATAAAATTTTTTTTTTTAAAAAGTTAATTAACTACAAACCCGATTCCAAAAAAGTTGGGACAAATTGTGAATAAAAAAGGAATGCAATAATTTACAAATCTCATAAACTTATATTTTATTCACAATAGAATATAGATAACATATCAAATGTTGAAAGTGAGACATTTTGAAATGTCATGCCAAATATTGGCTCATTTTGGATTTCATGAGAGCTACACATTCCAAAAAAGTTGGGACAGGTAGCAATAAGAGGCCGGAAAAGTTAAATGTACATATAAGGAACAGCTGGAGGACCAATTTGCAACTTATTAGGTCAATTGGCAACATGATTGGGTATAAAAAGAGCCTCTCAGAGTGGCAGTGTCTCTCAGAAGTCAAGATGGGCAGAGGATCACCAATTCCCCCAATGCTGCGGCGAAAAATAGTGGAGCAATATCAGAAAGGAGTTTCTCAGAGAAAAATTGCAAAGAGTTTGAAGTTATCATCATCTACAGTGCATAATATCATCCAAAGATTCAGAGAATCTGGAACAATCTCTGTGCGTAAGGGTCAAGGCCGGAAAACCATACTGGATGCCCGTGATCTTCGGGCCCTTAGACGGCACTGCATCACATACAGGAATGCTACTGTAATGGAAATCACAACATGGGCTCAGGAATACTTCCAGAAAACATTGTCGGTGAACACAATCCACCGTGCCATTCGCCGTTGCCGGCTAAAACTCTATAGGTCAAAAAAGAAGCCATATCTAAACATGATCCAGAAGCGCAGGCGTTTTCTCTGGGCCAAGGCTCATTTAAAATGGACTGTGGCAAAGTGGAAAACTGTTCTGTGGTCAGACGAATCAAAATGTGAAGTTCTTTTTGGAAAACTGGGACGCCATGTCATCCGGACTAAAGAGGACAAGGACAACCCAAGTTGTTATCAGCGCTCAGTTCAGAAGCCTGCATCTCTGATGGCATGGGGTTGCATGAGTGCGTGTGGCATGGGCAGCTTACACATCTGGAAAGGCACCATCAATGCTGAAAGGTATATCCAAGTTCTAGAACAACATATGCTCCATCCAGACGTCGTCTCTTTCAGGGAAGACCTTGCATTTTCCAACATGACAATGCCAGACCACATACTACATCAATTACAACATCATGGCTGCGTAGAAGAAGGATCCGGGTACTGAAATGGCCAGCCTGCAGTCCAGATCTTTCACCCATAGAAAACATTTGGCGCACCATAAAGAGGAAGATGCGACAAAGAAGACCTAAGACAGTTGAGCAACTAGAAGCCTGTATTAGACAAGAATGGGACAACATTCCTATTCCTAAACTTGAGCAACTTGCCTCCTCAGTCCCCAGACGTTTGCAGACTGTTATAAAAGAAGAGGGGATGCCACACAGTGGTAAACATGGCCTTGTCCCAACTTTTTTGAGATGTGTTGATGCCATGAAATTTAAAATCAACTTATTTTTCCCTTAAAATGATACATTTTCTCAGTTTAAACATTTGATATGTCATCTATGTTGTATTCTGAATAAAATATTGAAAACTTCCACATCATTGCATTCTGTTTTTATTCACAATTTGTACAGTGTCCCAACTTTTTTGGAATCGGGTTTGTAAATATTTTATGTTAATTGCTATCAAAATGTATGAGTTAGCTAACTCAGTACTTCAAGTTAGGAGAAATTAACATGCATGAGTACTACAGTACAAACTCAAAACTTGATAGTTCTGCTTACTTAAAATTGAGGTAAGATTATCTCAAATTTTTTGAGTTAGCCCAACTTATTCGGGTTTACAGTGTATTTAAGAACTATGAATTCATTAAACTTTTCAGTACATGCCTCCTTTCCATCTAAAAAAGGTTTATATACAGCTCTGGAAAAAAGTAAGAGACCACTCCAAGTTCACAAATCAATGTTAAGTGGTCTCTTAATTTTTTCCAGAGCTGTATATATTTTATATCTTATTTGCAAAACATTATTTACATCAGCCGCAATTAACTTTAAAATGCGTTTTTGTCAAAGACTACGTCCGGAGCGGATTCAGAACAATGATCAAAACACAGCTGGAGCAGATCAAGTCCATCAACACCACCAAAGCTTCACAGTCGTTACCTCTTCAAAAGTTTAAGATTTCATTCAGTAACGTTAGGTAGTTCTGATTTATGTGCTGTTTAATGTTTGATGATCGTGTTAACTCACATGAGCGTACACTGTAAAAAAAATCCCCGTAAAATTTAAGGTAAAAAAACAGCAGCTGTGGTTGCCAGAACTTTACCATAAAAAATACGGTAGCAACATTTTAGGTTTTACGGATTTAAGTTAAATTTACAGTAAATAACCGTATTTCATTAACTGAAATAATGTTAAATTACCAACCTATTGAAATACTAATATCTGTTATGTACCTTTGATATATGCTGACAACCACCAATCACAGTGGTGATGAGAGTCACATGATGGATTAAAGCTCATCACAAGCAGCTTTTAGGAGGACAATACTAATATATAGAAGGTGCGCAGTGTCATTCACACAAACCCTAAACACCATCATGGTAAAACACATGAAATTTTAAAAATGCAATAAACATTAATTTAACAACAAATGTAACATAAAACCCTAATGTACATAACTGATTAGAAAAAACTAAGAAGAAACAGTTATTTCAACGAAAACACATCAAATGTGAAGTGTCACGCAGGGAATTCTGGGAATGTCAATTTACGGGTTTTCACTGTAAATTACACAACGACTTTTTTTTCACTTCCGAAAACTGTAAATTTAACGGTATTTTACTGTAAAATTACATTAAATGTAAGGTTAGATCTATTACAGTTATTCACTGTATATAGAACGGAAACTTTCTATTAACCAGTTAACTGTTTTTAACTGTAGCATTTTTACAGTCTTTCACTGTTAAAATCACGATAATTTTTTTTTCTATCCCTTGTTTCTGCTTCTTCGCTTGTGTTTTGATCCAGAGATTCTGCACTCGTTAGAATGTAACAGTCAGCTTCAGGAAGTAAAAATCCAATAGACTTTCTCTACAATGAAGTTGATTCTTAATATTTCTGTATAAACTTTTTAGACAGACCTACCTGCAGCCAGTGTAATTTTAGCTTAATCTTAAAGGTTTACAACTATACTACCCATAATGCTGAAGAAAGTCCAATAATAAACAACCTGGTTGGTTTGGTTTATAGTTTAAAAATAATGTCATAGTTGAAAAAGTGGGTGTTCACTGTTGCGCCCTATTACTCATGGACAGCAGACGGTAAACAATGTTATTTCTGCACATTTTCTATTGATCATGGTAATTTTATAACCAAGAATATATCCAGATGCGTGGTGCAGACGAGTGTACTTTCATATTTAGGAGACTACATCACAGTGTTGGAGCTGTAAAATCTCAGTAAAGTATGGTATCCTCCGCAATCTAGCCCTCAGAACATGCAACATGGGACATTGTGCCACGCAAACTGTATTAACTACATTTTGGGTTTGCAGTTACCTGATTTTCATAATTAAGTGAATTGAGAGCTAAAACATTGCAGACAGCGGATGAAAATAAAAGGACACTATCAGTGGTCCAAATTCATTGAAGACTTATAGTTATGTCAAATGCTTTAGATGTCTGATTAAATCTCTATGCAATTATATCAGCAGACAGCAATAACCTTTTAAAAATGATGCCACTGAAAGAGAATAGATAAAAGAGCTGTTCAAAGAGGCTGCTTTGGCCTCCCTCAAGGCACGTCACGCCTGGTTCATTCACACAGAATGTCCCACTGGCGGGTGACTTTCACATCGGCCATCCTTTAGCTTCTCGCCAAACTCAGTGAAAAGATGAAAGGTTCTGGAGCAACACTAGATGTATAATACATGACCATTCAAACTGTATTACACTGAGCCTTCAACACACACACACACACAATTCTGAATTCAAAACAATGATGTTACATTTTAATTGCTGTAAAAAGCGCAATTTAATCATTTTCTTTAAGTACACCTGAAGTCTATAGCAGAGAGAAAAGAAAAATCATAAAGGTGAGGCCAGGACTAGTTGCCACACAAGATATACACTCACCTAAAGGATTATTAGGAACACCATACTAATACTGTGTTTGACCCCCTTTCACCTTCAGAACTGCCTTAATTCTACGTGGCATTGATTCAACAAAGTGCTGAAAGCATTCTTTAGAAATGTTGGCCCATATTGATAGGATAGCATCTTGCAGTTGATGGAGATTTGTGGGATGCACATCCAGGGCACGAAGCTCCCGTTCCACCACATCCCAAAGATGCTCTATTGGGTTGAGATCTGGTGACTGTGGGGGCCATTTTAGTACAGTGAACTCATTGTCATGTTCAAGAAACCAATTTGAAATGATTCGAGCTTTGTGACATGGTGCATTATCCTGCTGGAAGTAGCCATCAGAGGATGGGTACATGGTGGTCATAAAGGGATGGACATGGTCAGAAACAATGCTCAGGTTGGCCGTGGCATTTAAACGATGCCCAATTGGCACTAAGGGGCCTAAAGTGTGCCAAGAAAACATCCCCCACGCCATTACACCACCACCACCAGCCTGCACAGTGGTAACAAGGCATGATGGATCCATGTTCTCATTCTGTTTACGCCAAATTCTGACTCTACCATCTGAATGTCTCAACAGAAATCGAGACTCATCAGACCAGGCAACATTTTTCCAGTCTTCAACTGTCCAATTTTGGTGAGCTCGTGCAAATTGTAGCCTCTTTTTCCTATTTGTAGTGGAGATGAGTGGTACCCGGTGGGGTCTTCTGCTGTTGTAGCCCATCCGCCTCAAGGTTGTGCGTGTTGTGGCTTCACAAATGCTTTGCTGCATACCTCGGTTGTAACGAGTGGTTATTTCAGTCAAAGTTGCTCTTCTATCAGCTTGAATCAGTCGGCCCATTCTCCTCTGACCTCTAGCATCAACAAGGCATTTTCGCCCACAGGACTGCCGCATACTGGATGTTTTTCCCTTTTCACACCATTCTTTGTAAACTCTAGAAATGGTTGTGCGTGAAAATCCCAGTAACTGAGCAGATTGTGAAATACTCAGACCGGCCCGTCTGGCACCAACAACCACGCCACGCTCAAAATTGCTTAAATCACCTTTCTTTCCCATTCTGACATTCAGGAGATTGTCTTGACCAGGACCACACCCCTAAATGCATTGAAGCAACTGCCATGTGATTGGTTGATTAGATAACTGCATTAATGAGAAATTGAACAGGTGTTCCTAATAATCCTTTAGGTGAGTGTATATCTAAGGTTGATGCAAAAATTAATCAAGCTATTATTAAGAATGGTATAAATTATTTAAATTTTTTGTGAACTCCAATATCATATTTTTGCAATATCTGTTTGTAAAAAATAAAACTACTTTTAGAATACATTCAGACAAGAGTTAACTATATAGTGAAGGTAGATTTTAGCTGAAAGCTTTTTCAGAATTGTTAGGTCAGGGTAAGTTTTCACATTGTATACGTTGGAATTTTATACAATTTATTAATTACATTATTTATTATCCTTAACTGCATTTATATTTTTGTACATTTTCTTTGCAAGTTAGCACATACAGTGTGACAAAATGCGCTATGTGCTAACAAAAAGTGTGTTAAACATTTTTGTTTCAAATTATCCTTTTTGGGCGGAATACTAATGTAAATGTTTGTGTCTATAGATTAGAGCTGCACAATTATGGACAAATTGAGAATTATGATTCTCCCATGATTCTGAATAGACAACTAAAGAAAATAACATATAATTTAATAGTAGTTCTAACAAAATGTTAATTGCTGCAGTCTATTTAAAAAATATTTAATTATTTCGATTTTTTTTTACAAATCGATTTGAATTAATGATTCAATGGGCCCTATCATACACCCGGCGCAATGCGACGCCAGGCGCGACGCAAGTGTTTTTTGCTAGTTTCAGCCCAACGCAGTTATCATTTTCACATCCAGCGCCACGTTGTTTAAATAGCAAATGCACTCGCGCCCATCTGTTCGCCCATGGGCGTGCTGGTCTGAAAACGAGGTGTGTTCAGGCGCATTATTGACGCGTTGCTATTTTGAGGAACTGAAAACAACTGCGCCATTGACCAACAAAAACCTGGTCTAAAGTCAATAGCAGTATTTTTTGTGTTATTTAAAGGGCGCGTTAATAATATGTGTCTATAGGCGGGTGCACAACACGCGTACACTCTGCTTGTTACACACACAGGGACGCACAGCAGCACACAAACATTTTTAAATATTAAAAATAAAAGGATTCCTCTCTGGAGAAGCGTTCAGCCTTTCCGCTCGCGAATTCCGCCATGGAGCAAGCACACCTGGCTTTTAAAGGGAATGGGAGATGAGACTCTGATTGGTTTATTGCACATTACGCCCAAAACACACCCATTACTCATTAAGAATAGCGACAACCGTTTTAGACAACGCCGACCATTTTTCCCGTCGTTAAACTAGCAAAAGTGGATTCGGACACACCCTAAGTGCACTTGCGCCGTGCGCTTTAGACCATGCACTTAGATCGTTAAAAGAGGGCCCACTGACTCACTCATAAAGGGCCCTATTTTAACGATGCGGTACTGAAAATTAAGTTGGTATTTATCCATCTTTGCGAATTCTATTGGCTGTGTGAGGTTCTCCAGTTGTTGTTGTCATTTATCCAAACTAGCGCGAGCTGTAAAGGCTCCACCCTATTCTGAAAAGGGGGGGCGGGGAGCAGCAGCTCATTTGCATTTAAAGAGACACGAAAACAGCGTGTTTTTGTGCCACCCAATAGGGGCTTTCAAAACATCCTATAATAAATAATCCGTGGTGTATTTTTTGCTGCAGACACATTCTGGGGACACCTGAGACTTGTATTGCATCTTGTGAAAAGAGCATTATAGGACCCCTTTAATGTGTCTAAACATATTTGATATGATATGATATTTATACATTTACAGATATTTATATATTATCAGATATTTCTACTTGCATAATTGCACAATCACATTTTGACAACATTTTGTTGTGACATTTTTACATGATAAAACATTCCCAAATAGCGTGAATCTGTTGATAGGGATTGTAGAAGGATTGCAGTGAATTGATTTTGGTGTAGGCTTAGATTTTAAGAACCAGGCTGAGAAAGGATTTCTATTTTTTCAGGCAGAGAATTAGAGCTGTGGGTGTTGAGTCGTGATGTATCGTATGAAAGAGAAAGAAAGAGAGACAGAGAGATGGGGCCATAAACTGCTTTTAAAGTCAGCGTCAGATGTGAACACTGAAAGCTTAAACACATAATGACTCTCACAAAACCCATCAAGCACATGTCCAGGACAAATTTCAGTCCAAAATTGAAAGAAATTATGCTTTTCTTTAAGAAAATGAGGCCTGTTATGCTTTTCAGATATTACCTTTCATGTTATACATGTTTGTGAATGTAAATGGTCTGCAAAGTTTCAAAGATCAAAGTGCAGATAAATGGAGTTTTTGTCTCCCAAAAGAAATAATCAATTCTAAACTGCCTAAAAAAAGTCGTCAGTAATTCCAGTCTTCCTATACAAACCTACTGTCATGATTCCTGTGTTTAAGGACTTTTAAGTAGAAGTGCTTTCTCTTCCTATTGTTTCTGTGTTCACTTCCTGTGTTTAGTTCCTGTTTGCTTTGTACCTTGTTTGTTTCTATAGTTACCCTTGTTTGTCTGCATAGCAACCCTAGTTAGTTTCCAAGACAATTAATCAACTTCACCTGTCCTGTATTAGCCCCTTGTTATCTTGTGTATTTAAACCCCAGAGTTTTCCCATGTTCTTGGTCTGGTGTTGTCCTTCATGGATGTATTGCGTGTGGGTTTCTGTTTCTGCCTGCCTTTCCCTGTGTGTTGATTTACTCTGTTTGGCCTTTGTTTGGATTACTTTTGCTATTTTATTAATAAACCACTAATACGGAACTTGGATCCTACTCTTTTTATCATCTCTGGAGCACCCAGCATTACAGAACACCAGACCAACCATGAATCCAGCAGTAAGACACCGAATTCCGAGTCCCACCAGAGACTTTTATTGTTACTGATTCAATAAACTTCCAATCCAAACTCATCTGTGATGGTCCTCGAGGGTTGCTGGCTGAGTTTCTGGACTACGCCCTGCTGTTGAGTGGTTCCTCCTTCACTGTGGGGGAGGTAGAGGGGGACCAAGTCTGGTGGTCCCAGCACTTCCATTTCTGGTGGTCCCATGTCTGGCGGCCCAGGAGGTCCTACTGTCATCGGCTGTGTTCTCTGTAATGGTAGCCGCCATCTTGTGTATTTGAGTAGTACACACAGTCGTGATCGACACAACCACGGAGGTCATCCCTGAAGTCTCTGTCTGTCCTGTCACGGCCAAGGAGACCTTCTCTGAACCCTCTGTGCTTCCTGTTACGGCCACAGAGGCCATTTGTAACCTCTGTTACTGCTCCGCCGTGGTGGGCGTCCAAATTTGCAGTAGTGGTCTTCTGCTTCGCCTGCTCCACCGTGGTGGTCTTCTCCTTCGCCTGATCAGCCGCGGTGGTCTTCTCCTTCACCTTATCAGCCGTGGTGGTCTTCTGCTTCGCTTGATCTGCCGTGGTGGTCTTCTCCTTCACCTGATCAGCCGTGGTGGTCTTCTGCTTCGCCTTGATCTGCCATGGTGGTCTTCTCCTTCACCTGATCAGCCGCAGTGGTCTTCTCCTTCACCTGATCAGCCACGTTGGTCTTCTCCTTCACCTGATCAGCCACGTTGGTCTTCTCCTTCACCTGATCAGCCGTGGTGGTCTTCTGCTTTGCTTGATCTGCCGTGGTGGTCTCCTTCACCTGATCAGCCGCAGTGGTCTTCTCCTTCAACGGATCAGCCGCAGTGGTCTTCTCCTTCACCTGATCAGCCGCAGTGGTCTTCTCCTTCACCTGATCAGCCGTGGTGGTCTTCTGCTTCGCTTGATCTGCCATGGTGGTCTTCTCCTTCACCTGATCAGCTGCAGTGGTCTTCTCCTTCACCTGATCAGCCGCAGTGGTCTTCTGCTTCGCTTGATCTGCCATGGTGGTCTTCTCCTTCACCTGATCAGCTGCAGTGGTCTTCTCCTTCACCTGATCAGCCGCAGTGGTCTTCTCCTTCACCTGATCAGCCACGTTGGTCTTCTCCTTCACCTGATCAGCCACGTTGGTCTTCTCCTTCACCTGATCAGCCGCAGTGGTCTTCTCCTTCACCTGATCAGCCACGTTGGTCTTCTCCTTCAGCTGATCAGCCGTGGTGGTCTTCTGCTTCGCTTGATCTGTCGTGGTTTCTGTCATGATTCCTGTCTTGTGTTCCCCTGTCTAGTGTTTAAGGACTTTTTAAGTTGAAGTGTTTTCTGTTCCTATTGTTTCTGTGTTCACTTCCTGTGCACTTGGATCCTACTCTTTATTATCTCTGGAGCACCCAGCATTACACCTACATAGGTTTGTAACAAATTTGCATAATGCCAGCATATGGTCTTCACTGGCAACCTGTGAACAACAGCTTTGACCCTCAAACACTGTAATTGTAACTGAGGCCATGGAAGAGTTTAGTTTGTGGTGTCGACATGTCAAGCATAAAAACATATTTGAGTATACCCCAAAAACAAAATCAAGACTTCGTAAAAGGGCATAATAGGACCCTTTTAAGCAAAATATATTTTTTTCCTTTTCATTCTGGGGTGAAATTTATTTCACCCACAAACAAAGGGAGATGAACACTACCGTATCTATAATTTCCTATTTTGAATTAATGCTTTGAAACAAGTGTTTAATAAGAAGGGGGAATGCGTGAAAATACTGCAATTACCACTTCTCTGTACTTTTCCCTTCAGAGGCGAATGACCTCTCCCTCTCTCAGCACACTTTCTGTAAGCAATCTCTCTCCTCTCAAGAGCATTGCGGTAAGCTATAAATACATTTGACACTGCAGCATACTATAGTCACCTTTATGAAGCAATGTGGCAAACCCGGGGAATTCTTCATCTTCTGCCCTGCAGCACACATCAGACTACAAACGGATATTTGTTTTCAAATGTTCAAAGTGTAGCATATAACGCCTGGCTTTACGCTGGTGTGCGCTGTGAGTTTAGGAAATGTACTGTTTAGCTGCTAAACAGATTGCCCTAAGTCTTTGTTTCCAAAGCACAGGAGCATCCAGCATAATCGGGGACAAGTATTGTGAAAGTATCAATACAACTGGGTAACACTTTAGTTTAGGGTCCAATTCTCACTATGAACTAGTTGCTTACTAGCATACATATTACTAGGATATTGGCTGTTTATTAGTACTTATAAAGCACATATTAATGCCTTATTCTGCATGACCATATTCTACATCCCTTAATCCACCCAATACCTAAACTTAACAACTATCTTACTAACTATTGATAAGCAGTAATTAGGAGTTTACTGAGGCAAAAGTCGTAGTTTATAGTTAGTTAATAGTGAGAATTGGACCCTAATCTAAAGTGTGACCTAAAACTGTAATCTGAAGGAGTGATAATAAATATATTATTATTATTATTAATAATAGTAATCCTTTCATCCATCTATATTATTATCAAATAAATTCTTTTAAATAAAAAATGAAGTACAATGGATGCAACTGTTTTGAGTGTGAACTGCATTCTCACAGGGGACAAAAATGCACAAAAAGCAATCTTACCTGGCTTACAACTTCTCCAAAAACATTGCACCATAAAATCATCATTTAATACCCATTGTAAAACAACTGAAAAGGCCTGTTCACACCAAGAAGGATAACTATAAAGATAACTATAACAAAATGAATATATTAGCATCCACACCAGTTTATTCTAAGCACACACTGCAGTTTTGTCATCTGCCGCTTTAAATGCTTGAGCTCTTTAAGGTCAGGTGGATTCTGATTGGCTGTCAATGTTTTTATCATTCATCAGCTGGAGAAAAATCGTTCTGAAAGTGCTTCCAATGATATTGTTTCTCTGTGCCGTTGTCGTTATAGTTGTGGTGTGGACGCTGCTATTCTTTAGCGGGGGCGGGTGCACAACGCACACGTACACGCTGCTTGTTACACACACAGGGACGCGAAGCAACACACAAACATTTTTAAATATTAAAAATAAAAGGATTCCTCTCTGGAGAAGCGTTCAGTCTTTCCGCTGTAAATAGCGAATCCACCATGGCGCGAGCGCAACTGGCTTTTAAAGGGAATGGGAGACGACACTCTGATTGGTTTATTGCACGTTATGCCCAAAACACATCCATGACTCATTAAGAGACTAGGGACAACCCTTTGGGACCATGTGCCTGGCGTGCCAACCATTTTTCCCGCCATTAAACTAGCAAAAGTGGATTCGGACACGCCCTAAGTGTACTTGCATCATGCGGTTTAGACCATGTGATCGTTAAAATAGGGCCCTATATCTTTATCGTTATAATTACAATTATTGTCCTTGCTGTGAATGGGCCCTAACTCATGGCCTCTTGTGGCTTATTGCTTTATTATAAAACAGAACATTCAGACTCTAAATTATGGTGTGAAATAGTTAGTTGTTGAGAGCTTCTCACCTCGTGAGACAGGTAGAAAGCTGCGATTCCCAGTGGCCAGAAACAGCAGAGCATGGAGAAAACACTGAGGCCCAGGTGGTCCCTCGGAGGCATCAGGAGGAAATTGTCTTCACTCTCTGAGTCACTTGAGTACTCACTCTGCAGAAAACACACAAAACACTGAATGAATCAGATGACAGAGAGGCTTTTCATCGAACTCTCTCTATTTCACATCTCTGTCCTTTTCAGGGGAAAAGAAGACAAAAAAGTGGAGTAATAATGCTTACAAGGCTGTAGGAGGTCTAAGATAGTCATTCTTAAAGGGGGGGGGGGGGGGGGGTTAATGCATCCGCTTTTCAAGATGCTCATGGAAATTTGTCCGTGACGCGATCATGGGCAGCAGCACAAAGCGTTGCAGCAGCGCAAAGCAGTGAAAAAGGCACAATAATTAACATGATAATAAACAGCCGCTGACTTTTCCATTTGTTGACATCACATGGTTAGATTCAGATGGTAAATATCATATATAAAGTTGGGTGTCCACCTTAGAGATAATCACCATATTTATAATGAAACAATCATATTTAAAAATATGATATTAATCCTATCATATAATAAAATATAATTTATTGTCACTACTGTAAATCTGTATTAAATTATTATGGGATCTCCTTCAATGCTTTCAGAATCTTTACTTTTTAAAATAATTTTGTTTCTGTATTTTTAAAAAATATATTTTTATATTAACATATTTTAATGACAGTATATTTATTGAACAAAAATTATTTTATTTATCAAAATAAACAGAAAATAGAACAAACTTTGCTAAAGTAATTGTTTTGAACAAGTATTAAAGGCAAAATCTGTAAGTTTTTCGCCGCCAGAGGGCGCATTTTCAAAACAATAACAAAGGCGAAGCTTGATGACGCTATGAAGGAGAGTGGAACCTGGAACGATGGGAGATGTCGTTTTCACCATCCAGAGATATATGGAATTCACGAATCATGCGCACGGATAAGGTAATGAATTATGGATGAGAAATATGGCGGCATTTTAATGCCATTAATAACCGAGCGCACAACTGATGCTTGCGCGCGCAGTAAATCACTCCCCCGAGAGAATAACAGATCTACGTGCGAGGAAACGGCAGCCCGCGAGCTCCTTTTAAAACCCGCGTGCGCGTGACATCTCCTCTGCGCGCAAATCAAGCCCTTGCGTGCTTGGACACGACTCGCAGCACGCGCGTCATCATTCCCCACACTCGCGCTCGATCTTCTATTTTGCTCACGTGAAAACTTTTTATTTTTGGCAGTCGTGGGGCGGGACTTTACTTATTTCATTGTAACCTGAAATGTCATTGGTTAATTCCGTTTTTCCAGAAGTCAGTTGTGATTGGACGCCTGTTGTAAAACGATTAGACATGGCTTCATCAACGGACCAGATGCAAGTGAGTTAAACTTTATTTACTGACTGATTGATTGCATTATTAATATAAGGTGCACTATGTAACTTTTCCGTCCGCTAGAGGTCGCCTATTCAAAACAAAGGCGTAGCTTGATGACGCCAAGTTTGAGCGCAGAATCTTGGGACATGTGGTCTTCACCTCACAGCCGGTTGAAAAGAATCGGGATAGGACTCGGGCAGAAATCATGTTCATGGATGCGATTATTAACGTTACTGTAGTATGAAGCAGAGCAGGACCGAGTGTTGTGGGAGCTTAGCAAGGCCGCTGGAGCGATTGTTAACAAGATGAACGCAACACACGCCTCGCGAGCAGCGGGACTTTTATTATGACACAGTCGCCGGCGCCATTTCCGCTTTTCCGGTCATGAGTATGTAACGCAGCTCTGTTTATCATATTAGATACTTTTCAGTGTGTTGAAAATGATGTTATGACGTTACTCTGTGCGTTCGCTCGTCGGCTGCTATGACACTTGTTGCACACTGCAGTAAGAGTAAAACATTTCTGCAAAATAAAACCGGAAACCGAGGGTATCGCAGATATGACACCATTGACTGGCGACTCCCTCACCCCTGCTCAGTCGTCCCGGTTCCTTGGTTAAAATCGCAATTTTCTCACAATTTACAAATAGTCAGAAACATTTTGGATATTGTAAGTACTCAACTGAAGAAAATATATAACACTGGCCTAGCGGTTTTTGGATATTTTACTGCAAAAAACCTACATAGTGCACCTTTAATATAATATGTCCTTACCAGATAGATACTATATTAACTTTATTTATTATTTTTATGGGGCTGTAGCTACTGGGGAAAAATGAGAACACATAGTTATATTTGCTATAGTTCACCGCTACATTACCACTATACTTCCGCTAAACAGTATCTATGTTTACCCAGTCACAGTTATATCAGTTCTGAGAACTTCAGAAATGTGAAAAGTGTCCATTAAATAGTTGAATAGTTGGTTAACTATGATTCTAAATTCAAAATTGCTTAATGTGGCTTTGGATGAAAGATAAATCACTTGTTCATATCAGTAAGCAAGAGTTGTTGTGTAAGCTTTTTGTTATCATTCTTTGTCAGTTTTGAGTGGTTAATATATTTTCCATTAAATACAGTATAAAAGGGTTTCAGCACTTTACCCCGTTGAAAGGTTGCAGTTACACACAGCATGAATGATCATACCCCTCTGAAACCCAATTTAGAAATTAATCTTTATATCTAGGACACATTTAGTTTTTTTTTTTTAAATAATAATATGTTCAGATGTGGTCAGGTGTAGTCATACTGTGCACAGTGCACAGTATGAGTACACCTGACCACATCTGAACATATTATTATTATTATTATTATTATTTTAATCATAGTTACAACTATTTAATGGACACTTTTCACATTTCTGAAGTTCTCAGAACTGATATAACTGTGACTGGGTAAACATAGATACTGTGTAGCGGAAGTATAGTGGTAATGTAGTGGTGAACTACAGCAAATATAACTATGTGTTCTCATTTTTCCCCAGTAGCTACAGCTCCATAAAAATAATAAATAAAGTTAATATAGTATCTATCTGGTAAGGACATATTATATTAATAATGCAATCAATCAGTCAGTAAATAAAGTTTAACTCACTTGCATCTGGTCCGTTGATGAAGCCATGTCTAATCGTTTTACAACAGGCGTCCAATCACAACTGACTTCTTGAAAAACGGAATTAACCAATGACATTTCAGGTTACAATGAAATAAGTAAAGTCCCGCCCCACTACTGCCAAAAATAAAAAGTTTTCGCGCGAGCAAAATAGAAGATCAAGCGCGAGTGTGGGGAATGATGACGCGCGTGCTGCGAGTCGTGTCCAAGCACGCAAGGGCTTGATTTGCGCGCAGAGATGTCATGCGCACGCGGGTTTTAAAAGGAGCTCGCGGGCTGCCGTTTCCTCGCACGTAGATCTGTTATTCTCTCGCGGGAGTGATTTACTGCGCGCGCAAGCATCAGTTGTGCGCTCGGTTATTAATGGCATTAAAATGCCGCCATAGTGAAAACGTATTACATGTACGTTGGATCACACTATTTTATGTAATTGTAATGAATTAGCTGCAAGGAACGTGAAATGTAATGCTATATTAGCCTGTTACTGATATGTGACTATTTGTCAAAGGATTTGGTGGGTTAATGCAGCGCAGTTTTACAAGAACGATCCCGGTGCGTGTACGTTTTGATAGTTTGTTTTCCAATTTAAAATGAAATAAGCAGAAACGAGAAAACGGTGCCTTTTTTCGTTTTTTAATTTTTTCAACAAAAAAAAAAAAGATTTCGGCTTGATTTTTCGTTTTTTGGTTCACGGTAAAAAACGGATAAACGACTTCAAAATTCGTTTTCCACATGTGGGCGGTCATGAGACGCCCCTTTCCGCAGATTGGTCAAGCAAATCTGAGCATGTTACGTCATCAGTCGTTCCCCAGGTCTGTTCAACAAAATAATAGTCCTCTAGCAGTAGGCAGCAAGCTACCGCTTAAACTGTACAGGGCAGGTCCTTCTTCTGTGCACCTTAACGTTTCACAGAAAAAAATATATTAGAAATATTAAAAATTAATCTGCACCCAGCCTGTTTTATTTAGCTGTGCGGAGTTAAATCTGTGTGGTGAAGCTGCGCTAGACAGCGAAGAGCGGGTGTGAAGCACAGACCAATGTTCAGTCAAGTGTAAATACGCAGCAGTCATATCTTTTCTGTACAATACGCTCAGTTTTGGACAAAGGGATGGTCATTGCAAATACTGTAATGCAAATCGGCTGAGGGTGGGTACCGATGATGGTGAATTTAAATTTAACTGTAACTGTAATCATAGCCGCGAGAGTGAGACA
Organism: Coreius guichenoti; assembly: GCA_039654105.1. Classification (NCBI taxonomy): domain Eukaryota; kingdom Metazoa; phylum Chordata; class Actinopteri; order Cypriniformes; family Gobionidae; genus Coreius; species Coreius guichenoti. Next base: position 6,733,464 of record CM077179.1, on the reverse strand, counting down.
GCGAGCGAGATGATTGACAGGACGATAGCGGAGGCAAGCGCAAGATAACTTTTGTTAATAAAAAAATATTTCTTTGCTTAATATAAGAGTTTGTTTTGTTGTTGTTGTTGTTTTCAGTCAAATAATAGTAAACCACAAACTGAGCATTCAGGTATTTTGTCATTCGTCTTATTCGTTTTTTGATAAAAGTTTAATATATGCGAGTTTTTTATTGTAGCCTACTATTTTATTGTTGTTGAGTTTTCATTAAAAATTATAATGAACAAAAAACTAAGCACTCGTTTCAAAGTATAGCCTAATTAAAGGGGAAATTCATGGCCTTTCATGTATTTGTGTTACAACGCGGGTATATCGTGTCATTTGCTTATTCGTTTTGTTAATAACGAATAATGTTAATAATAATTTTTGTTCAAAGAGTTTGATCAACGATCAAAATAAGCGTCATTGACAAATGCACCGATCAGGCATAACATTATGACAGGTGAAGTGAATAACACTGATTATCTCGTCATCATGGCACCTGTTAGTGGGTGGGATATATTAGGCAGCAAGTGAACATTTTGTCCTCAAAGTTGATGTGTTAGAAGCAGGAAAAATGGGCAAGCGTAAGGATTTGAGCGAGTTTGACAAGGGCCAAATTGTGATGGCTAGACGACTGGGTCAGAGCATCTCCAAAACTGCAGCTCTTGTGGGGTGTTCCCGGTCTGCAGTGGTCAGTATCTATCAAAAGTGGTCCAAGGAAGGAACAGTGGTGAACCGGCGACAGGGTCATGGGCGGCCAAGGCTCATTGATGCACGTGGGGAGCGAAGGCAGGCCCGTGTGGTCCGATCAAACAGACGAGCTACTGTAGCTCATATTGCTCAAGAAGTTAATGCTGGTTCTGATAGAAAGGTGTCAGAATACACAGTGCATTGCAGTTTGTTGCGTATGGGGTTGCATAGCCGCAGACCAGTCAGGGTGCCCATGCTGACCCCTGTACACCGCCGAAAGCGCCAACAGTGGGCACGTGAGCATCAAAACTGGACCACAGAGCAATGGAAGAAGGTGGCCTGGTCTGATGAATCACGTTTTCTTTTACATCACGTGGATGGCCGGGTGTATGTACGTCGCTTACCTGGGGAACACATGGCACCAGGATGCACTATGGGAAGAAGGCAAGCCGACGGAGGCAGTGTGATGCGTGTTAGTGAGGCCAGCAGGGCGTGCTAACCCTGTAGTCTGTGTGGGTCCTAACGCCCCAGTAATGATGGGGACACTATGCTGTCAAAAAGCACCATCCTTCGGATGAGACGTTAAACCGAGATCCTGACTCTCTGTGGTCATTAAAAATCCCCGGATGTCCTTCGATTAAAGAGTAGGGGTGTAACCCCGGCATCCTGGCCAAATTAGCCCATTAGCCTCTGTCCATCATGGCCTTTCAATCATCCCCATATCCTGATTGGCTTCATCACTCTGTCTCCTCTCCACCATAAGCTGGGCGTTCTGGCGCAATTTGGCTTCCGTCGTATCATCCAGGTGGATGCTTTGAGTGCCTAGAAAAGCGCTGTATAAATGTAACAAATTATTAATTATTATTATTTAATGGAAACGGTTTTCTCTGGTGGCTGTGGCCTCTTTCAGCAGGAGAATGCGCCCTGCCACAAAGCAAAAATGGTTCAGGAATGGTTTGAGGAGCACAACAACGAGTTTGAGGTTGACTTGGCCTCCAAATTCCCCAGATCTCAATCCAATCGAGCATCTGTGGGATGTGCTGAACAAACAAGTCCGATCCATGGAGGCCCCACCTTGCAACTTACAGGACTTAAAGGATCTGCTGCTAACATCTTGGTGCCAGATACCACAGCACACCTTCAGGGGTCTAGTGGAGTCCATGCCTCGACGGGTCAGGGCTGTTTTGGCAGCAAAAGGGGGACCAACACAATATTAGGGAGGTGGTCATAATGTTATGCCTGATCAGTGTATCTTTTCTTGATAAATGTACAGGATTAATGGATAACACTGGTGTTGTCACAAATTTATTAATCATTTGAAATTTCCTCACTGGCACATCCCTATTCTTAACCCTCTATGGAATGCATTATGTTCTAACCATGAAATATTTTAGTAGTATGATAGTAGCATAAATAATATGATTTCAGTTATTTATTTATTTTAAGTGTTTATTGTAGTTAAGTTGTATTTATGTGTAAATATAAATTATATAAATGATGTCTTCTTTTCAGAAAATTAATACGTTAATACATTTACGGAAAGGGCAATATAAAGTTAGCTCTTCCATCTGATGAGAGTGAGGATGAGTTAGCCATTTTGAAGGTTATAGGGATCTACTTATTTTTGGTTTGCATGACTTCCAAGTATATAAATCTATCAATTTCTAAAAGAAATTTGCATTTAAATAGAAGAGAAAATCATAATTTTATAGATGCCATATAGCAACGTTGAAGTCATTTATCCGTTTTTTCCCCGTTTTGAAAAAATGAATAAAGGCGCCATTTTCTCATTTCTGCTTATTTCATTTCAAATTGGAAAACAATCAAAACGTACACGGACCGAACCCACAGTATTTGCAACTAATGGGTAAATATTTTTGTGCAACAGATACTGTATAAGTTTGTCACAAAGCTCTCTCCATCTCGAAAACGGCACTTGTTTTAGTTCTCCGTATAACAAGGTTAAAGGATCAGGGAAGGAGGCTGGAACCGGCGAACGTTTCAAAAACTTTAATAATAAAATAAACAAATACAATACAAACATTTTTTTTTTCTGCAATCATACACCGTGAGTAATGAAAAGCACATTTTTTTCTTAAGGTGTGCCTTTAGCCCCGTTGTACCCTACATGTTATCACAAATAAAAAGTGGCTTATTTTTTTCAAATACTTGTCTCACCTATGAAACAAAAGTTGTAGTATGTAGCCTAAGGTTAAAATTAACAACTGATTTGTATACAAACATTTAAATTGCACATAAGACAGTTTTTTTAAATAAAAATAGCATCATAATAATAACTTATTAATGATACAATTATATTTCTACCCCCAATTCGTTTTTTGTAAGATAAACAATATTTACACAGTGGCTATCATAAAAACATGTTTTTATGATGGATTTATTTAAACATTAAGTATCAAAGAACAGGTTTGGTGTAAATATATTATGAAAATGTAATATAGTGCATGTATTTAGCCAAACGCTATGCTCTTCTCATGGATTCATTTTTCTAGCTAACTATTGGGCTATGGTCACTGAATTTTGACCCCTTTAAAGAAGAATGTCTAGCTTGATTATCTAATTTTTAACATGTTGAAATGAAAGTTTTCTGCATTTGGCAAGCTGAGCTTTTTTAAATATTTACTATTAAAATTCATTTTTAAATGAATTCCTAACAGTCAAAACCTTTTGATTAAAAAGTGCATGTGATGTGCACGGATAAATCATTTACAATAAACACTGCAATGTTCCAAAACATTTTGATTCATGGTGATTCATTTTGATTTCATGGTGACTGTCATAAACAGAAGAGGACAACGGATAGTAAGATCAACACAACTTTATTAACTGTATAAGTAGAGGGGAACGGAAATCTAGAGTCTTTGTTGAATATTGGAAGGAATGAATCTTATCTGGTGAACACAGTCCTTGTGTATCCTGCAGGAATCCGGAAGGCTGGCTGGTCAGCGCGGATGCCGGCGTGCAGGTGACTGGGTGATGGGAGCCGATGAGGATCAACGGGAAACTGAAGACAGGAGACAGACGACGGATCGGGATCAGGTAAGTAGCACAGGTGAGTGGAGAGAGTCTGTAGTGTCCGTAGACGAGACCAGACAGGGAATGAAGGAAGATGGTGGCTTATGAAGGTGAACTGATGAGTGATGACAGGTGCAGATGATCAGAATTCTGGTGATTGGGAACGAGTGGGTGGATCTGGTACTGATGGCTGCAGAGGGGGCGTGTCTTGCACTGTGACAGTACCCCCTCCTCCACGGGCGGCTCCTGACGTCCGGAGACGACGACGGGGGCGACCTCTACCTCTGGGAGCAGGACGATCCAGGTGTTCCTGATGGAATTGGGTTAGCAGTGTGGGATCGAGAATGTCATTACGACTCACCCAGGATCGTTCTTCTGGACCGTACCCCTCCCAGTCAATGAGGTATTCCAGTTGTGCCCCACGTCGTCGGGAGTTGATGATGGATCGGACCCGGTATACGGTGTCCTCCTCTGTGAGTTCTGGAGGAGGAGGTACCTCATCAGCACCAGATCCTGTGTGGGGAGACAAAGGTTCAGTGTAGGGCTTGAGTAGGGATACGTGAAAGGAAGGTGAGATACGGTACTGTGCAGGAAGGTTGAGACGGTAGGTGACGTCGTTGATCTGCCTCTGCACGGTGAAAGGACCTATGTAGCGTGGACTCAGCTTCCAGCAGGGCAGGCGAAGACGGATGTCACGGGTCGAAAGCCACACCTTCTGTCCTGGCTGATACTGATGAGCCTCCGAGCGTCTGACATCTGCCTGGGCTTTGTGTCTCCGCACTGCCTGCTGGAGTTGGAGGTGTGCTGAGTCCCACACCCTCTCGATCTGCTGGAACCCGTGGTTCACTGCTGGGACTTCTGAGGGCTCGCCGGACCAGAAGAACAAGGGTGGTTGGAAGCCCAGCATGCACTGGAACGGAGTAAGCCCAGTGGTGGATTGTCGCAGAGAGTTTTGGGCATACTCCGCCCAGGGTAGGAACCGGCTCCAGCTGCTCTGGTGTTGGTGGCAGTATGACCGCTGGTATCTCCCGATTACTTGGATCTTGCACTCAGTCTGGCTGTTGGTTTGAGGATGATAGACTGATGGAGACTCCTAGGAGTTTGAAGAATGCTTGCCAAACTCTGGAGATAAACTGCGGGCCACGGTCAGAGACAGTGTCTTCAGGCAGACCGAAATGGCAGAAGACATGCTGGAAGAGTGCCTCAGCTGCTTCAAAGGCTGTGGGAAGACCCTTGAGGGAAATGAGTTTACAGGCTTTTGAGAATCGATCGACAGTGACAAATATGCAGGTGTTGGACTCTGAGGCTGGGAGATCGGTCATGAAGTCAATTCCCAGATGAGACCAGGGATGTTGAGGGATCAGAAGTGGAACCAGCTTGCCTTCAGGTAACTACCGGGGAGTGTTGGTTATGGCACAGACTGAGCACCCCTTGACATATCGGGAGACATCCTGGGTCATCAAGGGCCACCAGTAGCGTTGGCGAAGGAGCGAGAGGGTTCGCTGGCTACCTGGGTGTCCAGAGCCCGGAGAGGTGTGAGCTGAGTCCATGAGGGGCAGACGACAGGCGGATGGTACATACATACGCCCCTCAGGACCTCCCGGCGGAGCAGGTTCTGAGATCGTGGCCTGATGAATCTTGTCATCCAGAGCCCATTGGATGGGACTAGCGATGATGGCTGGAGGGAGAATGGGTTCAGGACAGGACGATTCTGGATCCGGTTGGTGAAGACGAGATAATGCGTCCGCTTTGCAGTTCTTATGTCCGGGACGGTAGGTGACAAGGAAATCAAACCGGGTGAAGAATAATGCCCATCTTGCTTGATGTGGATTGAGTTGTGTGGCATCACGGAGGTACTCCAAGTTCCGATGATCGGTTATGACCTCAAACCGGTGATTTGCTCCCTCCAGCCAATGTCTCCACTCCTCTAAAGCTAGTTTGATGGCCAGGAGCTCACGATTTCCAATGTCGTCGTTTTGCTCTGCCGGGGATAGCTTTTTGGAGAAGAAGGCACATGAATGGAGTCGTGGAGGATCACCCTGCCGCTGGGAGAGCACTGATCCGACTCCAGTGGATGAGGCATCAACTTCTACGATGAAGGGGAGTTCAGGATTGGGATGACGCAGGACTGAGGCGGAGACGAATGCTTCCTGTAGTTTTGCGTCGGTGGCCGCTGGTGTCCAGGACAGAGACTTGGGCCGGTTCTTCAGGAGAGAAGTGAGTGGTGCACTGAGGATACTGTAGTTCTTGATAAAGGGACAGTAGAAATTGGCGAAACCCAAGAATCTTTGGAGCTCCTTGATGGTGGAAGGTAACGGCCAGGTCCGGATGGTGTCCACCTTCCTCTAGTCCATCTTCACACCACTCTAGTCAATGACGTACCCCAAAAACTGGACGGAGGTGGTGTGGAACTCGCATTTCTCAAGCTTTAAGTATAGCTGGTGTTGACGCAGACACTGGAGAACTTGTCTCATGTGATGTCGATGTTCGGTCATCGTTCTGGAGTAGATCAGGATGTTGTCAATATACACTATGACGAATTTCTGGAGGAAATCTTCATTCATGTAGTTCTGGAAGACTGCCGGAGAGTTGGACAGGCCGTAGGGCATTACCTGACATTCATAGTGCCCTGTGGGGGTCACAAAGGCGGTCTTTTACTCGTCACCCTTTCGAATGCGGCTCAAGTTATAGGCGCTACGTAGGTCAAGCTTTGAGAAAATGCGAGCTCCATGCAACGCCTCCAAGGCTAAGGGGACCAGAGGAAGAGGATAACTGAATTTGATTGTTTGAGAATTGAGGGTCCGGTAATCTATGCACGGCCGCAAGCCTCCATCCTTTTTGGCCACGAAGAAGAAACTGGAAGCGGCAGGGGATGTCGATGGTCGGATGAACTCTTGGTGAAGGGCTTCCCGGATGTACTTCTCCATGGCCTTCTGCTCCGGGATGGACAAAGGATACACTCGACCCTTAGGAAGAGTAGCCCCAGGGAGCAGGTCAATGGCACAGTCCCACGGCCGATGTGGTGGAAGTTGTGACCTGTGACGTCATCGTAGATCACCAGCAACTTGTCCTTACATGGATGTTTTGTTGGTGCGCTGATTCTGTTTCCCTGGTTTTCGAGTTCCTGTGTTTGTTTTGTTATTATATTATTTTCAATAAAAAAAACTGCATTTGGATCCAGCATTACACCTACAAACAAGCACAGCAAACCTGGAACTTAATCACAATTTTTAATAAATACTAATTACAGTACTATACATGATGTGATGTTTGCCCAAGAGGCCTACCTAAAATGAGTCAATCGTGGCATGACACAACTTTTTGAAGTTGTCATTTTATGCAACTGGCCAAATGTTTTTTCTTCATACATAGGCCAAACAAAACATTTAAATGACTATATTACAGTAATGTGGAAAGTCAAAATTCAATATAATAATTAGCTATTTCCAATTAATTTTGGCATGAAATTGGACCTTTTTTATAGGGATATATAGAGATATTCATCCTATTCATTCTGACACACAAAAAGGTTATAATTTTTTTTAACACAATGCACGTTCCTTAACCCCTGTGAATAATCAGAAGTGCATTTATACCATAATATCCATTTATTAATTCAGGGACAATTCATGCTATATTATAATAGCATTAGCTAAAGACTACATTTCAACTGTAGTCCCTAATATGAGGCAGTGTGTAGAAATTAAATGACAAATGAAATGTAATATTCATTTGACTGCATCACCTAGGTACACCATATTTCTAATTATGCAAATACATCTAATGAACAGTTGCCAAGTTCCAGTCCAGCCTCATCGACAAACTTCAATACACATCTTGCAAGATCTCATTTGCTCAAATTGGCTTTAGCTGTGAAGTGGCAAGTTGCTCTGATAACCTCGCACATCTTCTTCCAAACAGCGTGTCGTATGAAGCAACGTGTGCGAGGACGTAATGGTGCGACAGATTGAGAAGTGTGTCTGCATAATAGGAATGTCAAGTGTTCCATTAATTTGATTCCAAATAGGCCAGAGCATATTCTAAAAAGCTGCGATTATGAAAGGAGGCGTGATAGAGTTCTCTCTGCAGGTAAGAAAGATGCACTCGTAAAAGCAAAAAGGGAAAGTGTTATATGAGTCATTGGAGTGGCTGTGCATGCTGTCCTGTGCTGTATGATGTGATGTTTTTTTCAGGACAATGCAATCAGATTTTCATTCCCCACGTTTCATAGACTCATCAATCTCTCCATAAATTACATTTTTGATTAGCCGATTATGGAATACCCAAAAGAGATCATGTCTGTAGAGGGTTATGCAGTTTACTCAGCTATAATTGAACTATCACAATATGCTGCAAGCAAAAGTCACATGCAGTGACTTTTTTCCCTAAAATTCATATTTACAAAAAATCTGGTGTGAGTAAAATTTTCCATTAAAACGTAAAAGGTATAGGCCACACTACAGACATAACCACTTTAAAGTTCACACAAAAACCTGTACGCTGTTATTTTTCCATGGAAGACAAAAGGCAAATTTTTAATCTTCAAACTTTTCTATACAAATGACCATTAAAATTTTAATAAAAATTCTGGCAGATACAGATCATTATTTTCATGTTACGATAAATGGCCTTTATTAAAGAGGATCTATGCCCTTTTACAAAGTCTTGATTTTGTTTTTGGGGTCTACTAGAATAGGTTTTCATGCTTTAATGTTCAAAAAACATTATACATTACTGCAGTACCTCTCTTAAGCCGCAATTCCACCGAAATTAACAATTTGTCCCAGGAACTTTTTTACCAGAAAGTTGCTGTCTGCGTTTCCATCACGGTCTAAAGTACCGTGAAGATTAGGCAAATTAGCCCGGTGACGTAGGACTGTGCGCGACTTTCCAGTTCCCGCTGGATTTTATCCTCCGCATATAAGCTTAATAAATCCTGAACCTCGTCGTCGGTCCATTGGTCGTATTTTTTCAACTCCATTGTTGATTCGAATAGCAAACAACTCTTACTGCACATACAGCAACAGGTAGCTGAAATAAAATGCTGCGTGAACTCAACCAATCATGTTCAGCGCCCAAGTCCCACCGCCGAAAGTTCCTGAACTTTGAAAAAGTACTACAGCCGCGTTTCCACCACAGGAACTTTCCCCAGGAACTAGGGACTTTGGAGTGTTTCGACCGCAGGAACCGGGGTCTAAATAAAGTTCCGGGTAAAAATTTCCCCCTCAAAAAACGGCCCTGCTCACGAGGTAGTACTTTTTCAAAGTTCAGGGACTTGGGCGCTGAACATGCTGATTGGTTGATCTCACCCAGCATTTTATTTCAACCTAAAAATCAGTTGCGGTGCGTGCAGTTGTTTGCTATTCGAATTTAGTTTAAAAAATACGACAGATGGACCGACGACGAGGTTCAGGCTTTATTAAGTGTATTTGGGGAAGACGAAATTCAGTGGGCTCTGGAAAGTCACGTGCAGTCCTATGTCACCGGACTAATCTTCACGGTACTTTAGACCACGATGGAAACGCGGACAGCAACAGGTCTGGGGGAGAAAAAGTTCCTGGGACAAATTTTTCCTGGGTAATTTCGGTGGAAACAGGGCTTACCTCGTACCTCGTGAGCAGGGACTTTCTGAGGGGGAAATCCTTTCCTGGGGAAAGTTCCTGCGGTGGAAACACAGCTTAAGTCTGTCATTAACGCTCTGTTTAGTTCCTGTCTCTATGAACCCTCCCGAACAACGCGATGTGCTCTAATTGGTCGGCTGGACCAGTGTGTTGGGATTGGCCAACCGCTTCAAGCGCGTTTAGAAAATGTCACGCCCCTTACCATAACTGCAAGTTTCAGAGTCTATTAGACATGGCGACAACACACTACTAACAAAAGCCGCGGTCACGCTAGACTTGAGCACCCACTACAACTAACATGGCGATAAGCCTATGTGTGAACTGATATTAGGCTAATATTGTAGCTCTACTGTTGTGTTGGGTTTGGCTCAATATGATGTTAAGTGGCAGATCAGTGGGCTTGCTGCAGTTGAATATCTAAGTAAAGCCCTATTCGGACGGTAATTGTTTCTCATGTGGACATCTGTAAAAATAAATTTGCATGGCACCTCAGTGATAAAACTCGTGCATTCGGATGCCGATTTATTCACGGTAGAGGAGCGAGTTTTGTGATCCTATGAACCCGGGAACGCTCACGTGGTCAGTCGCATGATTGACTGCTGTAAATAAAATGTCATATGCTTGGAATAATACAAATAAATTCATATTTAATTTAATAATAGGAAAATAATATCCTATTTATTATATGATTATTTAAATCTCCTGTTTAATAGGGAACTATACATGCTATATTTGAAATGGTTTTCTGTCTTGCATTTTATCTCGAAATGGTGTCATTTTAAAAATATGGAAATTAGCGGAAATAAGTTAATGCAGCCTCTTATTTACATGAGGTAAACATAAAGCTGCTTGGTTTATAACACTGTTGCGGAGACTCTATTCGTTCCGGTTAAATCACAAAACAATGCACACAAACGTGTCCCTGCTCTTGATATAGAATCACTTATGAACACCTTTGGTTTCAATGAGAGAGAGAAAAAAACTATACGAGGACGGATTAGAACCCACAACCTCTGACACGCTTAACAAAAATTCTACCACTAGACCAATAAAGCACAGAAGCATTTTGTGCAAATCTATGTATTTATTCACTGATGTGAAGAATCTCGGGACTAACAATATTGTATTAGGATGCAAGGATGAAACTATCACGTTAAACATGACTTCTGTGTCGATAAATTAAACTTAATTATGTACTATTGGAATTGATTTCTGGACATTGTAATGTTATTTTTTCTGCAATTGTTATTGTACATATCATGTTTTACCCCCCACTCCTGTTCCACCCACTTTTTAAAACAAAGTTACACCACTGTTTTTAACGCAGTGAAACGCAACAGTTATGGTGTTACACAGTGGTCAAAAAGGATTTAAACTGTGAATTTTGAATTGATTCCTCTTGTAAACTCTTGTGTGGATCTTGCTGTTTGTCAAAAAACGGTAGGTAATTCGGCCGGGGATTTTTACGTGGGTCGTGGAAGAAAAACACTGACATTCTGGATTCGGACGGCAATAAAATCACAGCCCCTGTAAACGTTGAAAAAACCTTACGTTCCTATGAGAAACTTTGAAAAGGACTTTGCAGAGCTTTTTCATGCTCAAACAGCATTACACATCAACATAAAAAACACAGAATTTTCATTTTTAATCCGATGACTGCATGATCAGATCAGTCTTTTTTGGAGGTCACGTAATTGACAACAAAGTGAACTTGATGAGAGACAGTCCACGACACATCTGCATGTTTGGCTGTGCTCTCAGTGCCCACTTGTGCAGGGCTCTGTGAAGCTGCACATCGGCCTCAGAACAGGTGGCGCAAACAGGCGGGCAGCAGCAGGAAACTGGCTGTCCAGACCAGCTCTCTTTACGCTCTCTACACCCTTCTGATCACCCACTCTCTCTCCCAGTCATCTGGCAAGAGCTACAGACACATGCTCTCGCAAAGATCAGCAGCACCATATGACAGGATGGTGTTAAATTAGGGGCAAAGACAGAGCTCACACCTTCCTTATAGTATGGTTCACATGGGTAAGGATTACAAACAAAACATTTGTTTGATGCATAAATTATTTGAAAAGACTGAAAATCCAGTTTAGCAAACAGTTGGCTCTGTTCCAAAACCTAGTGAGCTGCCTACGCAGGCAGCATTGTAAACCCTGGTTTATGTGTAAGTGTGCGCATGCAAAAAAAGTGACGTATACGATTATGTAATCACAGCACTTCTGGTACTGCGCATTGGCCCCCCACAAGGCTTTGTACGGCAAACGTCAAAGTTGGAGCTTCAATTCATCTTACCTATCATTATAAAAGCCTACTCATTATCTCCCTTGTACGATATGATATTATCATGATACTTAAGCCAAGATATGATATTATTACAATTTTAAAAAATTTGCAACATGCTGAGTGTTGCGATAACATATTGTGATATATTCACTTTTTTCAACTGCAAATATGCCCAAAGGAAGACTTTGTCTACATATATTTTTATCTAATAAGATAAAGTTCTCAGTCTGTTAATTTCACACCCATGTCCTTCCTCCCATCCTTGTTCAATATTTTCCTTCCTTGAATTTTTAGACTTATTTTAATAGAAATTACAGTTGTCAAATAAAATGTTTGCACAATTCAATGTGTTTGTTTTTACAAGAAATATTGTTTTAAGCACTTTTACAAAGAACAAAAAAATGTAAAATTACAGTCTGAAAGAAATATTTCAAATTATTTTTATTTCCTGCATTATAAGTGTTGGGGAAAGTTACTTTTAAAAGTAATACAGTACCATATTGCTTTAGAGTTACTCCCTAAAAAAGTAACTAATTGCGGTACTTTTTATGGAAAGTAAAGTGTTACTTTTTCTCACCTGGGCTGGCCTTGCTTGTTCTATTTTTGGCAAATGTAAAGGCCTTTACCGCTAAAAGTGCAAATGCAAAAGGAAATGCAAATTCACGCCTGTACAGTAGAGGGCACAGCTCAAACAAACCTTTCAGATGTACTGCCGTTCTGGATTGAAGAAGAGGAGGATGAACTTAAGCAATAAAAACAAAAATATGAAACACAAATGTGATATTTATCTAAAGAAATTTTTGCTTATTAGGAAGATTGAATTGGATCAAAGGTAAGCAGCAAAGACATTGGTTAATAAAGTGAGATTAAATACATAAAGTATATTTTCATTATTTAACATAATTATTGTAGGTTGGTGTAATATTCTGCATTTGCATTTCACTGTTTTTATTAATTTTGAGGAAAACTGAATCTGTTTTTGTGCAAGTGAGAGTAAATGCATGCTCACATTTAGTCTAGAACTACAGTAACTATCATGTTTCACACAACGCCTCTGCACCTTAATCCCAATTTTGCTCAACATGGGAATGGGAGAGGCGTCAGTCATTAAATGGTGAAGTAAAGTAACTTGTGTTACTTTGAAAAAATTAAGTCAGATATTTTGTTGTAAATTTAAAAGTAATGCATTACTTTACTAGTTACTTCAAAAAAGTAATCTGATTACTTCACTCGAGTTACTTGGTAAAATTATGCACAATATTCATAATCACGAGGGAATTTCACTCCCTGAAAATATCGATACTTGGTGTTCATGTATCGATACTAGGGGTGTAACGATACACTCGTGTCACGATTCGATACTATCGCGATACTAAACTCACGATATGATTTTTAGGGCGATATTTTAAGCCAAAATAAAGAAGAGATTTTTTTTATTATTACTTTTTTATTATTATTTAAATAATATTAATGTTATTATATTATTATCAGGACACACAAATATTCCCCCATTGCAATTTAAATTATGTTTGCGCTTTCACTTTGAGGAGTGTTATTCGTGTGCTTCAGATGATCAATGCAATCAATCAGTTCTAATCGCAAGAAAGCATGTCAAAATGACTATTCCCAAACTGTAAATGGTTATTTCTGCATTTACTCACTCTCATGTTGTTTTCGCGCATCACGCAAGCATTTGTAGGTCCGTGTTTACTAGGCCTATGCGAGTCGTTGTAAATCTGTTCATCATATAAAGCCATCGTGTCTCTTCAGAAGACTTGAATTTGGATTAGACCATTCGATTGATTGTTTTTACGATGCCTTTATGACATTTTTTGGATCTTTTAAGTTTGAGAGGAATGGACTTTAAATGGAGGTGCAGAAATCTTTTTCTGGTTTCTTGAAAAATATCTTCATTTGTGTTTTGAAGTTAAATGAAAATCGTATAGGTTTAAAACGACATGAGGGTGAGTACATGATGACAGAATTTATATTTTTGAGTGAATTATACCTTATAAATACAGTGAGCTGAGCCTTGGATAAAACTAACTCTATATCGCGAATCATATAGTTCACATCAACGATACATATCATCGCATTTTTATATCGCGATATCTCGGTATACGATGTATCGTTACATCCCTAATCGATACAATGCAAAATATTGCATTACTATGTTGTATCGATTTCCCCCCCACCCCTAGGGTACGTCTCAATCAGCTCCCTAGTTCAGTAGTCAGGGTAATGATCAGGCAGTCAGCCATTTTAAGGGCTGTATAAATCACTGTATAAATAAATATTCGCTCCTTAAAAAGTCCCACAATGCACTGTGAAAACCAGTGAGCATCGATGTTCACTATGTTTACTTAACTGAAGTTCTAAAGCGTGAAACATAAATCACATGAGCCATCTCACTACACATAATGACAAGCGATAGATGTTGTTTTTTTAAAATGCAAACCATTATTTAAAGGGGTCCTATAATGCCAAGTTTACAAGGTGTAAAATAAGTCTCTGATGTCCCCAGAGTGTGTATGTGAAGTTTTAGCTCAAAATACCCCACAGATCATTTTTTATAGCATGTTAAAATCGTCACTTTTTGAGGGTGAGCAAAAACGCGCCGTTTATGTGTGTCCCTTTAAATGCAAATGAGATGCTGCTCCCGACCCCCTTTCTAGAAGAGGGCGGAGCTTCACGAGCTTGTGTTAGCAGCTCCAATTACCTCACGCAGACACGCACTGAAAATGTCCCAAACTGTTCAGCCTTTTATGTTCAAACTGGAGTCGGACAATGATGGAGAGACTCAAGAAGAAGTCACAACATGTAGAATGAGACAGGACGTTTCTGAATGGTTAGTTGATGAATTTATGTAACTGATGTGGAGTTAACTATCTTCAAGTCATTGATTAGCATATTCTGTCATGATAAGCTATAAATCGCTCGTGTGGGAACTGTTGTAAGATCCTTCAGAGCCAGAGAATATACGCTGCATGAAGACAGAACAGGTATAGTTTAGTTTAATTACGGTTATAACTTATGTTGTCATCTTGCTTTTATGACATGCTATTGCATTTGTGTTCGTACTGTATTGCAATAAATGTGAAAAGACGGATGCGACAGCTTGAGCGACTCCCAAATGTGCTACAACAACCCTTCCTCTTCTCAACATGGACTTTGTTGAGTGTTCCCAGGGGCGGGGTTTATGTACATTTTAGCTTGTTGTGAAGAAGCTTGTAGTCCCTACCAGCTGTTTGTTGCAGTCCTTAAAAAGCGTGTAAAAGAAAATAATCATAATCAACCACCCCTTTAAAAGTGTAAAAGTATGCAATCTCTCACCTCGAGTTCTTGAAACTCATCATCATCGTCATCTACATCATAGGAGAGTGTCTGGATCTTGGCGTCTTCCATAGAGAGATCCAGAAACCTGCTGTCAGTGAACAGAATTCCATCTTTTGTGACAGCTGAGCCAGACGAGGCAGGGGTCATTTCCTCAATGAAGGTGGTCTCGCAGCAGTCCCCTCCCTCTCCCCATGCTCTCAACACACTCTCGGGGTAGAGAATGAGGTTGGGCCTGTAGTAAGGGTCTATAGCCTGGGGAAGGGCGTTGGGGTTGAGCAACTGTGGGGGTCCTCTACCATCCGGTGTCCCATTTTTGTCCTTGGACACCACATGGCCCTGGTACTGTGGGGCAGAATAGACAGACACCAGTCCTTCCTTAGTTTCCACCATTAAGTTGTGGGTATTGATCAAACCATTACGTTTGCAACATTCATGTCCCAAGTCAGCACTCCCTGCTAATGGGGTCTTCCCTTGAGTAAGATGGTCTTTCTCATCTGCCACTTCTGTTTCCGGTCGTGTTCGGAGCCCTTTCTCCATGCTGGTCTGTTGCTGTGGAGCAAGGCTTGCCTCATGAATGGCTTTGTGGAGGCATGAGGTTCAAGAGTCACTCCCCTTCTTCCTGCAAGAATCCACATCACCATTGGTTATAAAACTGTGATGGAAGAATTTGATGTCATCAACAAATGTCAGAGTTTAATGAAACAATGAAAGAAATATATTTGTGAATGGATGTATCTCACAAAGTCATGTTTCACCCCCAAAAAAGAGAAAGAAAATTGTAATTATATTTTGCTCATGGTAAATTAAGTCTATTTATATCATGACAACTCTCTGAAGATTTTTAGCATGGTAATGGATATGACAGTGTTAATGTATTTGGTCTTATAGCGGAATAGATCTGTTACTCTGCTGCTGCTGTTGATTATTGCTACTGTACAGGCAGGGACAGTACAGGGACTTGCTACTGCCAATACAAACACAGATACGCTGCTGTGAGTATAGACATACTGCTGCTGCACATATAGCACAAAATAGCATATATAAAATTACCGCTTATCTATACAGGTGGAGCTGGGGATGGTGGAGGGTTTCAGAGGAACTCTGACAAGGCTCGAAATTGATTTTGGTCGACTGCTTCCGAAATTGAATCTCAAACCTCAAAATTTATTTGGGAGCGTTTGTGCGAGTGCAAATGATTGTTGTAGGGCGACCTTTTTCTAGAGATGCACCAGTCAACCGGCCATAAATCAGAAACGGCCGGTTTGTGCTTCAAACACATGATCAGCAACCGGACATTTTTTTGTTTAATCTTTATTCCGCACTTGCACACAAACTGCATTGCAATAATTTCCCAAAATGTCATTTGTGTGAAAATATTACACTAGGCTATTACTGTTGTACAGTAGAATTTAGCTATGTCTCAATGTAATAATAATACTAACACTAATAATAATAATAATAATTATTATTATTATTATTACTACTATTATTATTATTAAAACATTGTTTTTAAGGAATAATCACAATTTTTCTTAGTTGTTTTGATTTTAACATTTGAGAAGAAAAAAAAACAGATTTCATAGGGCCCTAAACATGTATTTTTTAAAAAAAACTTTTAATAAATTATTGTTAAATTGTATAAGTTTCATGATTTCAATCAATTAGACAAGCTTTTTGATTACTAAAATTTAATTTAACCATTAAAATGGGAGTCCAAAAAATGTAAACAGAAAAAATGTAATCCAGACAAATTAAAAAGGAACTTGGAAAAAAACTAAATGGAATTTGGGGGGGGGGGGGGGGGTGATTTTATAGGGCCCTACCTGTCTGAGGCATGCTGCAAACTGCAATAGTAAATGAAAACCAGGGGCACGTTCAAGCTCAAACCGGTGCGCAACGTTTTGCTACGGTTTCCGGGTGGAACGACATGTTTCCTGGAAACGGTGTGCAACGGGATTTGAGATACGTTTTCTCTTGTTTGGTGGGTGTGTCAAAAATGTCAGCCCAATCAGCAGCAACATGTATATAAACCACACGGTATTAAAGAGACAGCTCACAAAATGGATCCAAGTAAAGTTGTTTACAAATGTGTCTGCTGCAGCTCGGTATACGCAACAATTGAAGATATTAGAAGACATGTTTGTCTTTTCATCCTGAAATGAGAGGCAAATGTTGGATCACAATAATTAGGAACCACAGCTTCCACAAATCCCTTTACTCAATTGGGATGTTCTCTTTTATTCTGGATGGCAAGGGCAGTAACTGTAACATTGAGCGTATTTTTCAGTATTAAACACGTATTTATACCGATTTCATCAGGCTCCGGAAATTCTTCAAAAAGAACACAAAGAAGGGCCTTCTCAGCTGCCATAGTTGCAACTCTTGCGTCATCAGAACAGGGTGTTCAACGCACCACCGTTTCCGTTTAAAAAAACGCTTTGCAGCGTTCTTCGGGGCTGAACGCAGCCCAGATATTTGAATGTTGAGCAGCAAGCTCATTGGCTGCAGATGTGACAGGAACCAATTAGCTTGTGACATGTAGTAAACGATGTAAATGTCATCCGGTTGCATTAAGGACCCATCAGCCTGTGCCATCTACATTTTAATGACTTGGTATTTATACAGGACAATTAATTTAGCAATTTTTTCATGTACATCCCCAATTCTCATAATCACATTAAAAATTCTGTACCATAAAAAACTATTTCTAAGGACTGTCAATTTTTTTTTTTAATTAATTAATTAAAAAAATGGAAGTACACCAACAACAATCTAATGAGAATCCTCACTGACAATTACTGGCATTAAAGTAAAGAAAGAAAACTCCACATTCATGACTGTAATGAGAATCTAGGTGAAAATGTGATTAATTATTATAAAAAAGTTTAATAAGATTAATGTTTTTTTAATGGTCCTAAAATCAGGCTTAATTTTATTTATGCAATTTGAATTAATAGAAAAAAACTGTAATAACTCGAACTTGAATTAAATCTTTTTATAGTTAATATTTAAAACCAAACTGAATTTAATCTTTTTATAATTGATTTTTCAGATGAATACAGACCATGCATGAGCATGATGGTAGACAAATTCCTGATGTTCTCAGACTGTCAGAGATTAGTATAGTTTTACCAACTTTCTTTGTTTTTTTCCTCTGAACTTTCAAAAGACCCTTGTATTGTTGTTTCTCAATCATGTGAATGCTGGTTGCTCTTATAAAATGCATGTTTAGGCCATCAATTTGCAGATGGATTTGCTCTGCACCACCGCATTATCTAAAACCCTACAGCCAGGTTTCCGAATACACAAACTTTCTTTTCTGCTAAGTTCAGCAGTGTACCGAATAAAAGCGGTGTTCATTGCTGGGGGCACCTAATGGGTGCACAGCCTCCTAATCTGATTGAGTCTGCCATGAGCACAGAAAAATCCATCACACCCTCAGCGGTGTCCTGTAAGCATTTAGATGCTTCGGTGGTGCTGTAAAGTGTAGGAACTCTAATACCTGATCTCAGCACTTTGGCCCTCAGATTTTACACTGTTTACAGTGTTTTAGATGCGCTAAAGAGCACTGGATACCCTCCAAGGAAACATACATCAGTTTAACAGGGCTAGTGTGAAATAGCACATTAAAGACTCCAGGAATAAAACATTAAACACTAGTGATGGACCGATATATCGGCCAGGCCATTTAATCGTACAATATTTAGCTGTTTTCAGACAGAAGTGTTTTTTCTGCTCAGATTTGTCAATTGATAATAAACATTTTCTGTTTCTGTTTTAGTGAGGTTTGAGTAAATGTTGTGTAAGATAAGCTTTTCTTTTCAGTTCAGAAAGTTTGTGTACGACTCATTTGCTGATACTTAATTGTATTATGTATTTTATATATTATTGTAAAGATATCGGCATCGGCCATATAAAATCCCACATAGGCTGACTACTGTATCAAATGCATAATTCAAACAAACCATGTTAGTCTGGTATAAGCCTCTTAGAGGTGTAATTCTAAAATTTAGGGCCAGATTTACTAACAGCTTGCTCCAGCGCTAACCCTGTTTTGGCGTTAAAAAACTACTGTCAGGATTGACTAAAGACACGCAGTGAAAAATTAGCGCTGAAAAGGCATTATTTTTATTATTGCATATGCATTTGTAGAAGTTTCCCTTTCAGACGCAAAATTTATGGGAGGAGAGTATTTAAATGAATCATGCATGGTGATTTACTAAGGTTTACCCTTGTCAATTTACTGGTATTTGTGCCATTATTTAACGCCCAAAAAAAGTATGTCTTAAACCAGATGCTAATTTGCGCTGCACTTGGTAGATTATGTTGGTCATTATGGAAATGATCCAGCTGTGTCCTTTAATTTGCACGTCGTCATTAGATCACGCACAGAACTTTCCACTCCCATCTGCGCTTTTTTGGAATTGCGCTCTCACGCTAATTTGTCCTGTTTAGTAAATCTGGCCCTTAGACTTTCAAAATAAAGATTGGCCAACAAAATTCACAAAGTAAATAGACTTTTGAACAGATATGAGGAACAGGTTTCTGAAAATAAATCAATTGTAAATCGATTCCAAAAACAATTGATTGCTGATTGATTTGGGTAATGATCATGTTCCTCCGATCTTTAAAAAAAAAAATAGAAGCCGGTTACACGTTTGATATACTGTCTGAAAAGGAATAACGAGAAATAGAAAGACGACTTGTTTTTTTCCCCGTTTAGTTTAGTTTTAGTTTAACAAACGGAAAATTAGATTTTGGCTCAATTTCTCATTTTTCGTTTGTGTTTTACAAATCGGATAATGGCTTTGATATTTCATTTACACATGTGGGCAGTGCTGAAATGCCCAGTTCATCTGATTGGTCAAACCGCTACGTCTTCAGTGCGGCCTTAAAGGGTTAGTTCATCCAAAAATGACTCGCCCTCATGTCGTTCCAAACCTGTAAGACTTTCGTTCATCTTCGGAACACAAATTAAGATCTTTTTGATGAAATCTGAGTGATTTCTGTCCCTCCATTGACAGCTACGCAACTACCACTTTCAAGTCCCAGAAAGGTAGTAATGATATCATTAAAGTAATCCATGTGACTCCAGTGGTTTAACCTCAGTTTTATGATGCGACACGAGCACGGCCGTAGGCAGGGTTTTATAGTCACAGAGGTCCCAAATTTGATCTAGTTAGGGGATAAGGGGGCTCCTTTTTGAAAATTTTGATTTGTCTGATCTACATACAGTGGGGAGAACAAGTATTTGATACACTGCCGATTTTGCAGGTTTTCCTACTTACAAAGCATGTAGAAGTCTGTAATTTTGATCATAGGTACACTTCAACTGTGAGAGACGGAATCTAAAACAAAAATCCAGAAAATCACATTTTATTGCATGACATAAGTATTTGATCACCTACCAACCAGTAAGAATTCCGGCTCTCACAGACCTGTTAGTTTTCCCTCCTGTTCCCCACTCATTACCTGTATTAACTGCACCTGTTTGAACTCGTTACCTGTATAAAAGACACCTGTCCACACACTCAATCAAACAGACTCCAACCTCTCCACAATGGCCAAGACCAGAGAGCTGTGTAAGGACATCAGGGATAAAATTGTAGACCTGCACAAGGCTGGGATGGGCTACAGGACAATAGGCAAGCAGCTTGGTGAGAAGGCAACAACTGTTGGCGCAATTATTAGAAAATGGAAGAAGTTCAAGATGACGGTCAATCTCCCTCGGTCTGGGGCACCATGCAAGATCTCACCTCGTGGGGCATCAATGATCATGAGGAAGGTGAGGGATCAGCCCAGAACTACACGGCAGGACCTGGTCAATGACCTGAAGAGAGCTGGGACCACAGTCTCAAAGAAAACCATTAGTAACACACTACGCCGTCATGGATTAAAATCCTGCAGCGCACGCAAGGTCCCCCTGCTCAAGCCAGCGCATGTCCAGGCCCGTCTGAAGTTTGACCATCTGGATGATCCAGAGGAGGAATGGGAGAAGGTCATGTGGTCTGATGAGACAAAAATAGAGCTTTTTGGTCTAAATTCCACTCACCGTGTTTGGAGGAAGAAGAAGGATGAGTACAACCCCAAGAACACCGTCCCAACCGTGAAGCATGGAGGTGGAAACATCATTCTTTGGGGATGCTTTTCTGCAAAGGGGACAGGACGACTGCACCGTATTGAGGGGAGGATGGATGGGGCCATGTATTGCGAGATCTTGGCCAACAACCTCCTTCCCTCAGTAAGAGCATTGAAGATGGGTCGTGGCTGGGTCTTCCAGCATGACAACGACCCGAAACACACAGCCAGGGCAACTAAGGAGTGGCTCCGTAAGAAGCATCTCAAGGTCCTGGAGTGGCCTAGCCAGTCTCCAGACCTGAACCCAATAAAAAATCTTTGGAGGGAGCTGAAAGTCCGTATTGCCCAGCGACAGCCCCGAAACCTGAAGGATCTGGAGAAGGTCTGTATGGAGGAGTGGGCCAAAATCCCTGCTGCAGTGTGTGCAAACCTGGTCAAGAACTACAGGAAACGTATGATCTCTGTAATTGCAAACAAAGGTTTCTGTACCAAATATTAAGTTCTGCTTTTCTGATGTATCAAATACTTATGTCATGCAATAAAATGCAAATTAATTACTTAAAAATCATACAATGTGATTTTCTGGATTTTTGTTTTAGATTCCGTCTCTCACAGTTGAAGTGTACCTATGACAAAAATTACAGACTTCTACATGCTTTGTAAGTGGGCAAACCTGCAAAATCGTCAGTGTATCAAATACTTGTTCTCCCAACTGTGCATTTCAAGATGGTTGAAGGCCAAAAAAATGAATAAGAAATAGCTTTAAAGCCACATCAGTGGGCAGTAGATTATTTGTCAATGTCTGCTCTCTCATCTCCATCACTCTTTCTTTTTCTCTCAGTCTCCTTATCTTGCCCTGTCTTTTCCCCTCCCTAAAGCTGAGCTCTGACTTAAAAGTCTTTTCATTTTCGTCTGTCAGTGAAGAATGTAAACATAGGGTCAACTGATATGTTTTATGAATAATTTTCTTAGACAAGTTAATTTACTGAAAGCTATATGCTGGGTGAATAATTGTATTATATTCATTCACAATATGTACACATGCATTATTAATCTTATGCCTAATGTAAAACCATGATTAGATGACTTGTAAAATATGTCATATTATTACATTACATGAATCATGTAAATTATATAGGCCTATTTTCAATTCAAAATGGCGAAATTAGACAAAAGTTTATTAGTTTGCCTGATTATTTTTGTCTGTCATTAAAAGCTGTTTCGCGGTCAGCAGCTTCTGTGAACATAAAGCCCGCCTACTTTGATTTGATTGGTCATCTCAAATATTTTGACATTGTGGAACGGTGACAGACCGCTGAGGCGATCTTGGTGCTGTGCAACATCCTTGCAGCACTCAAGTAGTGTTAATACTATTGTATGAAAGTTGTTAAGGTGCAGTTCTTAAACTAGGTGACAACCGCTACAGATTGTTCAGGCAGAACAATAAATCACTTGGTCCATGTCCACAAAAAGAGTCATTCACTGTTCCCATTTGTGTCATCAGTATGAGTGTGGTTCTATAAATGAACAATAATAACAATAATGAATATAAATACAATTATGAGACAGAAACAGTAATAACCTAATATAGAGTAATAATGCAATAGCATAAAGATAAGGACATATTTATACAAGTCCAGCAGCTGTAAATTTCTTCTGGTTTATACATACAGTATACGCACTTTAAATCAACTATCAAATCAGGCAAATATTTCCACATAATATTCAAAAAGTTGCATTTAAAGCCTTATTCAGCGTGGTTTATGCTGAAATGAATGCGCAGTGGAAATTACGTGCGCATTGACTACTTCAAAGGAATAAACAAACTTTTAGTATTGTAATATAACATAACAACAATTAAATCTAACAATAGATGCATAAAAGAGTATTTAACTACTTACTTTTAAGATGTACGCACACAGTATGAACAAAAATTGGAAATTGGACCAGATCAGCACGGAGATCAATACAAAAGTTAGCAACATGTTTCGTTACATGTCTGGACATAAACAGACTTTGATTGACATTTAGTTCTGCTGACTTAAACCAATGAAATTACAGAAATAATAATCAGATTCAGCAATAATACATGTATCCGTAAGTGCAATAAAATAAATGTCCAGCGGAGGGCACCAACGTCATTAAAGCTTGGCCTTTTGTACAACTATATTAGACAATTATTTCACAACATTTATTATATACACCTCAGAAAAATACCGTGGTCCGGACCTCATAGCTGGCTACAGCCATGGACGTGAGTGCTTTGTTTGCAAAAAATGCAAGCGTGTTGTGTTGAGTGGAAGTTGATGCTTGAACGCACGTTGGAGATTAATATTTTGTAAATAAAGTGGTAAATAATGTTTTTTTTGTGCAAACAAAGCACTCGCGTCACTTTATAAAATTGAGGTTACATGGATTACAATGGATTACCTTAATGTCTTTACTACCTTTCTGGGGCTTTAAAGTTGTCGTTGCGTAGAGTAGAGGATGGAGAGTCAGAAATCTCTCAGATTTCATCAAAAATATCTTCACTTGTGTTCCGAAGATGAACGAAAGTCTTACGGGGTTGGAACGACATGAGGGTGAGTAATTAATGACAGAATTTTCTTTTTTGGGTGAACTAACCCTTTAATTATGTCAGGCACTTAATTAGTGCTGCTGCTTCTAATGTACTTACACAGAGTTCGGTGTATTACGTATTATTTCTATATTTCAGAGCAACATATGGTTTTCGTACATTTGAGGTGAAGCTTCGCTTAATGTGCCCAGCAATATATTTCTGCTTCAAATGTAAAGTGTAGTTAAAAGTAAGTGGTGGTTACTGTTATTATTAGTTAAACTCTATGGCGCTGTTGTAAAGAATAACAGCACAAGGCTGTGATTATTCAATACAACAGCACTTTTGCTTGTGTGCTTGATTATTAATATTATTATTAGCATGAAAAGCACGCCCACTCATTGAAATTACCTTTTTAAATCCAGTTTTTTTCTGTAATGGAACACTGTTAATTTTGACAACACAATGTGAATTACGTACTTTAATGCATGTAAATAATTTTATCAGTTTAACGCGTTAAAAATATTTAACGCAATTAGTGCTGCATCCTTTTTTCCGTCATATGACCATGCTCTTATTCATGCTCTTATTCATGCAAATGCTTTCAAACCATTTAAGCGGGACAAGTCAAAAGAGAAGGAAGTGCTGTACCTGCGCACATCTCCCGTCTGTGTCACACACACATGACTGGTGTGCACAGAAAGCCGCTTCAGACAGTGCTTGTATGAACTAAAAAAAATTATGCCAAGATGCCTGTTTTGTTGAGTATCCTCGCAAGCACAGTTAAACGAATTAAATTAAGTCTTAAATGTACCTAAAGAGTTGTGAGAAAATGGGATGCGTGTCAGGTTCGCTGTGCGTCAGGTCTTAAAGGGACAGCAGCCTAATAAACCTGCTGCTGTCTGTCATTAATGTTAATCAAAGAACAAAAGACAAAGAGAAAATCACTCATTGCTCTTGACTGAATAACATTTGTACCTTTAATAAGGATTAATCTATATTTAATTCATAATTTATGCAGTGAAGACTGTGAAGTGTTTGATAACTTTATTCAATTTCTGTATATTTCCTACCTGTTAGACCTACCTGAAAATCTTAAAGCACCGTTTACAAGGTTACATGGGTCAAAAACAATGAAAACAATAACTTTTTGTGTATTTTGACAGGGCAAGTAAAAATCTGAACCGGTCTGACTGGGACAATAGAACAAATTGAGCCCTAATAAATTGGTCACAGGTAAATGTGACATTTATTATAATGGCTTTATGTGAAGATTGTTTTAAGTTCACATAAATTAAAAGTTATTTTATTTAAAGCCTAAAAGCCTAAACTGATAGCTTTCAATTATACTGTAATGCTGAATGCTATAATGGCTAAAATTGAGAAAAAAATCAATTTCATAGAGACATCAGTAGCAGTATTGGTGTCAGTTATTCATAAAAAGATTCTTTTTTTTTAAAATAAAATATAGGCTACTGTGTTTATGGTGTTTCTACATTAATTTGGAGATTAAATGTGAAATTATTACAATATAAAATATATTTTAAAAAAAATTAATTAATCGCAATTAATTACAGAGAAATGTGCGATTAATTAATTTCTATTGAATCCTAGGCAAATATGCATATTTTCGGAAAAGGTTTTGCACTGCAATTCTGAACATTCAAAGCAAACAAAAACAGCTCTGCGTCCGGACCAATCCGACTGAGACACAAAACCACGATTAGATGATTTGTAAACATGTCATATAACCAACATACCTGACCACATAAATTCAAGTTTAATTATTTAATGAGTATGATCCTCCACCATCTCTCATTATGATTAAGGACTGTAGCAGATTAAAATACACGAGAGTCTCATATATTTTGATCTGCTAGTCATTAATCAATCAACCTGCGCATCAAGTGATCTCAGGGTAAAATGCACCAGTGCAAGAATGAGATCAAGGGTGAATTGAGACAAACAACAGACATGGAAAGGTTTCTGTTGCCAGGCTTCAGAAAGCCTGTGATGCACTGATGTCATCTTGGTGCAATCATTCATTTGCTGTACAAGTTCGTGATCAGACTGGTAACTTACCTTCCAAGGTGAGCTGGTGTAGCAGTCAGTAAATGTTCATCTGAACCACCAATAATCTCTGCTGAAATGCTCGTGTCATATATCCTTTCACAATGTTATTTTCAGAGCAGAGTGTTAAATAAAAGTCCAAAGTGTCCAGTTTTTGTCCCCGCTTCGAGAAGTCATCTATCAAGAACGTCGGGGGGAATCACCAGCAAAAACCTTTAATGCGGACACGATGTCGATTATACTGCATCTTGCCAGCCGTTTTAATACGACTGCGGTAAGACTGTTAAAAAGCGAAACGACAGGTTGAGACTGTTGATGTCCGAGCACTATAATGCACTTGCTTTCTCCTCATCTGCGGTCTTTATATGGATGAGCTCGAGTTCCCCTGGGTCCTAAAGATCGCACATGACAGGAGTCAGGACAGACACCAGTTGTAGCCTATATATAATTCAAATTTAAACTCGCTAATATTGTATGGTTATATTATGAACATAGTGACAGCTAGATTGTGTTGTTATGGCAAGCAGAGTGACTATATTCACAATACAGCAAGTCTTTAAACTTTTTTTTTAAAGTGTGGTGAAAACATTTATATGTCTCTGTGGTGTTTTTAATATGCTTAAAGACAAACCTTGTGCAAATTCATAAGTTAACACCATTGCTGGGTATTATTTTCTCCTTAAAACTGCAGTGAACCAAAACAGTTTGCATTTGCTGGTGTTTCTGACGTCACAAACTACCTTGTAACCAATCAGGTCAACGTGTGGGCGGGCTTTAGCAAATCATTAACTGCTGTGAAGCAGTGGAGTCTCAAGAGAAGCCAGTTTATCCGGGTATATTTTTCTGTTGATATGAATAAAATCGTGTAAATTTAGCAATATAACGGTTGAATTATGTATATGATGTAGCCTATATTATGATGAACTATATGCCTTTCTCCACTGATGTATTAAGTTGTTCAAAGCATTTAAGGATGCTGATTTTCAGAAGGCAGCGTTCTGACTCTGAGATGGAGAACAGGAACATTGTTTGTGTAACATTAGCAACACATTATTATTAAATGTTTGATAACGTAGTCAAGCAAAAGGCTAATCGTATTAATTATCGCTATGTGTCCAATGTTGTAGAGAGCGATAAATACAATAGCACGCATTAGGCTACCGTTCTCATGCGTCGTACTTGTAGGTACAAACATAACATAACTTAACAAACATAAATGGCTGAGTTAAACCAGTATTTCCACTTGCCATTGTGCAGCTTTTACTACAGTAAAGTTGACAGAGTGGATCAGGTATTCTGAGCTGTTGTGAGTGAGTGGAGGCGGGGCTAATTTGCATATTCATAGATCCGTGTATACTAAATGAAGCAATGGTGTAGAGTTACATTCAAGCTATTTTAAGGCATGAAGAATTTTTTTTCACAGGAAAAAACGTTTAAATATGTCATTCTGGTGATCAAAGATGAGTTTTAAGGGATAAAATTATTGATTACAGAGGCACTTTAAGCAAAAAATGGTGAACAGGTGTTTCCCGCCATAGATGTCATTACAGTATATTAAGGATGGGCACATTGATACTGCAGTATCGATATATTGATACTCACAATTTACTTATTTGGTATCAATACTATTAATAAATATTGTTATTAATATTATATTAATACAAAACATGGGTTTCAGAGACACATGTACACGTGTTTATTTTATTCATATTTATGTTATAATCAGTTAGGCTATTTTGTTATTATTTAATCACATTATTTTTTACACCTATTGGTACACACATTTTTATTTAATTGTGCTCATATTTGCTTTTGAATGTCCAGTAGCTATATCCCATGTACATTTGTCTTTAAGTGTTTTTTTTAAATGAATGTTTTTAAAAATGAACATTATTTTAAAAAAAAATTAATTTAAAAAAAAACATACCCAATTAAGAAATAATCGTAGTATCGGTATTGTTAAAATTGTAACAAAAAGTATTGGTATCTTATCAAATTTTGAAACGTTATATCACACATCTGGGATTGAAAGGTGTGTTGACCAATCAGAAGCCAGGACCAGAAATTAAAACAAATTCCATTACATGCTGAGAACAAATTATAACATGTGCATTGACAAACAAATAAATAACAGAAATAAAAATAAAAGTTTATAGGGATAATGTTAAATCAAATATAATATAAAATCATATGGAGTTGGAGTGATGTTTATAACAAAATATTTATCTTCCCTCCAAATGAGTCCAGTTATTTGTTTTATCCAGCTGTGTGCCTCAATCCAAAAGGGCTGAGGCAAATGCAAATGAAATTGTTTAATGTTTTCTACATCAATGGATTGCATATTTGGCATGTGTTTATCTTAATGTCAAAAAATTACTATAGTTTTAGTGTTTTAGGGGTAGAGAAGTAAAGATACAGTATTAACTCCTGATTTCACATACTGGTTTTCTAATATAGTGCCGAAGGATGTAAGCTCTCCTCATAGGCCTTTGACAAAAACAAAAATTTTTTTATAAAGCATAAATGGTCTAATATATCTTGTATCTTTGCAAAGGTTAGTCTATTTTATAATTAGGTAACTGCTTTAATTGACATAAAATAGATTGCTGCAAAACAGAACTGGTCTGTATTAGCAATAGAAATATATTTTTTCTGAAGTGAGTGGTAATTGCTTGTGCAAAAATCACTGCACTGATGCTGGATGTTATGGGTTGCTCATAATCTTATTCCGAATCCTATAGCACAGGTCTTATCAAACACAACTAACGAAAATAATGTTGAAGGAAAAGACTGAACAGTTGATTCAACATAAAGTTTTAGATCCCCTGAAGAAAATAGTTTTGCAAATCTGTTTAAAGCAATTATTTAAAGCCCTACTAAATTTGAGTTAAATATGCTCTGAACCATAAAGCAGCAATTTTAGCAGCATAATATTACGCAAGATAAGTTTAAATTCTTGGGTCTCTGACAGTTAATAAAACTGAACTGATTTGCTGTAAAATGGACTACTGCAGGTAAGGTGTTGTTTCTGCCAACTTTAGTCACATACTGTCAATTGCAACAGTGCCATCTAGTGTTTAAAACGTAGAAGACAAACTGGTGTGTAGATGCAACATGGGTAAAGGCAATATTAAACTAATTTTAGGGTGAATCTCATTAAAACGTCTAGATCACTGTTTAGGGCTCTTTTTTTTGGCATTGTGGCGCTTATGTGACATTATATGACAATTAAACACATTTACCTAGAAATTCAAATTACCATAATCTGCCCAGAATGAGTCAAAATAAAAATTACATTAAAAAAATGATTTTCCCCCCACAATTTTTACATGTTTCATGCAGTTTGTGTCTAGATATTTTTTGTAGAAACACCAGGATAATATTTACAGCAAGTACTGTATTATTAGAAATAAAGGTACACATACCTTTTTTTAATATTTACAAAAAATTATGTCTCATGTATTCAGAGCATTAAAGGGCCCCTTTATGCTAATTTACAGATTCATATTTGTTTAGGGGGTCTACTAGAAAAGGTTTACATGATTTAAAGTTAAAAAAAAAAATCAATTACATTGAAGCAGCACCTGTTTTCACCCTCTGTCTGAACACAATGGCTGCGTCTGAAATCACATACTGTCTTGAGTTACTGCTAAAAAAGTATGTTCTGTATAGTATGAGTGTCACCTTGATTCATCCAAGTCCTTTCAGTTAATCTGATAAAGGTACAACTAAGAATTACATTGTTAATTTTTTTATTTGGTTTGGAAAAAAATTTATTCGTAAGCAAAAATTATCTTAACTCACAGCCTTTTTCACATTTCTTAATTGAAATCGACAAATTTTTTAAATCTCTTAGGTTGATTAAAAACAAGAAAAGTGACAGATTCATAAAATATTATTTTGGTAATGCCACTGATACATAATGTTTTCCTCTGTATGTGTTTGTAATGTTATCTTTTTTTACTTTATATATATATATATATATATATATACATACACTGATCAGGCATAACATTATGACAGGTAAAGTGTGTAACACTGATTATGTCTTCATCACGACACCTGTTAGTGGGTGGGATATATTAGAGAGCAAGTAAACATTTTGTCCTCAAAGTTGATGTGTTAGAAGCAGGAAAAATGGGCAAGCATAAGGTTTTGACCGAGTTTGACAAGGGCCAAATTGTGATGGCTAGACGACTGGGTCAGAGCATCTCCAAAACTGCAGCTCTTGTGGGGTGTTCCCGGTCTGCAGTGGTCAGTATCTATCAAAAGTGGTCCAAGGAAGGAACAGTGGTGAACCGGCGACAGGGTCATGGGCGGCCAAGGCTCGTTGATGCACGTGGGGAGCGAAGCCTGGCCCGTGTGGTCAGATCAAACAGACGAGCTACTGTAGCTCAAATTGCTCAAGAAGTTAATGCTGGTTCTGATAGAAAGGTGTCAGAATACACAGTGCATCGCAGTTTGTTGCGTATGGGGCTGCATAGTCACAGACCAGTCAGGGTGCCCATGCTGACCCCTGTACACCGCCGAAAGCGCCAACAGTGGGCACGTGAGCATCAGAACTGGACCACGGAGCAATGGAAGAAGGTGGCCTGGTCTGATGAATCACGTTTTCTTTTACATCACGTGGATGGCCGGGTGCGTGTGCGTCGCTTACCTGGGGAACACATGACACCAGGATGCACTATGGGAAGAAGGCAAGCCGGCGGAGGCAGTGTGATGCTTTGGGCAATGTTCTGCTGGGAAACCTTGGGTCCTGCCATCCGTGTGGATGTTACTTTGACACGTACCACCTACCTACCTCTCATGGAAACGGTATTACCTGGTGGCTGTGACCTCTTTCAGCAGGATAATGCGCCCTGCCACAAAGCAAAAATGGTTCAGGAATGGTTTGAGGATCACAACAATGAGTTTGAGGAGTTGACTTGGCCTCCAAATTCCCCAGAACACAATCCAATCGAGCATCTGTAGGATGTGCTGAACAAACAAGTCCGATCCATGGAGGCCCCACCTCGCAACTTACAGGACTTAAAGGATCTGCTGCTAACATCTTGATGCCAGATACCACAGCACAGCAGGGTCTAGTGAAGTCCATGTTTCAACGGGGCTTCAATGGGGCTGTTTTGGCAGCAAAAGGGGGACCAACACAATATTAGGAAGGTGGCCATAATGTTATGTCTGGACGGTGTATATGAGCTATATTTTTTCGGCTGCAGCCTCTGTTTCGGTTTCTTTAAAATACTCCTAAAAAGCCCAGTCTGCTCTGATTGGTCAGTTGGCTCCAGTCCGTTATTGGTCTATTGTCTGAAATGTAACACTCCTTACCCCAAAACCATGTAAATGCAATAAAAACCCAGGCCATAGACACTTAAAAACACCTTTTTCAAACCAAGGGCAAAAGTTTTATTGAAATTTTAATATATTAAATGCAGTTAAATCATCAAATACTAGAGATGCACGAATCTGGATAATTTTTTTTTTTTTACAGTAAATAGAGATACCAATTTTCCCATGATTCTGAATCCACTAATTAAAATAACATGTAATTTACTAGAGGTTCTGACAAATTGTTAATTTGAATTTGAGTTTCAATTACTGATTCAATGACTCACTCATAAAGATTAAACTTGTTTCATTACTGGATGAATCAGCGTTTTTGAACCATCCTGTTGAATGATTCTATGGCTGCGTCCGAAAACTAAAACTAAGAGAATATTAACTATTATTATTAATTTTAATAGTACTAATTTGTAATTCAAACGAAACCAGGTAAAACCCAGCGATCTCAGTGAATCCGCATGATTCAGAGATCATCGCCCCCAGCGGTGAACCGTTGAAATTTCTAAACGTTTCGAAACAGTTATGACGTAACGAAGCCTCGTTTAAATTAAATCACGTGACTGGCAGTTCACCATATCAGATTAATTTTTCAATCCAATCATAAAATCTCTCCTAGAGGGAAATTTTTTTGGAATGCACAAATCGCTGATATTCATTGGAAAGAGGCATGGTTAAATCCATATAAATGTTGTATGCTGAATAAAGTTAAAGAGGTACATTTTAAAATACTTCGCAAAATCTACCCATGTAAAGCTTCGTTATCAAAATTCATGGACATTGACAACAAATGCTCTTTTTGTACTGTACACGAGGAAGACTTGGCTCATTAGTTTTACAACTGTGATTTATCTGTAAAATTCTGGTCTGAAATTAGTTCTTTTCTTTTTGCCCCAAGAAATGTGACTTATAAATTATCTCTAAAAGATATTATATGTTATTTCACACACAGAAGCAAAATGAATCAGTTGAATCATTTGTTTCGATAAAAAAACGTGACTGGCAGTTTGATACACCATGGATATATCATATATATACGTATACATATCTATGTGATACACGCTCCGAATCACTGATTCGAAACAAAAGATTCGAAGCTTCGTGTTTCGGCGACTGCTGTAGTTCCTCCATGCCGGCTGGTGGCAGTAATGCGTCGCTGCACCCAGACGTTGGCGCATACGCGAGCTGAATTCATACCTGTTCCACAGGAAGCAGCGCTAGACAACACTTAACTGTACAACAGGCAGCAAAAACGACTTCAGGCTGGGCAACGATACGCTACCACGGAGAAGAAAACTCCATCCACCCAGGGGGAAAGTCGAGAAGGAGGGGAGGCCCTGCAACACCGGAGGTGAGTCAAAGCGGAGTTTTGGAGCTCAGTGAGGGCTTTTTATGTCTTTTTAACACAGAGGCCGCACTGACAGCTAGTTGCAGCATATGTACCCTGCTAGCGACGCGGCGCAACTAACTAGAACGCTTTAATTATAATATAAACGTAACGTTAGCTGGTTCGCGCTTCTTGCACACTATACAGCTTTGTTGTTTACACTAGTTTCAGTTTGACGCGTAGCGTCACGTTGCCTGCTCGCAATGTTGATGTTAGCGCTAATGCGCACTTGTTCGGCTCAGCTCGTTGCTTTTACCGCATCACAGGAGAAAAAGCAGCGCGACTTGAAGGGTTTAAACCCCTTTAGATGAGCACAGAGCAGGCTGGAGTTTGTGAAACCTCCGGGGACCGCGAATCAAACACACAGGAAGACATCAGGCCTGTATGCCGCTATTTAGCAGCATCGCTAGCGGACTGACAGCAGCTCTGAGAAGTAATGGACATGTGAACTGTGTGGATAAATGACATTTCTTCATAAACTTTGAACTTTGTTTGCGAGTATAACGGTTGATGCTTTGGTAACGTTAGCAAATTTTAGGGTGAAATATCCCTTGCCTTTAATAAAACACTTCTGGTTGATTATGGAAGTGTCTAACGTATTGAAGAAACATCCCAACCCTTTAGTTCTGTCCTAAGTAGCTTGAAAATTTCAGCTCTAAAAGGGATAGTTCACCCAAAAGTGAGTAAATGATGCAAAATATCTTTCATTAAAAATATCTTCATTTGTGTTTCGAAGATGAACGGAAGTCTTATGGGTTTGGAACAATATGAGGGTGAGTAAATGATGGCACAAATGTCTATTTCGAGTGAAATATTCCTTTAATATGACTCTTTATCATGGATGCATTACAGAAACATCTCAACACTTTAATCCCGTCTCATCTATCTTGATAATTTAGTGTTAGTTCATCCCAAAATTATCATTCTATCATCATTTACTCACCTTCATGTCGTTTCAAACTCTTTGAAAAAACAAAAGCTATTTTAATGAAATCTGAGATTTTTGTCCCTCCATTAAAATTCCACTAATATTTCAAAAAAATGTATAAAACACTCGCACATCAAGCAATTGCGGTTGAGCTTCTGTTCGTCATATTTGATGTGCTCTATGTATATGCATTCATCAATGTTTATATGAATAAAAGCCGAAGAAAAGAAAATAAGTCTGTTCATCATATAAAGTGAGACTTGGATTAAATAATTCTATTCCTTTGTTTTACGATCTATTCTTGAATTTTTCGATGCGTCAACGTTTTGGATAAACTCAGGGACAGAAATCTCTCAGATTTTGCTAAAAACATCTTCATTTGTGGTTCAAAGATGAACAAAAGTTTCATGGGTTTGGAACAACATGAGGGTGAGTAATTATGATATAATTTTTGGGTGAACTATCCCTTTAATTTATAGGATGTTTATGTAATACAGCGATTTTACTTATTTTTTATTTATTTTTAAAATGCTGTTCATCATATAGGTTGTGCATGGCATAATAATAAATAGATATAGATATTAAATCACTCTTCTTTTTTATTCTCAGCTACCATGGTGGGTGAGCGCCGCAATGGCAACCTTCTGGTTCAGCTGGGCCCAAAGCTGCAGGCTTACCCAGAGGAGCTTATCCGTCAGAGGAGGACTCACGACGGTCAGACGGAGTATCTGATTCGCTGGAGCCTCCTGACTGTGGAAGATAGCAGCAGTTCAGGCTGCAGCAATGAGGCGAGCGGTGGTGGCAGCAGTAGTTCAGGAGTCGGTGGCTCGAGTGGCTCCACTTCAGGAGAAAGCAAGACTGAGAGCATCCTCATGTGGATGTCCACTGAAGACGTGTATGCCAACTGCCCCACTCTGCTAGGCAAGCGCAAGGCTGACTCCCAGAGGCCTCTGCTGGAGGAAGAGGAGCGGCCCAGCGGCCAGTTCCCCACAGACCACACCTTTGATGAGGGAGAGCTGTCGGACATGAAAGACGACGTGAAGAATCTCGTCCGCCGAGCCCGGAAGCAAATGGCCAAGAACAGCGACTTCGGTATAAGCATTACGCACACCATCCACGTGCTAAGCGCCTACGCCAGTATCGGCTCTCTGGTAGGAGTCTTCAAGGAGACCGGGGCTCTCGACCTGCTCATGGAGCTGCTCTGCAACAAGGAGCGTCAGACCAGACGCAGCGCCGGCAAGATGTTGCGAGCCCTGGCTTCTCACGATGCGGGTAAGTCCCGCGTTCTGTGGTCTCTGCTTTCTGTATTTAACTCATCGATATTACATTTGGCAATCTCTAAATGATCTGTTGTCTGTTGGCTGTGATCTTTTGCTGCATCAGAGGAACCATATTGGAGTTGCTGTTTCCAGCGGTTTAAAGTAAAACTCTCACTTCCTGGGGTATTTCCCTTGAATGAAGAGTAACACTTTTATTTGAATACTACTGGCAATACTTTCTGTTGTACTCAATTAAAATCTAAAAAGTTAAATCTAAAATGTTATTTTAAATAGCCTAGGAATTAGGAATAACTTTCTCTTAATATTATATTTGTCTAATATTACATTATTTGCATAATTATAGCATTACACCCATTGCAACAACCTTTAAATATTTTTGTAATATGTTTTTAAATTATTTTACTGCTGTATGGATGTAAAAACAAAGCAAGTGTGCATTTGTTCAATATTGACTTGAAGCAAACTCTATTCCAAAGGCGGTTGTTTGCGAAGAAGCAGCATTTCCTCGTCTAGGAATTTATTCAATAAATTTGTTTACCCGCGTTACCCTTGATTTTACGGTTTTATTTTGTAGAAACCATGGAAACACCAAAGTCACTTTAATATATTGTGTGTTTTATTAGACAGGTGAGCAACTGTTTGGATACATTAATCGACAAAAAATAAAAAAAATTGTTATATAGCTCAACACAGTTAGTCTTATTGTTTAAGTCTGGTTTTCTTGATTTAGTGCGAGTACCATGCCTAATATTGATCTAGCTTACTGCAGTGTGCAACAAGTGTCTCATATAGCGCTTTTCCACTGCGTGGTAACGCTTGGTACGGCTCAGCTTAGCTCGCTTTGCTTTTCCACTGCAGTTAGCACCGCTTTAAAGTGGGTGGGATTATAGAATGATCCTTGTAATTGTGCCGCCTCTACTTCTCGGCATGTGGATGTTTTTAACTAAAAGACAAATAAGTTTGTTTCAAAGGCTGCTGATAGCAGTAAAACAAAATACTGCTAAAAACAAGAGAGTAGGCACTTGTATAACAAAGCGCAGATGACAACATCACTTGATTTGCTCCACGGTGCACAAGGGTAAACTAATCTTGTATTTAGCAATGTGTTTAGGGTCTCAACCGCTATATCACTGTCACAAAAGCATATAATGGTAGTGATGATTCTCTCTGAACAATCAGTGATCTGCAGTGTTTATACGTCACTTTTTAGTATCAGAACGGCACGCTTGGAACCTCAACCGAGGTGGTACTATTTAAGCAACCGTACTGAGCCCTACCGAACCGTACCATGCAGTGGAAAAGCACCAAAAAGTGAGCCGTACCAAACTGTACCATGCAGTGGAAACGCGGCAATAGTAACGCACAGAGTAGCATTATAACATAACTTTCAACACACTCAAATGTATGTAATATGATAAAACAGCGTTGCGGTACCCCACATACATGAGTGGAAGAAGCGGAAGCGGCGACTCATAATAAAAGCTCAGTGAAATCCAGGCGTCATCAAGCTTCGCCTTTGTTTTGAATAAGCGACCTCTAGTGGCGAAAAATTACTTAATGTGGATTATATATACAATGGAAATAGATTTCTGTAATCGCATCTATAAATAAGCACATCTCAATTATACATAAACATTTTGAAACGAACTAAAAATAAAAAATGTATGAACTGAATTTTTAATATTTATTTGTTTATGTTGTAAATAATTTGGCTATGTAGCATTTAGGGTCAAATAGGCAGTAACTGGATTTTAAGCATGTAAAATTATAAGCATATAAAAATATTTTTGATTTAATGAAAATTACAAAAACAGGATATATATAGTATAAAATATAAAATAAAATTATTACCACACATGGTAAAATTGTAAATATGTTCAGAGTGTTAAATATACTTTCTTTAATTTAATTTATTTGACTTATTCCTTTTTTCTTGTATTGATACAAAACTGCCAAAACAAGGAGTGTACTCCATGTTTGATTCTAAGCCAAGAGGTCAATCTGTCGTGTAGATCCTCTATTGGTCATGTCTTTTCTCTCTAGGAGTTTAAAAGTTTTACACGCATGATGTTCTCCTGCAATCATGTGCATATGGATTGTATTGAATGGAGTGCAATGCCTAAGGTGAACCCTTAAGTAAAGACTCTGTATTGACTTTAGACCACAGCGCAAGTTTGATGAAGCCACAGTTTCCCATCAGTGTGCTGTGAGATATTGGGTATTGTGAGTCATCAGTGGAGGGCAGAGACAGTGGGCACAGTGTCACAGCGCTCTCAGCATTGGCTGTTGGCCATGTTTAAAAGGACTAGATGAGATAAAATTTTATTTTTCAGCATGGGTTTGATTGAGCTCTTTTGTCATGCTCAATTTTGAGAGAGCTTCTGTTCTGTCTAAAAGTAGAACAAAGACACCTTAAAATAAAGTGTAACCATTTTTTGTTTCACTGTAATTATACATTTAAGTACTGAATAATATTAAGTAGCTACTTGTACTTACTATAAGGTTAGTGTCAGGATTGGGGTTTGATTTAGGGTTAGTTATTAATGCATAATTAATAGATATTACTATAATAACTACACATAACATGTAACAATGTCACTGTAAAATAAAGTGTTACCCAAAAAACTAGTGATGTTAATAAATTATACAACTTAGAGAGGCAAAGTCAGATGTTACTTTTACTTTGATTTTCGTTTTTTTTTTTAAAGGGAAAATGTGGTAATTAACCCCTTACAAAGAGGGGCTTTCCAGTTCCTCCTCGCATTCCTTTCACTCTTATTCACAGGATATACTTATTCATCTCTAGTTCCTCTGATTGGGGTGAGGCATGTGTGTCATTCAGTTGAGCGTAAGGAGACGACCACAGGCATGTGGCTCATGTTAAAGGCTGAGTTCACCCAAAATGAAATTTCTGTCATTAATTGCTCACCCTCATGTCATTCCAAACCCGTAAAAGACCTTCGGAACACAAATGAAGATATTTTTGATGAAATCCGAGAGGTTTCTGACCTCTCCATAGATAGCTATTTAATTAACACTTTCAAGGTCCAGAAAGGTAGTAAAGACATCGTTAAAATAGTCCATGTGACTCCAGTGGTTCAACCTTAATTTTATGAAGCGACGAGAATACTTTTTGTACATAACGACTTTTCATCAATTTCGTTCTGGCCTGTGTCAGTCTCCTACACAGTTTACGTTGTAAAAACAGTGCAGCTCCCGCGTCATCATCACACGCATGCGTCGTGGTGCTCACGTGAACAGCATCGGCTGCCATAGAACTCGAAAGCGCTGCAGTGTTTACAACGTAATCTGACACAGGCTAGAATGAAATTGTTGAATAAAGTTGTTATTTTTGTTTGTTTTTGCACACAAAAAGTATTCTCGTCGCTTCATAAAATTAAGGTTGAACCACTGGAGTCACATGGACTATTTTATTGATGTCTTTACTACCTTTCTGGGCCTTGAAAGTGGTAATTAAATAGCTGTCTGTGGAGGGATCGGAAAGCTCTCGGATTTCATCAAAAATATCTTCATTTGTGTTCCGAAGATGAACGAAGATCTTACGGGTTTGGAACGACATGAGGGTGAGGAAATAATGACAGAATTTTCATTTTTGGGTGAACTAACCCTTTAAGCCGGGTTCAACCTGTACACGTGATTAGTAACACAATATACATGAGATATTAGCGATATTTGTATATGTATAACATTTAATATTTGTAGAAAGAGGTCCCTCTGTGTATATGTGTGTGTATTCCCTAGTCTGCCATTGTTTGGAAAAAAGTCCCACCCTAAAATCCAGGCCAGTGGTTGAGCCAGAATTTGAATTGCCAGACCGCTCAAACAAACAGAGCAATGTTTAGATGTGTAAAAACAGCACTATTACAGTTTCCTTATAGTTGATGCTGCATGTTAGGAGATAGTAATTTTGATGTTAAAATACTATGACTAGTGGCCCACATTATTTCTTGTACGTAGTATACGTAATTTTAAGGAAGTATTGTTACTACAGTGTTCTGTACTATACTGAAGCTTTGCACACTTAAGCAGAACTTACATGAAGGTGCTTTGACTCAATGTTTTTGCAGAAAGGGGTTTCTGAGAATAGTGAAGAATCAGCACAATAGTTGCTAGTCAAGTCATTTTGCTGTCAGTGAGATATGGATGTTTTTCTGTTATTTATCTGACTAATGTTTTGCGTAAGCGTACTTATCTTTTATCCAGTTGCTTAACACTAGTCAAACCTCTTGAAGAAATGTTTTTATATTTAAAAATATAAATGTATACTAATATATAAATATATAAGTGTTTGTGTGTGTGTGTGTATATATATATATATATATATATATATATATATATATATATATATATACACACATATATATATATATATATATATATATATATATATATATATATATATATATATATATATATATGTATATATATATATATATATATATATATATATATATATATATATATATGTATATATATATATATATATAAAATAAATAAATAAATTCACCCAAAAATGAAAATCACCCAATGATTTACTCACCCTCAAGTCATCCTAGGTGTATATGACTTTCTTCTTTCAGACAAACACAATCGGAGATATATTAAATAGTGAATAACGGATGATATTTTGAAGCCCAAAAAAACGCATCTATCCATCATAAAAGTAATCCACACGGTTCCGGGGGGTTAATAAAGGCCTTCTGAAGTGAAGCCATGCGTTTGTGTGAGAAAAATATCCATATTTAAAACTTTATAAACTAAAATATCTAGCTTCCGACAGACGGCCGTACGCATCGATTTACGGCGAAAGAGCTGACCCGACGCATGACGTATTGACGAACACGGAAGCACAGAGGATAGAGCAAAACAAAACACCGGTCATGAATTAGAAGTCTAAAACGAGAATTTTTAAAGAGAAATGTGCAAGGAGCTTGAGTTTGTTGCCCAGCCCTATTTGTTTGAACCGTGAGAGGCATCAACTTACACTACTCCTACGTCGCATCAGGGGTTACTCTTTTGGTGTAAGTCGACTTGCGTAGGCCGTCTGCCAGAAGCTAGTTTTTTTTTTTTTTTTTTTTTTTAATTTTAAATTTGGATATTTTTCTTACACAAACGAATGGCTTCGCTTCAGAAGGCCTTTATTAACCCCCCCCCCCGGAGCCGTGTGGATATCTTTTATGATGGACTGATGCACTGCTTCAAAATCTCAGGTACCATTCACTGCCATTATAAAGCTTGGAAGAGCCAGGGCATTATTTAATATATCTCCGATTGCGTTTGGCTGAAAGAAGAAAGCCATACACACCTAGGATGGCTTGAGGGCGAGTAAATCATGCGGTAATTTTCATTTTTGGGTGAACTATCCCCTTGAATTCACCCATCAGATGAAACACCCCGGCCATGTGTAAATCAAATATTCAGGCGCTATACTTTTTTTTTTTTTTTTTTTAATTAAATTTTTTTTTATTCATGAATATATGAAAAACGGAGGCCTCTTTTTTTGCCTCTTTGTTTAAATGAGGAAAAATCAAATAATTATAAATTGTAACCAGATCGATGTGGCATACCCATTTTTTCCAAACGCACTGATATTGCTTTCTTTTTTTTGCACTTTATTCTCTTAATGTTAATTTGTAAATTTGCAAGACAGCCAAAATATTAAATGTCATGAATGTATGAGTAATTCACTGTTTTGTAGAGGGGGTCAAAATTACAATTTTCACATGACATATATGGATCCAAATTACAGGGGGGTAAAAATGACTTTAAAAAGATAACAGCATTATTATTTTATTTTTACACAGAGATTGGTAGGTCCATTAGTTAAATCTGTTGACTTTAGCCATCTTTGTTGTATTATATACCACTGGTGACCATTCAAAAATGGGAAAAAGCACTACTTGTGTTTTTTGCCCCAAGTTTGTGTGCCTGTAACTCAAGTAGTATTAAAGATATCTTAATATCCTTTTAGATTCTGGGTCTTAACAAACATTTCTTTCGGTATCTTTATTTTAAAGGCCCTATGTGGTTCAACCCCGGAGATATGGAGATCTTAATACGGCTCCATGAGTAAATTGGTTAGTTGTACACATTTTTAGTGGTCAAATGTGGGTAACTTTTCAAATAGCTGATACTTACTGTGTTTAAAGAGGAATGTCTGAAGAACAAATAATACTGAAACTAGAAATGTATTTTGTTTTCCTCTGTCAAAATAATTGCATACAACATACCTCTCTGAGTGCCAAAAATATAGTGAAGTTTACATGTCTGTAACTCAAGAAGTGTTCAAGATATCTTGATATAATTTTAGATTCTTGTTCCTATGAAACTTTTCTTTTGGAATCTTAATTAGATTCCCTATATGGTTAAGGCCCTATATGGTTCAATCCCAGAGATATTGAGACCTCAATGTGGTAACATGAAGTTACGATACTGCGTATTTGAACTCTTAGTAGCTTCAGAAGCTTCAAGAACAAAATCCCTTCTTCCAAATATCCCTGAAACTGATACAAATATAGATTCTTATAAATACACTTTTGAGAGCAAGTTAATGTGCCTCAACTTGACCAGTTCAGTTGATTTTTGGCACTCAGAGAGGTGTGTTGTATGCAATTATTTTGATAGAGGGAAACAAGATACATTTTTGGTTTCAACATTATTTATTCTTCTGACATTCCCCTTCAAATTCAATAAGTATCAGCTGTGTGCAATGTGACCCGCATTTGGTTTTTGACCATTGAAAATGGGTAAAATACAACAATTGAACACAGAGCCGCATTGAAATCCCCATGTCTATGGGATTGAACCACATAGCGCCTTGAAAATTAAGACTTCAAATGGAAAGTTTAAGAACCAGAATCTAAAATCATATTAAGATGTCTTTAATACTTCTTGAGTTACAGGCATGCAAACTTTGGAGAAACAATATTTATGGCACTCAGACAGGTATATTATATGTTGATAGAAAAAAACTAGATACATTTCTAGTTTCAACCTTATTTGTTGTTCAGACATTCCTCTTTAAAAGAAAAAAGCATCAGCTGTATGCAAAATGACCCACATTTGGACCCACAATTGATTTACTCATGGAGCCGCATTAAGATCTCCATATCTCTGGGACTGAACCATATAGGGCCTTTAAAATGAAGATACCCAAAGAAATGTTAAGACCCAGAATCTAAAAGGATATTAAGACATCTTTAATACTACTTGAGTTACAGGCACGCAAACTTGGGGCAAAAAAACCAAGTGCTTTTTCCCATTTTTGAACGGTCATCATTGGCATATAATGCAACAAAGATTGCTAAAGTAAACAGATTTAACTAATGGACCTACCAATCTCTGTGTAAAAATAAAATAATAATGCTGCCATCTTTTTAAAGTCATTTTTACCCCCCTGTAATATTTTGGCTTTCACCACTATTTATGTTTGTCTTGCTTCAGAAAATATATGAACAAAATCAAACATTTAATCTGGGGAAGTTTCCAAAATTTGGTTGATCACCCTAATGAGCATTAAACTCCCTTGTTTTTGATTTGTTGTTGTTGATTGATTAGTGAGATCACTTACACTATAACAGGGGTCGGGAACCTTTTTTGACCAAAGAGCCATTTTTTCATTTTTGGTTAATGCATTTTTCCAAAAGAGCCACAGTAAAAAAAGTTTTATTATTATTATTATTATTATTATTATTATTAAAAAACTTGCTTTTTTTCAATCAAATTTCAACAGTAGTAATTATTAGGTCCATAGACAATAAATAAATAAACAATAAATAAGTTGCAATATGGAATTAATTGTGCAGGGCTTTCACTGTAAGGTTGAGTTAACAACTGATGAGCATAAATCCTCTTTGTGTGAGTGAGAGAGAGAGAGAGAGCACACAATGTTTACAACTACTGTGTTTACGTGAATACCCGACTTGGCATTTTGAGATATTTCTGTGTTTATTCTGGTTTATTTAGGCGCGCAACCAAAGACAAAGGCTACAATGCTTGTCCGTGTTGTTCTGCGCACAGCATCCTGTCAGTAGAATTCAGTTCTCTTTTGCGACTTATCGCGCTTTTAATATTTATTTTCAATATAAAGCACATCCCGCTCTTTTCTTTCTCATTCATTCAAGTTTCGTTATTAATAACTTTTAAACAGTAGCGTCAACTGAAATCTGCGCAGATTATTATAAATAGCCTACGACACAGGACATAAATGGTCTGCGGCAAAAGCATCACCATCAGCGGGTGAAATGTTTCTTTCCACAGCAGAGCACCAATTTCAATAAAAGGATATATTAAAGTTTATATAGCCTACTTTTACATTTTCGCTGCTGTTCTAAAAATGGTTTTCGCCATTACCTTAAACAAGCTGCAGCTGCTTGAATCCCAGTGCCGGAGCTGTAGGTTACCACAGAAACGTAAGTGGTTGATTGCTGTCGCAACTCACGACACTCGCGAACAGCAC
This sequence comes from Coreius guichenoti, assembly GCA_039654105.1. NCBI lineage: Eukaryota > Metazoa > Chordata > Actinopteri > Cypriniformes > Gobionidae > Coreius > Coreius guichenoti. The sequence goes on along the minus strand of CM077179.1, from coordinate 6,690,358 downwards.
TGAACACTCACGTTGGCCGGTACAACTTGAATATTATTATTATCATAAACTTTTCATTAACTTCGATAGGCTGTACAACAAGGGAATTGTAATTGGCTGCTTTTTCTGCAGAGAGGGGATCTCTGTTGATGTGTCTAATTTTTTTTTATTGATCATTTGTTGGTAAAGGGTGAGAGACCTGGCGAGCCACATGATTTGTCAAAGAGCCAGGTGTGGCTCGTGAGCCATAGGTTCCCAATCACTGCACTATAACTTTATTAATGCCTTCTTTAAGAAACTCAATGACCAAATTAAAATTGGATTACAGTCATTGTGATATTTCATATACTCTAATGGGTGTTCAGGGATTTGTTCAGAGAATGTTTGAATGAATAAAATGTATACTTGCAATGCAGTGTTAGTTGCTTTGGATAAAAGTGTCTGCCAAATGTGTAATAAAAGTAAATAAAGACAGTAAAAAAAAATACTTTATTGTTAAGGATGATATTGTTTGCCTTTCAGGGAGTCGTGCCTATGTGCTCCTGTCCCTCAGCCAGCAGGATGGCATCGAGCAGCACATGGACTTTGATAACCGCTACACCCTGCTGGAGCTTTTTGCAGAAACCACCTCCTCTGAGGAGCATGGCATCTCCTTTGAGGGCATCCATCTTCCCCAGGTGCTCATCTTCCTTTCCAATGTAGTCTGAAAATGTCATATTTAATAAAATGTCAAATATGTCATCATTGGTGGCAACTCGTGCAACACGAAATAGCGCTACTTCCATGAAGTGCACAAATAGCAACGCACAATTGATTGCAAGAGAAACTTTAAGGGCTCCATGCATTTTCCATAAAAGTAAAAGTTTGATGGTTTAACATTTGAAAATAAAGAAATTAACACAGCCATAAATATTAGTGTTGTAATTTTACTGTTGTAATCTAAAATTAAATTATTATATTTTTCTTTGATTGAAAGATTGATTCTCATTTTTACGAACCAATATCGATTCTTAAATCCCAAGATTCGATTAGTCTATCCTGTTTTCAGTTGATGAATGAAAGGAACATTGTAACGCGCCTCCCATCCATTAAATCGCAATAATCTTTGTGCTTTACTTTTGATATGAAACAAAGTCTCAGATTTCAAATTACGTCCATTTTTATTACAAAATTCAAAAACATAATTCCGTTTTGGCGCTGTGGCGTGAGATCGCTCTGGCTCATCTCAGCTCAGTTCCAGAGAAGCGGCAGCGCGGAGCGCACGTGAACTGATCTTCTCTTCCGCCTTAATACCAGTTACAGCGTGAAATAAGCTTGAATGAGCATCTGAAAGTGTGTTAAAATATAGAGTACAACTTAACGAAATCCGTATCATGTCACATGGAATCGCTCAATCAGTGTTTCAACCATGAAAAGGCGTCAATAAAACAACTTGTGAACAATGTCACGTAACGTCACATTTACCTCAGAAAAATCATATCCAGTGTCCATATTCGTTAGTCAGCTAGAAAAATGAACTCTAGAGAGGAGCATTTTGCTAAATATATGCACCATATTACATATTCTTTATACTTTTTAATGTTCTTCAATATTTAATGCATGTATGAATAAATATGGCAAGTTTTTATGACTGCCACCATTTAAATGTTTATTTCAAAAATCTAATTGGAGTAGAAATATGATTGTAATTGTAAAGTTAATATTATAACTTTATTAGTATAATAAAAAAATCATTGAGTGTAATTACAAATCAGTTAATTTTTACCTTCAATGTTATAGTAGGCTACAACTGACTCCCATAGTTTACAGCATTAGTTAAGAGATTTGTTTTCCTTGAGAAAATTTGCCATGTATTGTACCTGATATATCCAAAATAATCGATATTGAATTGAATCGAATCGAATTGAATTGCAAGCTTGTGAATTGAAATCGAATCGAATATATACATATATATATATACATACACACACAGTGGGGAGAACAAGTATTTGATACACTGCCGATTTTGCAGGTTTTCCTACTTACAAAGCATGTAGAAGTCTGTAATTTTTATCATAGGTACACTTCAACTGTGAGAGACGGAATCTAAAACAAAAATCCAGAAAATCACATTGTATGATTTTTAAATAATTAATTTCCATTTTATTGCATGACATAAGTATTTGATCACCTACCAACCAGTAAGAATTCCGGCTCTCACAGACCTGTTAGTTTTTCTTAAAGAAGCCCTCCTGTTCTCCACTCATTACCTGTATTAACTGCACCTGTTTGAACTCGTTACCTGTATAAAAGATACCTGTCCACACACTCAATCAAACAGACTCCAACCTCTCCACAATGGCCAAGACCAGAGAGCTGTGTAAGGACATCAGGGATAAAATTGTAGACCTGCACAAGGCTGGGATGGGCTACAGGACAATAGGCAAGCAGCTTGGTGAGAAGGCAACAACTGTTGGCGCAATTATTAGAAAACGGAAGAAGTTCAAGATGACGGTCAATCTCCCTCGGTCTGGGGCACCATGCAAGATCTCACCTCGTGGGGCATCAGTGATCATGAGGAAGGTGAGGGATCAGCCCAGAACTACACGGCAGGACCTGGTCAATGACCTGAAGAGAGCTGGGACCACAGTCTCAAAGAAAACCATTAGTAACACACTACGCCGTCATGTATTAAAATCCTGCAGCGCACACAAGGTCCCCCTGCTCAAGCCAGCGCATGTCCAGGCCTGTCTGAAGTTTGCCAATGACCATCTAGATGATCCAGAGGAGGAATGGGAGAAGGTCATGTGGTCTGATGAGACAAAAATAGAGCTTTTTGGTCTAAACTCCACTCGCCGTGTTTGGAGGAAGAAGGATGAGTACAACCCCAAGAACACCATCCCAACCGTGAAGCATGGAGGTGGAAACATCATTCTTTGGGGATGCTTTTCTGCACCGTATTGAGGGGAGGATGGATGGGGCCATGTATCGCGAGATCTTGGCCAACAACCTCCTTCCCTCAGTAAGAGCATTGAAGATGGGTCGTGGCTGGGTCTTCCAGCATGACAACGACCCGAAACACACAGCCAGGGCAACTAAGGAGTGGCTCCGTAAGAAGCATCTCAAGGTCCTGGAGTGGCCTAGCCAGTCTCCAGACCTGAACCCAATAGAAAATCTTTGGAGGGAGCTGAAAGTCCGTATTGCCCAGCGACAGCCCCGAAACCTGAAGGATCTGGAGAAGGTCTGTATGGAGGAGTGGGCCAAAATCCCTGCTGCAGTGTGTGCAAACCTGGTCAAGAACTACAGGAAACGAATGATCTCTGTAATTGCAAACAAAGGTTTCTGTACCAAATATTAAGTTCTGCTTTTCTGATGTATCAAATACTTATGTCATGCAATAAAATGCTAATTAATTATTTAAAAATCATACAATGTGATTTTCTGGATTTTTGTTTTAGATTCCGTCTCTCACAGATGAAGTGTACCTATGATAAAAATTACAGACCTCTACATGCTTTGTAAGTGGGCAAACCTGCAAAATCGGCAGTGTATCAAATACTTGTTCTCCCCACTGTGTGTGTGTGTGTGTGTGTGTGTGTGTTTTTTATATATATATATATATATATATATATATATATATATATATATATATATATATATATATAAAATAAATAAATATACATTTAAAAATACATGAAAAGCGATTTCATACATACATTAATTACAAATGTGTAATTTTACAAATTAAAAAATGTCCTGATATTATAACAATGAGGGAAAAGATTAAGCAGGGAAGAGGTTTTGTTTAAATATTAGAAATATTTGATTTCATTTTTTTCCTGAAATGTGTCCAAAAAAAGTTTCTAAGACATTGGTACATGTTTTAAATTCCTTTATTTATTTATTTATTTATTTTTTAAGGATTTTTACTTTTTCTTTATCTTGGAAACGCATTTGTTTTCATTGACCCTGTACCAATGTTTGTATGTAACAATATAACAATTGGGTTTGTCTATTTTAGATTCCAGGCAAGCTGCTTTTCTCTCTGGTGAAGCGTTATTTGTGTGTCACATCATTGATGGACAAGCTCAACACTGCAGGGGTGGAGTCCGCCTCTGATCGTCAGGATGTCGGCCCCTCCTCCTCCACGGCAGCCTACCAATCAGAGCATGCACGTGTGCAGCGGGAGTTCGAGTTCACCATGGCCATGGCCAACCTCATCTCGGAGCTGGTGCGTGTCATGGGCTGGGACCGCAACCGGCAGCTGCCCTTCATCTCCACGGGCACAAGCAGAGGGCTGGAGGAAATAAATAGTGAAATCCAGAAACACCCCATCCGCTCCATCTTTCAGCCGCGCTTCTCCGCTTCGTCTTCCATCATGGTTGCTACAGCAATGGCTGCGGTCACGCCACCAAAGAAGAAGAAAACGACAAATGGTTTCAAGACACGTTCTGACTTTACTTCACGTTCAGCATATGTGGAGTATGTGCAGGACAATCTGAAGAGTGGCATGATGGTCCGTATGCTGGAGGACTATGAGGAGGTCAGTGCCGGGGATGAAGGAGAGTTTCGCTACAGTAATGACGGTTCACCGCCGGTCCAGGTTAGTGCTGTGTGAAAGAATGAAGCTCAATATCAAACACTTCATGTTTCTCGCATAAGTGTAGGTTGTTTTTGTGGTTGGCAAGCAATGCCAAATTTTTTTTTTTTTTTTTTTTTTTTTATGTTGTAAATGTTTTTATGAACAATTTTAACAACAACTTTTGTGTTTATATATTTGTCAGTTATTACTGATTAGCACTAGACCAGTGAATCTCAGCCATTTTGAGCCAGTGTCCTATTCATTATCCAGGTCCCCCATCAAATAAAATGTAGGCTATCTATTCCTTGAATATTAGTGTTGATTATTATTCTGTGTTTATAATAATTATAGTTAATAATAATTATCTTATAAATATTAGTTATTTAAAAAACCATTACAAAATAATCACTGGACCGTTAAACACATAAAACCATCAAATGTAATATTCAAACTTGAATTAGGTTGCTTGTCACAAACAGCAGACAATCAGCAAACAATATGCATTATGTAAAAATTTTTGGATGCTAGACGCCAAGATGCTTTTCCAAGAAGTCCAAAGTATGTGTCTCATTTCGAAGGCTGCTCCCTCTGGAGGCCACATTTGTCAGCCGCATACGTTTTCGAGGTTGTCTCATTTCAGAAAAGCATCCATTATAAAATTGACTGTTATTCTGTGTGAGTCGTAATAAATGTAATTTCTTTTTTAGTTTGGAATCACAGTTGCGTTTCTGAAATGAGGTGGCTTCAATTACACACGTGGCCGAAAAATGCGATACAGCTCCTGTCTAGGCCGCACGTGAGTGGCATGACTCGTCAAAAGCAAAGTGATACTGATTGTAACTTATTATAATCAGTGGTCCATTTACTCTCAAGTCAGCGACAGTAAACTGATGCCCCATTCTATTTCTGACGTACTCCATGCATTTACGCTACTTCCGACAACAGGACCAATTGATTTGGCCACGGCCCCGCCCTGTGTAGACATGGTGCTAGAATGTTGCAAACCATATTCATTTACATGTAGTTAGAAGTTTCAGCTCGTCTTGTCATGAATCTAACGCCGATTCCCTTTCAAAAATTTTGTTTTCAACGCCCACTGGGTTGCGGATCCGCCCCATGGAGAAACTTCATACTAGACTAGTTTTTGTGTTTCATCTTTTGCAGCATGTTTTTAGATTGTCATTCACAATGCTTTTTTTTTTCTTTTTTTTTTCTTATATTTGAAAACGCAAATTTAAACACATTTTAAAACTGCCCTTTACAAGTGAATTAACTTAGTCAATACAGTAAGGAAATGTGTGCCACCAATTAATATCAAAGTCCCTTTAAGGCTAGTCTTTTCACTCGACGGCCATCTTTGAAGCGGCAGCTATTTCAGTCATGCAGGTGCAGCTCCTATCTCTTTAAATGGGGAAACATCAGATTCTCCAAAGCTTACGATTAAATTTCTTATATGAAATCACCAATGAAATCTGACAACAACTGTCTCCATATTTTTTTTTTTTTTTTCTTTTCTAAACACTCAAATCATGACAAAAAAACAAATTTTTCAGGCTGGACCAGCCAATGTACATATGCAGTCCTTACACGCTGGGCCGGCCCTAGCATTTTACTGGCCCTAGAATTGCACTGGTAGATGGAAAAGAAGCTAATATGCATTTTAAAAATCTAAACAATTTGGATATTAAGGTATCTAGAATTAACGTATTTTGAAGTGCCCACGATAACAATGCCATGCACGACACTGATACCGTGGCACATCGTCTTCAAAGCGCTTGTGAATGCCGAATTAAACCAATAAGACATGATGCAGCAACCGCCATTTTAAAAATATCTTTTTAAAATGTAACACTCTTGTTCACTTTTTCCCTATTTTCCTCTTCTCTGCACCAGATTGATAGTGTCGCCGCCTCTTCATTTTCAAACATTAATGCACACAACTGGCACAAGCAAACTTTATCAAACTTATTACCACGCATTACTGTCTTAACGCCTGGTGTGAGGCCCCCTGGTGGCCACGGGGGCCCTATGCAACCACTTATATTTTTCTGAATTTTCTGAAGAGACACGATCGCTTTATATGATGAACAGTTTTAATTTTATCTTTTATTTAGGCTTTTTAGACATGAGGGTGAGTAATTAATGACATAATTTTCATTTTTGGGTGAACTAGCCCTTTAATAACTTCCACATTCATCAAGCTCAACCATTCAACCCTGGTACCGGAGTCAACGTAACTTGCGCAAAAAGTAGAGCAAGGCATGAGTTGCAAAATCTGTAAACCTCCTATAAAATTAATAGAAAATAAAACTGCTCACATAATATTTACTTTGACCTTTGAGTTTGCCAATCTGCATTATCCAAAGTTGAAGCACCTCCTTTCACTGTCCATTTGCTTAAAAAGAAGAGCAATTCAGGCCCTTTTACACTGTTTAAATCCTGTCATGTTTTGGCTTTTGCAGGTGTACTGGAACTCCCTCTCTAGGACCTACTGGGTGCACTGGCATATGATTGAAATTCTGGGCAACGGCAGTGGAGGACAGGCTGAGAAAGAGACGCAGGAAAAGGCCTCCTCCCTCACGGAGACACTTAAACTCACTACTGGTAAGACAAGTCATCAAGGACTCTCACACTCTACCACATGTTTGTGTTTGCTTTTATGTGTATCTATCTCTTTATATGAGACCACAGTGTTCTCTTCTGTGTTTCTGAACTTGGCAGTGAGTCAGACATTCTTCTCAAAGCCCCCCGGTGGGATGTATTCATTGCCTTACCTGATGGAAGGCTCTCAAAATGACGCAGACACCCTGAGCCGTGCTGAATGGTGGGAAGTGCTCTTTTTCATCAAGAAGTTGGAGCCCAAACAGCAGCAGGAGATCAACAACATCTTGCGACAGAGCCTTGATGAACCGGTACTCACCCCGTCTCCGCCGCTCTGCTCTTCACACAGGGTAGAATAGGCTAGTGTGTTTAAGTAAATTTACCAGCCATGCTGTTCATAGTCTTTGTAAAAATTAATAGTGGCATTCAGTGCCCTGAGTGCCGCACCCCCCACGAAGGTCCAACCCTCTCCATTGACTTTGTATTGCGTGGCGCGGCCTCCTTGTCATTTCTGACTTTAAAAAAAAAATACAAAAAAAAACAGAACAATGTCTAAAAGCTGCTGTGTGACAGGGTGTACAGCAAACAAGCTAAAAAACTATAATTACATTTTTATAAGCTACAGAACCGTAAAAGCCAGTCTTTAACGAGACAAAAGTGGATACAGGCAATAAGATGTGAAGCATCAGCAGGAAGAATGGGTAAATTGTGCGATCCTGACACTCAGTATACCTACGTGTGCAGTAAACATTTTGTCAAAATGTCAGTTTTATATATTATATTTTAGCATATCCTGTCGCCGATTACGTTCCCCTCCAGTGGGCGTAGTTCTCACAGTAATAGGACACTTTGCACTCTGTCTCAATTGCCTGTATCCACTTTTGTGTCCTTAAACGCTAGTTTTTTGGGTCGACAGCTAAAAGTTTAATTCTGGGTTATTTTAGCTTGTTTGCTGTACACCCTGTCACACAGCAGCTTTTAGACATTGTTCTGTTTTTTGTTAGAAGTCAGAAATGACAAGGAGGCCGCTTCACGCAATACAAAGTCAATGGAGAGGGTTGGATTGTTTACCCCCCGGTGGGCGTGGTTTTCAGATTATGACGCGTGTCGCTCTCTTTCCGCACAACCTTTTCTTTACAGCCTTTCGGCGCTCTCTGCAGACGTGCTCTCACCAGATCCTCGAGTAATGCCAAGTGTGCCTTCTCAAAAACCAGTTCAAACACAAACACTGACTAAACAAATGTAGCCTTGGTAAACATTATCTTACCAACCCTAAACTTTTGAACATTAGTATTAATTGCATAAATTAATTGCATCTGTGTTATCCATATTTTGTGTTATATGGGCTATGCTAGTTTTTTTTTTTCTTCCAGTGGCCAATAGTGATATCTTGGTAGCAGAGCATAGCCATAGCCTCTGTATGTGTGTGTGTGTGTGTGTGTGTGTGTGTGTGTGTGTGTGTGTGTGTGTGTGTGTGTGTATATCATTAACTAGGCAATGACTGTATGCTTTCTCTTGGTGTCTTTTAGATGGTAGAGCTTGATGAGTCGACTCTCATCCAGCTGTCCCTCACGAGTGAGGTGGCACGGAAAGTTCTCCACTACCTTAAACAGAATTTGCAGGCCTCCTGTCTGGGCGACCTGCTCTGCTCCCACACTTTCATCAAGCACTACCTGAGCTGTGGAGGGGCTGGCCTTGAGGATGAGGAAATGCTGATGGATGGCTCGCTTGGAGGACAAGGAGCTTCGTCGTCTTCATCATTATCTTCGGCCACGTTATCCTCCTCCTCAGCTTCTTCCTGCATCATGGGCTCTGTGTCCAAGAAAGCTAAGAAAGAGATCCCAGCAGACACAGGCAACGAGACAGAAAGTGAACTTCCCAGTGAAGATGACACCAAGTATCCTGATGACCTAGAGGAGAAGATGAAAGGCAAGTCTTTGTTTCAAGCCTTTTGTTGTTGCTTTGTTATGGATGTGACTGTTAGTGGAACCTCTTTTTCTTTGTTCATAATGATGAATGTCTGTGAATAAAATATTTGAATATGACCCTACACACCCTGTGACAGTAGAAACGTGTCACAGTGGAGATATAAAGTTTATGCTTCGGTAGATAAATTTGCTTAAGGCAAACTTGCATGGCCAATAGATAATCCTTAGAATTGTGCAAAGTCGGGCCAGTGGTTCATATTTTTACTTGCCCTGCCCAAAAAACTAGATATAAATTCGTTGTTTTCATTGTTTTTGACCCATGTAACTCTGTATTCTAATAGATAAGGTTATGACTGCAAAAGTTTAGATGCCAGTGAAATTGCACAGTTCTCCATTCCAATTTCAATAAGGCAACAAAAACTGCTAGCCTAACTAAATAAAGTTCAAACATTATTAAAGACAAGTATACACTCAGTAATAAGATAAGAACAAATAAACAAATTATAACTAATAGCACACATAAATACAATAGAACAAAAGATACAAATGAAAAATAATGCTTGAAGTTTATATGTGGTATAAACTTCTAACAGTGGTAGGTAAGAAATGGTACAGAAATTGAATTAAGTAATCAAATGTAAAATAACAGGGCATAGTTTCCACTGTATAAATTAAATATTATATACAGTAATACAATAATCCTTAAAAATTAAAAATATTTATATTTAGTCAAGAGTAGTGAGTGATTTTTCTCTGTCTTTTGTTGTTTGATTAACATTGATAGAGACGGCAGCAGTTTTATTGGGCTGCTGTCACTTTAAGACAGGATGCATGGATCCAAAATATTGAAGCGCTTCTGATTTTATCCCAGCTGTTTATGGTTTGTTCATTAAACATATAACCGACTGTGTTCACAATGATACTCGCCAAGACAGTAATTTTGACAGTTTTGTGCGTATTTGTGCATTCAAGCACAAAAGAACTCAATTCATACTCGCGCTGCCTGATAGATAGTTTTTTCCCAATCGGGCCAGTGACAGTTCCATCTGTTACACCAAATTCTGGGACCTATCGAATTATGTGACTCTGCTGTTGTCACACTTGCCCTAATTCCAACACTAACCCTAATCCTATGTGACGTGATGTGACGTGAAGGCCAAGTATGGTAACCCATACTCGGAATTTGTCCTCTGCTTTTAACCCATCCAAGTTAGTGCACACATTAGGAGCAATGAGTAGTGAACACACACACTACAAACCGTGGACACACATACCTGGCACCCAGGGAGTGATTGGGGGTTAGGTGCCTTGCTAAAGTGTCTTAAGTGTTGAGGGTGGAAGAGAGCGCTGTTCATTCCTGCCAGTATTGAGAACTGAACCCACGACCTTTGGGTTACAAGTCTCTATCCATTGCCCCATGTCTACAGTGCCTACTATACGTATAGAATTTGATGTAACACTGTCAACTGTCCCGAGAGCATATCATCGGGTAGTCCTAATTATTGGGCCCTGATTTGTCATTTAGATGAATGCGTCTTGACCAATGCTGAGTGGCACATGCTATGTGACAATGCCTGTATGTGCAAAGATTTTTTTCAGAATTGGCAAATCTTAACAAATATTGGAGAGAATAGGCCCAATCATTATGTAGGCCCAATGTACCTGACCAATTAAAGACAATGTTTCATGCTAGTTGCCATTCTGAGTGTTGTATACAGGGCCTAAAATAAACACAATTATAACAGTTAATTGTAACAGTGCACTGTACATAAATGTAAACGCCGGACTCTGGACAGTTGATGGGCCAGTGCTGCATTGTCACGAAAGTTTAAGCCTTGACCATTGAAATATTCAAGCGCAAGAAGACGTGAAAGGGAACTCAATTCGTTACTCGTATGCTGTGTGGTAAGTTTAAACGTCTGAAGCAGGCACCCAGAAAGCCATGTCTAAGACAGCACACGAATACTAAATTGAGCTCTCTTTCACATCGTCTTGTACTTTAATGGACAAATTCACACAAATTTAGTTTAGGTTATGTTTTAAGTGAACACAGTTGAGAAAAAAAAAAAACATGTACAGTATGTATCAGTATATTGGATCCGTGCATTAGGTCTTAAAGTAACAGCGTCCTAATAATCCTGCTGCTGTCTGCGTTTTTAATGTTATCCAAACAACAAAGGACAGAGAAAAAAATCATTTACTGCTCTTGACTGAATAACTTTTGTAACTTTTAATAAGGATTAGTCTACATTTCGTTTATACAGTTAAGACTGTGCAGTGTTATTTCACTTTTTGTTCTTATTTTATTACTGACTGTTTACTTGTCTTTAATAATGTTTTACCTTTATATTGGAATAGAGAATTGTGAAATTTCAGTGGTATCTAAAATTTTGATGTCATAACTGCCTGTTTTGCAAAAACAGCTTCATGACCGGTAAAAAATATTCATGGCTGGTAAATTTTCGTAAGTCACCGACCATTTGTAGGAGTGGTAAGATGTTAGTTTTAGGCCCTGGTTGTAAACAAAATACAGCCACATCCAGCAGTGTTTCTTATCCATCTTATCTAAGTTTCTTTGTCAAATGATTCATTTGGTAAAAGTAGTGCTCAAAACAAGTAGATGTACATTTCTCCCTCTAAACAAGTGTTTTTTGTTGTGTTTCTGTTCACTGCAGTGTTCAACAGTCCAAAGGTGCAGGGTAAGAAGAGCTGTCTAGAGAAGATGGGGGAGGTGGTGGACATCATGAAGAAGAGCAGCTCCGACTCCGGACTGCAGCTGGCTGGCATGAAAGTCATCAGTAAGATTCTAGAGGAGGAGGGACCTCAGGAGAGAAGCACCCTCAGATCAGACTCGGCACAAACTATCCGGTGGGACTTACAAACCATAAATACCACTACTCTCAGCTCTGTGTTTTCTTACTTATAATTTCTTGAACTGTAATTGATAACTCTCTCTTTCTTACAGCACCTTGTATAATATACAACATAATTCTATACATATCATATTAAAATTTACCATTCATCAAAATTCATTTTGAGGCTAGCACAGCATTATCTAATGAGCTTATGATTTGAAAGAGTTTTCTCCATAGCGTTTTAACAGACTCGTAGATCACTCCATTTGTTATCAATGAAATGGACCCTTTTCACATTTCCGGGCTTCTCAGAAGCAGAAGTCGTCATAGTTGAGTGCACTTCTATAGCAGTGAACAGGAAACTACAGCAAATACAATTTTACGTTCCTATTTGCTCCATTAGCAAAAAGAAAATTCATAATAATGTTTCCACCTTTACCGTTGTATTAGAAATACCATCGTGGTAGTTGTGTTTTTGTTTTTTGTAAATTAATGCGTAATATAAAATTTGGTAACACTTTATTTGTGTCCTTGTTACATGTAACTGTCCCTCAACCAAATACAAATTCTACCCTAATCCTATAGTAAGTACATGTAGTTACTTAATATTGCTCAGTACTTAAATATATAATTACACTGTAACAATGACACCTTAAAATAAAGTGTAACCTCATTTTTTTTTTTTTTTTTAAGGTTACACTTTATTTTAGTGTCCTTGTTACAGTGTAATTATACATTTAAGTACTGAGTGATATTCATTAAGTACATGTGCTTACTATAGGGTGAGGATTAGGATTAGGGTTTGTTTTAGAGTTGTAACAAGGACTGTTAAATTACCAACATTTTCTTTTGCCATTTTAACTGTGAAAACGTTTTTTGAAAAGGGTCCACTGTCTACATGCAATGCGTAATGCATTACATTCCATAAACCGTAATGTAGAGTAACCATTATTATTAGTTTATATCACAAAGTTTTAAAATAACTTCCTTTTCTTTTTTCCAGTGACAAAGTCTTAAAGATGTTGGTGGAGATGATTGGCAGTCAGCCCAAGCAGAACGCTGTCATTGCGCTGCTGCTGACCCGCAGTCTTATGCTGAAATACGAGTGGAGGGTCTCCTTCGCCACAGAGGGCGGCGTTAAAGCCATCCTGTGCTGCATGCAGGAGTATCCTACTTGTATACAAGTGCAGCAGATCGCACTGGCGGTGAGTGGCGATTCTTGTGACGTGTTCATATGCCTTATGCCTTTAAGGACATGAGTTATGTTCTTCCTGTGTAGAATGTCATTCTTCATGCAGTCTTTTAGAACTGTGCGTTGACTATAATTAATTTATTTTAACATGCTGTTCATGAAAATATGATGAGAAAATAATTCTAATAATGCACCTGGGCAACCCCTCTCCCCAGAAAAAAAAAAAATATTACTGCATTTTCTGGAATGCGAGTTGCATTTTTTTTTTTTTTTAATCATCTGAAACATGCTGCTATCATGCATTTAATGTCGTGCACACGTTTGAATTTGCTACAAATGCGAGTGGTAACATTTATTTGTATTGCACTTTTCCCGCACGCCAGTAGTTTTAGTTTCGCTTTAAAGAAATGGTTCACCTAAACATGAAAATGATCCCATAATTTACTCACCCTCAAACCATCCTAGGTGTATATGACTTTCTTCTTTCAGCCAAACACAATCGGAGTTATATAAAAAAATATCCTGGCTCTTTCCAGCTTTTAAAATGGCATTGAGTAGTGCCTGAGTTTTTGATCCATCCAGCATAAAAGTAATCTATATGACTCCCGCGGGTTAATAAATTCCTTCTGAAGTGAAGCGTGGGTTTTTGTAAGAAAAATATCCATATTTAAAACTTTCTAAACTATAATCACTGGTTTCTGGCAACGCCCGTACACGCGTTCTGGAGAGTGTCGAGTTCCGGTGGAACGGTGACCTTAGGTCGGAATTGACGAATGTGGTAGCCCAGAGGATAGAGCAAAACAAAACATCGGTCACGAATTAGAAGTCTAAAGCAAGAAGTTTTAAAGAAAAACGTCGGAGGATTTCCATAAGAGCAGAGGAGCTACGTCATACATTGAGTTGGAGGTCACCCTTCCGCTTGAACTCAACTCTTTCGATAGTGTTTATAATGTTTGTAAATGTTTCATTTTTATTTCTTTATGTAATAATAAAATGTGACTTATGCACTAGGGCTGGGTAAAAAAAATTGATTTCTCGATTTTTAATCGATTCTCATTTTTATGAACCGATATCGATTCTTAAATCCCAAGAATCGATTAGTCTATTCAGTGGATAAATGAACGGAACATTGTAGAGCCCCTCCCATCCAATAAAACGCAATAATCTTTGTGCTTTGTTACTTTTGATATGAAACAAAGTCTCAGATTTCAAATGATGTCCATTTTATTACAAAATTAAAAAAATAAACTGTTTTGGCGCTGTTTAATGTTTAGTGTAGCGCCTCAGTTCAACAGAAGCGGCAGCACGGAGCTCACGTGAACTGATCATCTCCTCCGCTTTAATACCAGTTACAGCACGAAATAAACATGAATGAACATCTGAAGGTATGTTAAAAGATAAAGTACAACTTACCGAAATCTGTCTCATGACTCAATCACTCAATCAGGGTTTCAACCATGGAAAGACGTCAATAAAACAGCTTGTGAACAGTGTCACGTAACGTCACATTTACCTCAGAAAAACCATATCCAGTGACCATAAACTTATTAGTCAGCTAGAAAAATGCATTTTACTAAAGATGTGCACCATATTCATTATAATGTTTAATGTCCTTCAATATTTAATGCATGTTTGAATAAATCCTTCAGGTTTTTACGACAGCCACCATTTAAATGTTTATATTTCAAAAAAACTAATTGGAGTAGAAACATTATTATGTAATTGTAAAGTTAGTATTATAACTCTATTATTATAAAAACTTCCTTAAGTGTAATTTAAGTGTTTGTATACAAATCAGTTCATTTTAACCTTCAATATTATAGCAACTGACTCCCATGTATAGTGAAATCGAATCATGAAATTTGTGTCAATACCCAGCCCTATTATGCCCTATCCAGCCCCAGCCCTTTTTTTTTTTTTTCTCTCTCAACAATGCAATTTTGAACCTGTGCGACTTCTAGTCAGGTGTGGCTTATTTTCTGGAAAATGCAGTAATGTTAATAACGGAATTAAGGAACAGAATCGTTGAGTGGAATCCCTACGATCTTCGTATCCATTGAGCAGAATCTTTTTATAGCACATTGTCAGTACACCGCAAATATACTTTTATGGATACATAAGTATTGAAACTTCAGAGTGCCTGACGAATATGAATTTTTCTCTCCCAGACTCTGAAGGTCATCACAGGTGCCAGTAAACACGACCCCCGCAGTGTGGGTGCATGTCTGCCCCTTTCTGAGTCTGGCACTCAGATGATGCTGGAGATTTTTGCAAGCATAGGCTCTGCTACACCAGAAGGCTCCAAAGGGCTCCTGTGTGCCATCCCTTCTGCCATTGACCTCATGTTCGGCACAACGGGGTAAGAGGTTTAAAGTCTGTTTTAGATAGGGTTAAAAATTCCGGGAATTTTCAAGGCTGGAAACTTTCCATGGAAATTAACGGGAATATATGGTAATTAATCCGAATTAATCGGAATAAACCGGGAATTCGCAAAATTGCAGGTAACAGGGAACTTAAATGTAGTTGGAAAAAAATCTTGCAGCATAATCTTGGTTAAAACAACCAGATTTAATGCACTTTCAGTTGAATTTCTACCCTGCACATCCCTTAATCACATGCACACAGCATTCCTCCATAACATGCACATTTGATCGAAAATACAGAAAAAACTGTGATATTGTGAAATATTATTACAATCTATTTTAATATACTTTAAAATATAATTTATTTCTGTAATGCAAAGAAGAATTTTCATCAGCCATTACTCCAGTCTTCAGTGTCAATGATCCTTCAGAAATCATTCTGATATGCTGTTTTAGTTTTATTATCAATGTTAGAAACAGTTGTGCTGCTTTAATATATTTTTTTTATTATAACCTGATGCTTTTTTCAGGATTCTTTGATGGAAAAAAAAGTTAAAAAGAACATTTATTCAAAATAGAAATCTTTTGTAACAATATACACTACTGTTCAAAAGTTTGGGGTCAGTAATTTATTTTTTTCTTTCTTTTTTTGAAAGAAATACTTTTATTCAGCAAGAATGTTAAATTTAACACATTTAAAAAAAAAAAACAGTTAGTAAAGACTTATATTGTTAGACAATATTTCTATTTTGAATAAATGCTGTTCTTTTTAACTTTTTATTCAATTAATCTTTAAAAAAAGTATCACATGTTCCAAAAAAAAATAAGCAGCACAACTGATAATTCATTGATAATAACAGAGTATCAAATCAGCATATTAGAATGATTTTTGAAGGATCATGTGACTCTGAAATAAATAACACATGCATAACAATTGCTGCAGTAAAAATATTTTACATATATACTAAATTAGAATTAATTGGAAAATACTGTATATCAATATGCAAAAAAAATGTAACTAACATCTGCTTATGACCAAACAAAGTGTTTATATTTATGTTTGTATATGATAGTTTATATAAGTTTCCACAAATTTCCAATTAATTCCCATAAATTAAGTTTCCAACATGGAATATTTCCAAAATCCCCCAGATTAAGTTCCCATGGAAAGTTTGCGGAAACTTTCCGCCCCTTTGCAACCATAGTTTTAGATGTAGTGTAATTGAATGAAATTCACTGAATTCACATTCATTTTTCTACTGTGATTTAAGCAGTTGTGGTTTGTCTGTGCGGAACGGGCTGCTGGTCATCATCATGCTGATTTCCAGCCACAAGAGCCTGGCGGAGCAGCTAGTCGCCTGCAATGTCAGTGCAACACTGAAGAAGTGCCTTTCTGCTCAGAATCATCACAGCATGCTGGCCATCATCGCCCTCAACCACATCTCCATGGTCCACAAACTGGAGAAAAAAGGTATCGTCATGCATTGTAACTGCTTGCCAAATTGAATTGCTTTTAGATGCTAACAAACAACTAATAATTACCATCATAGCATAATTAACCAGAAATGTGTGAATGATTTGAACAGTTGGAGGTTAAGGCATTGGGTCAAAATACATAGTCGTCTCTAAAACAACGGCCCTGTCAATAAAGCAGTAAACATTCACTCTTTACTTGGGATATAAATGTTTGTACCTCAAATTGCCTCGTAAAGAAGCAGCACTGTTTGCCTCTGTAGAGTCTCAAGAAGAGCATGACTTTAAGGACACAGAGCTAAAGATGTTGGTGGTGAGTCTGAAGGAAATGCCAGCCACCAAAGAGGTCATACTGACCCTGGAGCAGCTGCTCTGCGACGACGCCTCCCAACTGGAGGAAGAGAGAAATGAGGTAACTCGCAGCAGAGACACCTTCCAGGACCTCATCCGCCTCCTGGACCAGCACAGAGCGGATCGGGCTGTACAGCTTTCTATCCTTAGGTGAGCCTATCTTAATTAGGTAATAGTTAGGTAACAGATATTTCAAGCTACTTTGAGGTGCACTCACAAAAGCATGTCTAGGTCACATTTGACCCTTTTTTTTAATATTATGTCAAGAGTAGGGTTGGGTATCGAGAATCGGTTCCATTTTAGAACTGGTTCCAAATTTACAAAAACCATGGATTCGGTAAGACGTGCATTTCGATTCTGCTTATCGTTTGCTGTGTGTGCATTTTAATATTTTTTTTTTTTTTTTTTTTTTTTTTTTTTTTTAAAACCATCCAAGTGCAATCGGGGGGTTGTGTTTGAGCGCGCACTGAGCTGAAAGGGCTTGAATGAAGTGCGTTTGGCTTTTCGATAAAACTACTAGAGGATATAGCGCTGAAATATCATTACCACAAACGATCCTGAGAGCTTGTTGTGTGATCCGCACCGCTGTTTTGACGCTCTGCTGTCTTCAACTAGAAACAGGAAATCATGATGATGTGATGTCTGATGTCTCAACATCGTGATGTCTGTCAGCCATCGGCAATGGAAGATGGCATCGTCTATCGGCCCAACCCTAACACAAAATTGTCCAAATATCCTTGTAAACACAGGCGGTTATGTCTAAAGTCAACGTAAACAGTTGAGAAAGAAAACGCACATGTAACAGTACATTGGATCAGTGCATTAAATCTTAAAGTGACAGCAGCCTAATAAACCTGCTGCTGTCTGTGTGCTTAATGTGAATCAAACAACAAAACAAAGACTCACTCACTGCTCTTGACTGAATAACTTTTGTAACTTTAATAAGGATTCATCTATATTTTATTTATAAAAGGAAAACTATGCAGTTATTTTACATCTGATATCTGTCAGTATTTATTTAAGCTATTGCTAATTAGTTTGTTTTTATTTTATTACTTACTGTTTACTTGTCTTTAATAATGTTTGAAATTTATATTAGTTTTTCTAGTTGTTTTTGCTGTTGTATTTTTGTTAAAACCGTAGGCAAAAGTTCCTTGTGCATGTAAGTGTTCTGTCAGCTGATTTTTGATAATGGTATTCAGCTCCAAGAGAATGTTTTGCAAAAAGACACAAAATATGTTTGATATCTAAATGTTTTTTTCTTTTTTGTACCTTATTACAATCAACTGGGAATCGATAAGTAGAATCAGAATCGCTAACATTCAAAGGATACCCAACCCTAATTTAGAGTATGGTTTCCATTACTGTCGTTAGATCCTCATTTTTGCAGTGCTTGTAACTTTTTATTCTATTACAGTAGAAATGATGCTTTTTACAATACAATGCTTTTTTAATTAAATAATAATAAAAATATTTAAAAGGCAGTACAAATATAACCATGATATATAAGTATTTTACTTTTTTTAATGTCTTTTTCATGAATTTTTTGACATTACAAAAATCTTAAGTCCTGCAAAATAGGTTTAATTTATTTTCAAGTAGCGAGAGAGAGATAGCGAGAGAGAGAGAATATTATTTTTTCTTTTGATTACGTTACATTTTGTTTTATCCATTTATTTAAAGTAATAATTGAAAATAAAAAAATACTAATTTTGTCATTATTTACTAACCTTGCCTATTCGTTACATAATTACATGAAAAAGAGTGAACAGCACTTTTTTTTAACATTTATCTTATGTTCCACACAAGAAAGTTGGAATGACAAAAAATAAATGTTTGTATTCCTTACTCTTTAAAGTCTTGATTTTTAATTTTGTATTTTAACTCTTTTATATTTAACAGGATTTTGAACAAGTTCTTGGATAACTACCAGGAGGATCTGTTGCCGTGGCATGAGAGTATTGAGCCTTGCCTGTCATCTATGACCGCCTTTGTCAGTGACAGAGAGGTACTTTTCTTCATTTAGCTTTATAAGATCATGATTTCATAATGGTAGTATTTCATGACTCTTTATCCCCATTTAGGTTGTACAGCAGTTCATCCGCTTCTTGTATCGACTTGCCTCGTTGAATAAAGACTATGCTGTTGTGATGTGTCGGCTGGGCACCAAAGAGGCTCTTCTCAAAGCCCTGGACAAACACAGCACCAGCCTCCTCATGGTCACGGAGCTACGAGACCTGATCACTGACTGTGAGAAGTACGCCAGCCTCTACAAGAAAATGACCACCAGTGTGCTGGCAGGGTGTATACAGGTATAAAGTAGGCCTGTTCAGAAATAGATATTTGCAAAATTGACTAGTTAGTGAGTTGACTGAACAACCAGTCTACCGATTAGACTAAGGAAGCCCTATATAATTCCACTGGCTTCTGATTTACCTGACCTCAAAGGAACAGACTTGTTCCTTAGAATGCATTTACATAAACAGCTTATTACATGATAATTCATAAAACATAACGAGGACATGTTTAATGGTTTGTTAGACTATCAGTGTAAATAATAGGCATTTATTTGATGTTCCTTTAATTACATGCTCCATATCTGCATCTTTAGATGGTCCTTGGTCAGATTGAAGAGCATCGTCGCAGCCATCAGCCCATCAATATTCCCTTCTTTGATGTGTTCCTGCGGAACTTGTGCCAAGGTTTGTTGATGTAAAGTGTAATCATTAAAGCAATGGTTCACCATTTATTCACTCATTTACTCACTCTTATGTCTTTCCAACCTACCTCATTCATTTCTTTCTTCCATTAAACACACAAGAAGTTAGGCAGGAAGTCTGAGCTGTGCTTTTCTATACATGTGACCTGTTTTTATACTAAGAAAAAAGTGCCATAAAAGTCTTAAAGTAGTCATCTATTTTGTAAAAGCATGTTATAGATCTTATTGTGAAAGATTCATCCATCCATGCATTCGATCTTCCCGTAAAAATGACAGACTGCTCTCTGGTGACTTATGTCGGACTTCAATCATGTAGCTTCACAATAGACTTCATCTCAAAACCTAATCAACAACCAGTGGATGTATGTCACGATATGGAAGAAAATATCTGTTGATATTTCAGTTTCATCATTTCGAAAAATCAGAAGCTAGCTTTGTGTGAGAAATCACCATCCACATTGTTGTATGGAAAAGAAAAGATCTGAAATTCTGCCTAACATCTGTTTAAGGACATGCTAAAACTAAATAATTTAGATTTTGTGGAAACAATTTTTTTCTTCTTGGCTGATTATATTGATTTAAAAATAGTCCTTTAAAACCGTTGCTTAAGAATAACCATGCTATGTAATTAGTTCCATTTTAGGTATAAATATCCCAATTCCATGGGATTTAGTTGAATTGGTGTGATGTTTTCCAGGCTCCAGTGTGGAACTGAAAGAGGACAAATGCTGGGAGAAGGTGGAGGTCTCCTCTAATCACCATCGAGCTAACAAACTGACAGACAAAAACCCCAAAACCTACTGGGAATCGAATGGCTGTACTGGCTCCCACTTTATCAACATTTACATGCATAAAGGGGTGGTCATCAGGTATGTTGGCTTGGCTACTCTTCATTTCAATGTAATTTTAATGCCTCCAAAATTAATAAAATACCTCAAATTCAAGATAAAGGGGCAACAAAATGTCCCTATATTATTTTTATATTAATAACATTAATATATCATATTAATATATGTTTTTCCCAAATATCAGCATGACTGCAAATGTAATATTGATTTTTATACAACAGTTCAATAAACAAGAAGCTGATATTAAGTGACTTTTAACACCAATATTGTCAATATTGTCTTTTTTGCCCAATAGTTCCAGTCAAAGGCACAGCAGATGGTATTTAGTTCCTGAATGATTCCACATTTTGAATGAATCTGTTTGAGTAAATGATTCAATGACCCCTTCATAAAGACAGCCACTTGCTTCATTCCTGAATAAATCAGCTGTTTTCATGTATTGGTTGAATAGATGATTGTTACTTTATTTATTCAAAAAATTATATTTCAAACCTTAATCTCACATTATTTATGCAGTTGTAACAGGTCCATAGTGTCTTATACTAATTGAATTTGTTGATTAAATTGAAGTTAGACAGATTTAATAAGGTGAGAGACAATTTTGCCCTTACAGAGGTTAAAATAAATTGCACCTGGAATTCAGTTTAAGGGGCAAAAATTGCCATTTAATGAAAACATTAATTTCTGTTACTGCAACTGATAAAAATGTATTTATCATATTTATCTTTATCATTTTCTTCATTCACAGGCAATTGACTGTGCTTGTAGCCAGTGAGGACTCGAGTTACATGCCAGCTCGTATCGTAGTTCTAGGAGGAGATGATCCCACAAACATCAATACTGAACTCAACACTGTGAGAAAGCCCTTCTCATTCGTCTTACAGAGGTGATGATTGCACACTGCACATTAAGATGATACTTTTTTGTGTGTTAAACAGGTAAATGTGGCACCCTCCGCCAGCCATGTGGTTTTGCTGGAGAATATGACCCGGTTCTGGCCCATCATTCAGATCAGAGTCAAAAGATGTCAACAGGTCAGACATATTGAATGAAATGTGACAGAACTTGCCTGAACTTCTGCATAAAGCCTGAGATGCTCTTTATTCCAGCTCGCTTACAAATTGTTTTCCTTCCTGTCAACAGGGTGGCATTGATACACGAGTGCATGGGTTTGAGGTTCTGGGGCCAAAGCCCACGTTCTGGCCGGTGTTTAAGGAGCAGCTGTGCTGCCGCACTTATCTCTTCTATACCACAAAAGCTCACACCTGGTGCCAGGAGATCCTGGAGGACAAGAACCAGCTGCTGCAGCTTTTTAACAAGTGAGACCTGCTGCCATAGTTATATTTAATTTATAGAGCAGAATTAAGAGGATGGAAGATGTTCTCACTGCTACATTATGCAAAAACCTCTGACATTATATGTATCTCTCTCTGGGCTTCAGGTTAAACAGTGCCCTGAAACATGAGCAGATGTTTGCTGACCGTTTCCTGCCTGACGCTGAGGCTGCAGAGGCTTTAGGCCGAACCTGCTGGGAAGCTCTCATAACCCCCATCATACAGAGCATCA
Organism: Coreius guichenoti; assembly: GCA_039654105.1. Classification (NCBI taxonomy): domain Eukaryota; kingdom Metazoa; phylum Chordata; class Actinopteri; order Cypriniformes; family Gobionidae; genus Coreius; species Coreius guichenoti. The sequence goes on along the minus strand of CM077179.1, from coordinate 6,667,922 downwards.
CCATCTCAGGTAACTTCAGTTACCTAAACATAGTCTGGTCCGATTTTCTTCTGGCCAAGTACTGCCCACTTAGACAGGAAGAGACCGTCTAATGGATATATAAAAAGTGGCAAACCACTGTTTTTGTTTTGTTTTTTCATACTGTTCAAGGAAGGGTTAATGTGAAATATATTATACCACAATAATATATTGATGCTGAAAAAGTTATTCAAATAATGGTCAAACTTCTCACATGTGCTTGTATCAATCTGGTATCTCCAGTTTTGTGTGCAATTTAAACTGTAAAATGGCATAATAGGTCCCCTTTGGAAAATCACATGGACCAGTCTTGATTTTGTGTTTGGGGTCTACTAGAATAGGTTTTCATGCTTGAAGGTGACGATATTTTACATTGTTACAGCATTTGTTGTCTCTATGAAGCCCCTTTTTCAAAAAGCGTAATGTGCTCTGATTGGTCGGCTCTCAGTGTGTCATTGCTCAACCACTTGGAGTGTGTTTAGGAAATGTCACGACCCTTACCATAACCGCAAGTTTCAACACACTACTAACGCAACTCAACCAGGCCTCATCCCTTTATTTTGCATATGCTATGGGTGGGAATTATTGAAATGAGGAATATTGTGGCGTGTTTGTTCCCAGAAGAAAACTCAACACTACAATGGAGGCGTATCAGGGAATTCAGAAACAGTGCACACTGATATAGAAAATAACTCCCTTTGGAGTAGGGTTGGGCTGATAGACGATGCCATCATCCATCGCCGATGGCTGACAGACATCACAATGTTGAGCCGGCATCGTGGTTTCCCCCCGCAAATAATGAAGTTGTTCCCGATCACAATGCAGATTACATTCAAAACAGTTCAATGAACACAATTTAAACACTAAAGATTTTATTGTGCAAAAAACACCAAGCGAATTATAGGCTACTAGATGTTTTACACAAACTAAACCAATGATATTCAAATGGACCCCGGCATGTTTCCATCCCGCAGAACAGTAGCACCATTTTCCTGTTTCTAGTTGAAGTGAGCAGAGCGTCAAAACAGCGGTGCGAATCACACAAGCAGCACTCAGGATCGTTTGTGGTAATGATATTTCAGCGCTATATCCTCTAGTAGTTTTATCGAAAGCCAAACGCACTTCATTCAAGCCCTTTCAGCTCCGTGCACATTCTCTCTTTCTGCAGACGCACGCCACATTAACGGAGCTTAGCGCTCAATCACAACCACCCAATGTCATCGTCCATCGCGATGTTTCACTGTAGACATCCTCTGATGCCAATATGGTAGACATCGCCCAACCTTACTTTGGAGTGACTTTGTGCTTTTGTAACTTTCCAGACCTTTTTCTATCCTCAAACAACATTACACACTAAATAACGTTGAAAATGTACAAAAGCACCCCATTTAAATTTCTTATTTTCTTCTTTATAACAGAGACTTCAACTCTCAGCCCTCTGTCTTGGTTGATGAATGAGTATTTAGAGAACTCTGAATCCTCCAAGAGGTGTAAGAACTCAGCCTCCATCTTCAACTCCCGTGTGCGGCGTCTCACTCATTTGCTTGTTCATGTGGACACCAGCACAGTTGATACAGAAGAGCTCAAACCTCCCATCAAATCCAGTGAGTGGCTACAAAACTGCAGGAAAAACTACATTAGTTCCTTCTGGAGACTGGAGTGCCACTACTGTACTTTTATATGTATGAGACATATTTGTATATTTGGTTGTCCTGTCTTGTAAGTCTTTTCTGGTAATCCAGTGAACAAGTGTGCTATTTTAAACCACCTTCTGTAGATTGTGTTAAATGAAAGCTTCTGTATTTCAAGGTATTTTTCTTGTTTTCAGAAGGTATCAACAGAAGCAGAGATTTAAAGAGTAAGTAATAGTGTAGGAGCTAATGTTTTTTTTTTTTTATCTTCTTTTATGTATTTTGCAGCACCCCATCCATCTGATTAGCTCAACTTCAACCTACCATGACAAATTGCCTTTTATTTTATATTTATTTATTTTTATTCAGTTCTGCTGTCTTTATATGTGTTTTGTTTAATTCCTCTGGCTTTGATTGAAATTGCTGGTAGGGCTGCACAATTTGATAATACACACAAAATTGTCGTTTATTGTAACAAATCCGCAATTTGAAAAACATCTCATGTATTTGTTGCTTGGATATGGAGATGTGAAGAAAAAAAGCATGAACTATATTGAAACAGCAGCTTTCATGTTCACACGTGTGTTCAAATACTGCAAATTAGCAATGGCCATTTATCTCCAAAATGAGTTTTGCCCACATTCTGCTGCCAGTACAAACACTTGAGTCCTTGTTACAAGAACCAAACTCAGACCTCCAAATTCAACCTAGTGAAAATGAACCCAGTTCTCTTTGCATTCACATTAAAACGAAAACTTAGTTGATCTATATTTGGTCCACATTAGTCTGTTAGGTATTTTATTTTACAATGGATAACTGTTTTGTGTTTTTTTGTTTTGTTTTTTTTACAGAAATCATTTTCCTATTTTTAGTCGATTATTAATGTTCACGTTATTCCAAATCAGATGCCATGCAGTCAACTCCTCCTTTTCTGCTGTCTAGTGTCATTACATTACATTAGATTTGTAGTTTGTAAAGCAAACTAAACTTTCCACCACCCTAGTTAGATATGAAGCGATCACATTTTTAAAGCTACTCTGAGACACTGTATCATCATGCTTAGAAAATGTGTAGTAGACATAAACAAATGCACCCGTTCACTTTGAAGTGCGCAGCACATGCAAACTTAAGGTTTAATTAAACATCAGCCTTTTGCGTTTTTAAAAATCACACACCCATATTACGATTTTGATTGTCACTTCCAGTTAATTGTGCAGCCCTACTTGCTGGCAGATTGCGTTTGCTGAGGTTTAATTGGTAGCCAATTTATATGTTAACATGCTTTTGACATTTGCAGCAACTGTATTTATGTGCTTTCATTGTATTACAGATGGTAAAGAGGGAAAGAATAAGGAAACAAATGCAGTAAGCTCATCTTCATCCTCTACCAAACCAAAAGTGAAGAATACTAGCAGCATCGCAGGCATTGCTCTGTGCTGGCAGGGTGTCGTACAGCGACAGGTTAGACATTTATTTTAACTTTGAAAATAAACTGCCGTTCAAAAGTTTTTGATCGGTGAGATTTTTAATGTTTTTAGAAGAAGTCTCTTATGCTCACCAAGGCTGTATATTAATGTAATAATATTGTGAAATATTATTAAAATGTAAAATAATTATTTTCTATTTGAATATATTTTAAAATGTAATTTATTCCTGTGATGTCAAAGCTGAATTTTCAGCATCATTACTCCAGTCTTCAGTGTCACATGATCCTTCAGAAATCATTCTGATATGATGATTGATGATCAAGAAACATTTATGATTATTATCAGTGTTGAAATCAGTTCATTTTTTTCAGGATTCTTTGATGAATAGAAAGTTCAAAAGAAAAGCATTTATTTTAAATAGAATCTTTTGTAACATTATAAATGCCTTTACTGTCACTTTTGATCAATTTAATGCATCCTTGCTGAATAAATGTATTAATTTCTTTAAGTTCTTTCCCCAAAAAAAACAACAAAAAAATTCTCACTCACCCAAAACTTTTGAACGGTATTACAATGTTGCAAAAGCTATTTCAGATTCTTTTGAACTTTCTATTCATCAAAGAATCCTAAAAGCTGTTTTCAACATTGATAATAATCATAAATGTTTCTTGAGCAGCAAATCATCATATTAGAATGATTTCTGAAGGATCATGTGACACTGAAGACTGGAGAATGATGCTGAAAATTCAGCTTTGCATTACAGAATTAAATTACATTTTAAAATATATTCAAATAGAAAAGTTATTTTACATTTTAATATTTCACAATCTTACTGTTTTTTGTTTTGTTGTATTTTTAATAAAACAAATGCAGCCTTTGTGAGCATAAGAGACTTCTTCTAAAAATCTTACCGATCAGAAACTTTTGAACGGCAGTGTATGTGGGATTAAATCTGGAGAAATGTGTTAAAAGGAGCTGCTACTCTTTTATTTGGTGGATGAAAGAATGATCAAATTAGTCAGAATACCTGAACATGCAAGTGACTAATTCTGCTATATGGCAAAAATTACGCAAATGCATGTTTCGGGTTATTTGAATAAAAAGATGTTGATGACCCTCTGTGTGTCTAAACCTAAAATGAACTGTACTAATGCAGATCATGTCTATCACTTCCTATAATTCTGGCGTAATTTTGTTTGGCTCTTTCCAGGTAAAGTGTTTCCTAGATTCGACATGCAGCCTCTCTGACTTCGTAGAGCGTTACAGGGGAATGTTCCTACGGCTGAAGAATGCGATGGAGGAACTGTTTGGCCAGCACACGGCCTTTGTGCTCGCGCTCCGCCAGGGCTTTTCTGCTGCCTTGCTTCAGCTCTCCATTCTCACCGCTATGCACGTGAGTCAACAGGGAATACTTTATTGAAACCTGTCACGAAATTGAATGTTAATATTATTTTAAATGTATGTATGTAATGTATGTAAATGTATTATTTTAAATGTAAATATATATTTTTTTTATATTAATATTTTATATATTGCGTTTAACTCTTTCCCCACCAGCGTTTTTGAAAAACGTTGCTAGCCACCGCCAGCGTTTTTGATCATTTTCACAAAAATGTCATGGCCCCCAGAATATTTTGTTGCATTAATATCTGAACATGCAATATATCAAAAGAAAGAACTGTTTTATTCTGGCTCCATGCATTATTTTTTATCAACACTTGAATGTGGGTAAGTTTCATAAAAAAAGCAAAAAAAAAATTTAGCAAAAAGCTGAGAAAATCACATTTTTGTCAAAGACTACGTCTGGATCGGATCAAGAACGATGATCAAAACACAGATGGAGTAGATGGAGTCCATCAACACCCCCAAATCTTCACAGTCCTATAGCTCGTCCTGGGTTGACATTTTATTCAGTAACATTAGGCAGTTTTGATTTATATGCTGTTTAATGTTGATCGCATTAGCTTACATATGCACATCGCTTGTTTCTGCTTCTTCTTCGCCTGTGCTTTGATCAGGAGATTCTGTATTCTTTCAGAAGATGTGTAATCGTGCCCCCTACCGTATAACAGTGAGAACACGGAAAGCTGGATATTTCTGTCAATGGCGGGGAAAGAGTTCATATTTTTATATTAAAGACTTTTTTTTTTTTTAGGACCATTAAGATGTTTTTCATTGCAATGAGAATTTGAATGTCTTTTAATTTAATTTTATTTATTTATTTATTTATTTATTTATTTATTTATTTATTTAATAACTCACTTGAAGGTAAGTGAACGGTTTGCGCAGTACATCGATAAGATGATCCAGGAAAGTGGAGTGGACTCTGGGAGTGTGGACACCTTAAACCAGCTTCAGCAGTTTCTGGAGCCCATGCTGTTCCTGTCGGGTTTGGAGCTGGCCAACACCTTTGAGCATTTTTACAGGTGTGAGAACAGCTGCTTGTAACTGGGGCTGAGTGATATTGCTAAAACAATTATCGAAATGTTCTTCTACCTTTTTATAATATTTGATATATTAATCATTTTACCCCCCAATCATCTGAGCTATTTTATCTGTCAAACAGCCATTGTTGACCAGTAGACTAAATATTGTGGCTCAAGAAAATTTCTCTGGGAAAATGCAGGCTAGTTATTATGGTTCTGTTCACCCCCTTTTTTTTTTTTTTTTTTTTTTTTTTTTTTTTTTTTTTTTCTTTCTTTCTTTTCTACGTTGTACATTTTTACCTCTTGTGTTCAGGTACTATCTGGGTGATCGGTTGTTGGGTCAGGGGAAGGTGTGGTTAGAGAGCGCTGTGGTTGAGCAGATCGGCACCTGCTTTCCAAACCGCTTTCCACAGCAGATGCTGACCAACCTCAGCGAATCTGAGGAGCTTCAACAGGAGTTTCATCTTTACCGTCTTCAGCAGCTGGACAAAAATCTGGAGGACTTTGAGGAGGTGACTAATAAAATAATTTTATGCAAGAGCGAGGAATCTGCAAATATTATATATCGTTGGCTAAGAGAATCAGTGTCAGATCGTATTATGATGAAACCACTAGCGGGGAATATGCATGGGAATTAATTTGCATTCTTTTATTGTTTTGTTTAGGTTTTTTTTTTTTTTTAAATAAAATCTACCCCGTTGAGATGGTGATACAAATGTGGACATGTCCACATTCAAGAATTACATTGGGCTTAAACAGCTAGCCCTTTTACAGCAGATTTAGTGCACAACTAACAGTCGTGACCTACATATGATTTTTTTTATTCACAATAATCAATCCTAAAATTCGGCATTAGCTTAGCATAAAATTTTTGCGCTATCATTCACTCGTACACTCAAGTTCAGAGGATCTCTAGTTCTTGGCTCATTTTGAGTCAGACTTGCGAATTCAGTGAATTGTTAGCTGGAGACGCACTCTGACCGGATCATTTGAATCAGTGTGTTGTTGACACGAGAACAGCTGCAATCGGATCAGTCCAATTTGCGAATGAATCATTCCGTGTGATTTGTCAACCGATTTAACAGATTAATTGAAAAGAATCAGCTCGTTCACAAATTGGACACAACTATCGCGTCTTGGAGCAGGTAACGATTTCTTCAGTTCAAAATAACGAGGAAATGTAGTGGAGTAAAAAGTACGATTTTATGCTTTGGAATGTATTGAAGTAAAAGTTTCTCAAAATAAAAACACTCTGGTAAAGTACAGATACTTGAAAAATTTACTTAAAGGGATAGTTCACCCAAAAATGAAAATTCTGACATCGTTTACTCACCCTTAAGTTTTTTCCAAACATGTATGAATTTCTTTGTTCTGCTGAACACAAAACAAGATTGACTTCCCCATTGACTTCCATAGTATTTTTTTTTTCCCCTACTATGGGGTCCATCAACTGTTTAGTTCCCCATATTCTTCAAAATACCTTGTTTTGTGTTCAGTAGAGCAAAGAAATTCATACATGTTTGGAAAAACTTAAGGGTGAGTAAATGATCATGAATGAAAATGAAATGAATCATTTTTGGGTGAACTATCCCTTTAAGTACAGTAAAGAAGTAAAAATACTTTGTTAGTCCACCGCTGCCTGCCTGTAACTTTTTTTTTTTTATAATAATCATGAAGATATTGATTATCTTGTTCAGGTGTGTTTGATTAGCGTTGGAGCTAAACTCTGCAGGAGAGTTGCCCATCCCTGTTGAAGAATTACTTGGTCCTTTTAAATGATAACAGTGCATTTTGTTGTTCATCATGTTTTGATCAGATGATGGATGAAGATGTGTCTGAACCTGAGGAAGAGAGTGACGTAAAAGTGTTGGTGTTGTCCCCACGTTGCTGGGTTGTGTCAGCTCCTTGCTACCTCGAGGACCCCAGCAAACACTTCCCTGCTCAACTCTGCAATTATCTGGCTGAATTCACAGACTTTTACACCAATGGTTAGTTGAAATTCCACTGCACTGATATGTAATCTCTTGCAATGCACATGATACAGTTGGTAGGACATATTTAATCTGTATGTGTGTGTCCTGTAGGTCAGCGCATGTATAGCTTGACCCACAGTAAACCACGCCGGCTGCAGTGGACGTGGCTCGGACATGCAGAGCTTCAGTATGGCTCATGCACTCTCTACGTCTCCACACTGCAGATGTACATCCTGCTACAGTTCAACCAACACGAGGTATTCTTGCAAGACCAATGCAATCCTGGGCATGATGTGAATCTTAATATGAACTAGTTTAAGAAGTGTTCACTTCCTTGCTGTTCTACAGGATGTGAGTGTGGAGATGCTGCAGCAGGCCACGGGTCTCTCCCCTGCTATGCTGAGCCATGCCCTCAAACCTCTCACTGCAGAGGAGGGGGTTCTCACTCACACCGACTGTAGCCAGGACCCCATGAAAGGTGAGAACACCTCAGAACAACAAAATGAGAAGACGCATCGAATAAAAATCCTCCCTTCGATTTTTCTTGCTTAGGATACAATAGCGGAAATATGTTAGGAATCATATACACTACTGGTCAAAAGTTTAGGAATAATTGTTTTTGAAAAAAGTCTCTTATTCTCACCAAGGCTGCATTTATTTGATCAAAAATACAGTAAAAACAGTAATATTGTGAAATATTATTAGAGTTTCAAAAATAACCGTTTTCCATTTTAATACGTTTAAAAATGTAAAATATTCCTGTGATGTCAAAGTTGAATTTTCAGCATCTGATTTGAAGCATAATAATAATAATAATAATAATAATAATATAGTATAATATAATAATCAATAATAGTTATGCTTCAAATCATCATATTAGAATGATTTCTGAAGGATCATGTGATACTGAAGACTGGAGAATGATGCTGAAAATTTAACTGTCTATATATAATTATAATATTATTTATTAACCATAATATTAATAGAAAAACGTTATTTGTTAACACTACAATAAGGTCTTGTAAGGCCTACAATCGTCCCAATGACGGCTTACGATTGGTGGGTGAAGGTTTCTTGCGCATCTTTTCAGCGGGGCAAAGTGATCTGACTCCATTTTTTCATGACCTCGAATTTAGGTTAGAATGCCGATTGGTTATTAGGTCATTTGTTTAACTATACATTTGATTAATCTGTTTAACTCTTTACTCTTATTGAAATCATTCATTTGGTTCTCAGAGTCGCACAGGGTCCTCACACCGGCCGTTCATTATGCGGGCCCACAATCACAAACTTGCCAGTCTTGGTCATTTAGACAGAGGTAATTGACTATACTATTTAGAGGGTTGCTCCTATGCTCACTCACTCTAAAAGTTTTTTATTTAGTCCCCATAGATCTGTGTACACTTGAATAAAGCAACGTTATCTCTAGTCAGAGGTCATGACCACTACTTCAGATATAAGCCGACCAATACTTTCTCTAATAGTAGTTTTGGTATGGTCATGCCAGGGTTTCCCATGTACACTTAGCTAGAGTAACTTTACATTTAAACAGAGGTAAGGCTCACCCTATTTAGGTTGGTCGGTCAACATTCTGTTACCCTAAACGGAAATTCCCTTTATTAGCCTTCACAGTCTAAGTACACTTGAACTAATGCCAAGTGTTAGGCAGAGCTCTAAAATCTCAGTTGGCGTGCCCCATTGCTCCACTCAAAACTGGACTTTAGTCCGTTACTAACCTGACACAGATTTGCAGTAGCAATGGATACAACGTAATCTACTAAAGTCAATAATTTCAGAGTAAGTCAGAATAAAATCAAATGTAACAATTTATTATTAGTCAGGTAAATGTATCATGCCAATTACATAATCAATTCAAAGATATTCAATACATAACATCAAATGCTCTGAAGTAAAGAGCAAAAGATGCATACCTGACATCTGAAAATTACATAATGCTGAGCGTCTGAAAGACACTCAGCATTACGGGCTTGATCTGGTTACAGAATCGCGCCCTGACTCTTATGCAGCATCCCCTTAAATACCAGGCCAAGACAGAAAACTCTTTCAAATGTAAACATTAGTTCACAATGGGAATTAGCATTAATCAAGTCCTATAGACCTGTATTGACGACAGGAGGTAAAGACCAATTGGCCACACCCACACACAATAAGCAAAATATCCCTAAACTCTTAACCTGTGTTACCTTTTGTTTTACTTCTGTGAGAATGAGACCTTTGTACCAGTCTCACTGAGACATTTCAAATGAATCCAAACATGTATAATACTGTATAGTACTTGTTCACATGAACCCATATAGATTTTGGGTGCATTTCAACAGGAGAGATAAGGGGAGGGGAATGAAATGTGAATTTTTTTTAATCTTTGGGTGTTTAACTCACTGTGATGTCGTCTCGGATGGGGACGCTAAATGCACAAGAGTGAGTTCAGATGTTAATTTCCTTTGTTTTCTCAGAGAGTCGCCATTTCTTATAGTTCTTCCAGTTTTCACAGTCTTAGTCTTAGTGTTAACTAACATGAGCAATACATTTATTACAGTATTTATTAATCTTTGTTAATGTTAGTTAATAAAAATATGTTCATTGTTCATGTTAGTTCACAGTGCGTTAACTAATGTTAACTTTTGATTTTAATAATGTATTAGTAACATTAACTAAGATTTAATAAATGCTGTAGAAGTACTGTTCATTCTTTAGTTCATGTTAACTAATGAAACCTTAATCGTAAATCGTTAATTGTAATGTTGCGTAATCTCAATATTACGGTTTTACTGTATTTTTGATAAAACAATGCAGCTTTGGTGAGCATAAGAGACTTCTTTCAAAATTGTACCAAACTTTTGATGGGTACTCTAAATGCATTTAAAAATATGAAAGTCTGAATCACTGAATTGAGTCATTGATTTCAGAGCATTGAATTCTGAATTAACAAATCATCGCTTTTGAATCGAATTGAAAAAACGCTATGATGAACTTTTCAGGGGTCCTGAGATTGAACAAGAAGTCCCTCTCGCAGAGCTCAGACAAACACGGTTACCATTTCCTGCTTCCCAAGCAGACCTACCTGAATGTGGATGAAGATGCTGCGCTCACACTAGAGAGGAAGAGGAACTACGTCTACTGTCTCATTGTGCAGATCATGAAGAATGAGAAGGAGATGCATATTGACAATTTGGTGTTTAAGGTAAAGTATGGATCCTCAAAAGAGTGCATGACCTATATGCTGCCCTTTGAATAAAAAAAATGTTACAGTACTCACAAACCTGTTAAAGGGTTAGTTCACCCAAAAATGAAAATTCTGTCATTAATTACTCGCCCTCATGTCGTTCCAAACCCGTAAGACCTTCGGTCGTCTTCAGAACACAAATTTAAATATTTTTGACGAAATCCGAGAGGTTTCTGAACCATCCATAGGCAGTAACGTCATTGCAACTTGCAACTTTTAAGGCCCAGAAAGGTAGTAAAGACATCGTTAAAATAGTCCATGTAACTCCAGTGGTTCAACCTTAATTTTATGAAGCGACAAGAATACTTTTTGTGCGCAAAAACAAAACAAAAATAACGGCTTTATTCAACAATTTCTTCTCGTCTGAGTCAGACTCCTCGTTGTCGATGTAGTAAATGCAGCACTTCCGGGTTCTACGTCAGAACGCTAGCTCATTATTGGCTAACTCCTGCGTCAGCATCACACGCATGTGTTGTGGTGCTCACGTGAAAAGCGTTAGAACCTGGAAGCACTGCACTGTTTACTACGTGAATAGCGTAGTTGAATAAAGTAATTATTTTGGGGGGGGGTTTGCGCACAAAAAGTATTCTCGTCGCACATCCTAAGGTCTTACGGGTTTGGAACGACATGAGGGTGAGGAATTAATGACAGAATTCTCATTTTAGGGTGAACTAACCCTTTAAGATCATGTCCAGATCATAGTTCATCCTAAAATCCCAATCAATAGAGATTGTGCTTTGCATGAGGCCTATTTTAGTACTTATTTTTGGTATTGTGACATCATTTTCATGGCATTTAAGCACATTTTCCTTCAGAATCTAATTACTGTAATACAAAAAGAAAGTAAATTATTTAAATAGAAAAGTATTTACATAATGAAAGCATTTGTTGTAGTGCTTTTGATACTGATTTAACCCTCTGGACCCTAAGGATATTTTATGGCCCTGAAGAAGTTTGACATGCTCTGACATTTGTGGGGGGTTTTTTTTCAGTTGCTTTAAAGCATATTAATGGCTAAAGTCTGATTACACTGTATTCAGCACAAACAGGGCTACAGTAATATGTGAGCAACATGTACATACAAGTTTGTAGTTTGGAGAAAATAATGTTTGTGTAGTTTTTAAAAAAATTAAATGTTAAATCACTGAAATCAGGCCATATAACACACAGTAAACATTTGTTCACAAGGCTTTTCAGAACTGGATGTTGTTGCCGAGAGTTTTTTCTTCAAAACAATGTGAAGACCATTTTGATCACTCATTCATACAAAACAATATAGTCATTTAACTTTTGTAAGACACTTATTGTCAGAATGGCTATATGCGGGGAGGGTGTGGACCATCATGAATAATGCTGTGATTCACACCTGAGGCATCAACGATGACTCCTCTGAATATCAGTGAGGAATGTGACAGAGGGATCTATAGAGAATGAATGTGAGGAGACTTAATGATTGAATGTATTGTTTGTAGCTTATTCACAAAATCACGTTTAATTTAAAAGAAGTAATCTGACTATACATTTTCTTTACATAAAGACTTTAGACCTACAGTACCGTTCAAAAGTTCTAGATCTGTATGGTTTATTTATTTATTTTTTTTAAATAAGTCTCTTCTGCTCACCAAGGCTGGATTTATTTGATCCAAAATAGTAAAAACAGTAATATTGTGAAATATTTTTACAATTTAAAATAAATGTTTTCTATGAATACATGGTAAAGTGTAATTTATTCCTGTGATGTCAAAAAAGCTGTATTTTCAGCATCATTACTCCAGTCTTCAGTGTCACATGATCCTTCAGAAATCATTCTAATATGATGATTTGCTCAACAAACATTTCTTATTATTATGAATGTTGAAAACAGTTGTCATTTTTTTCAGGATTCTTTGATAAATCAAACATTTAACCCAGAGGGAACGGAAACTTTTGAACGGTAGTGTATATAGCTACTTGGATTTACACATGAAAACAACACATAGAGCAGTGGTAAAAAATACAGCGCAAAAGAGACGTTGAGGGCAAAACTGCAAACAGGGACAGTGCAAGATGAACGAAAACGAATTAGTCTCTCTATTCGAGCGTGCTTGTCGCGCATGTACATTTAAAATAACGAACTTGAGCGCGCAAAAGACGCAACATATGTGAACGGCCCCTTAGTCAGTGGTTACATCAGCGTAGCAGTCAATAAACAGGACAGTCATGTACGGGACATTTAGGCCCAATAAACGGGAAGTCCCGGCTAATACGGGACAGTTGGCAACCCTACTTTTATATCATGCTGTGTTTAATATTATAGAGCATAAAATATCCCCATGTCGTACGTGTATCTTTATTTAGCATTGAAAGGTTGCCTACCTATTTCATATTTCAACATGTTTCAGTTGATTTCACACATTTTAGTCTGGCAATAGTTCAACTAGTAGCCTACAATGTGAAGTTTATGCATCAATAACGCTAATATAAGTGAGAAGAAATGTTTTACCTTAATTCTCATAAATCACATTCTGTTTCTTCTGAGGTAAATCCAAGGTAAACTCACAGCGTGTCTTCCAAACTCGATGAAAATCAGAAGAATGAAGAAGCTGATTCTTTGTTTTGAGGTGATGGGGGGGCGTTTACAGGTTCGCGTTCCTTCCTCGTGGACGAATTGCATGTGAATCGCTTTGCGCGCGCGCGTGGGTGTGGTCACATTTAAAGATAATGAGGCTCCGCTTGAGGAACTGTACCTCTCGCTGTTTTCATACGGATTACATAAACAGAGAATACTTGTTTTTTTATATAAGTAGACATTCCAAGCTTAATAAAGATATATCTGTCGTGTCTGTGTGGCAAGTATTCTCTGAGTTCTGAGTTTATTTTCAGACGCATTTCAGAGTAGACATCACAGGGAGACAGACGGGAGAACGCGCATCCTGTTTGTTTTCTTTATTTAGCGAAAAGCACAACATTTAGTTTTTATTTTGAGTGTACATAAAAAAAAGTAGACACTTTAAGCTTTGTAAAGACATATCGTTCATGTCTGTGAGGCCAAAAATGACGGAGTATTTTAAGTTGTTTTACACTGTCATGAGGAAAAATTCAGCAAAACGCGCCGGCGCGTTCTTCGGGTTCAGGGGGTTAACTGATTTTAGACTGGTTTTTTTTTTTTTATGGGAAATATAATTTTATTATTATACAAATTTAATTATATTTTCTTTTGATTTTATTAATTATGAACAAATGTGATCATTGAATAAAGCCACACACGTAACTGAAGATGCAAGTTTTTGTGCTTTTTGCGTGTTTCTTGTGCTGTTGCAGGTGTTGGACAGGTGTCAGAAGCAGGAGGCGAATCGGACTCGTGCCTTGATTCGCTTCAGCTGCAGCACTACTGACGTGCTGTCCTGCATCATGCATGTCATCAACAAAGGCTACCTTCGACGCAACGAGGAAAGCCCACACATCGTGGAGTTCTTGATGGAGGACCCGTCGACACCTAGAAAGGGCCAGGCGCAGTTCTCCTTTAAGATTGACGGGAAAAAAAGCTCTGCAAGCAGCGGCGGCAGCAAGGCCGACACCAGGTGTGCTGATGACCCTTAACCCTTGAACCCTAGACCCGCGTGCAAGAAAGGAGGCAAAGAACGTGGCTTTCATTGAAGTTTTTCCCTCCCCTTCTCAGGGCTTTTCTTTTTCTGAAACGAGAGATGCAAAGCGGTTACTCTCGTTGGGGCGAGTAGCTTGTCTGTCCTGTTTCTTTTTTTGTTGTAAGCTCTTTAAATTTCCTGTGTGTGCTGCTCTGTTCCAAAACCTAGTGAGCTGCCTACCTAGACGTGCTAATGATGCTATTAGGAAGATATGCAGCATGAATAACAACGTTTTGTCGTTAACTAACATCAAACACTGTTGAAATCAGTTGTGTGTTGAGTGTCCCAAACAGCTGTGTGTGGGATATGTGGAGCTGCTGCCCATGTAGAGCATCCATCATTCAAGAGGTTTTGTGTGCCTTAGAAGGTAGCTGCCTATGTCAGCAGTAGACAGCAAGGCAGCTCAATAGTTCTCAGAACAGTCTGTGTGTGAGGCAGGATTTTCACATTGGCACAGGAAGTGTTTTGCTGCTTGTTTTTACTTTATCTGTTTTGATATGGTTTAACATCTGCAGTTGCACTAACTATGACCTACGCAAGGACAGAGCTAGTCCATGGGTCAGTGTGAATATTGGCGTCAGCCAATGGAATGCCTTCTTATTTTAAATAGCACTAACATTTGTGATCATCAGTGGACTGAAATTCAGTCCTGTTATAAATTGAAGGCTGCTCATTTCCTGCCTGTGCCATAGTTGAAGGGTTAGTTTAACCATTCAGTCATTTACTCACCCTCGTTTTGTTCTAAACCCATAAGACTCATTCATCTTCGGAACACAAATGAAGATTTTTTTTTTATATTATCTCATCTTTTTTTTCTCTCCACTAAAAAGTCCACGCAACCAACACTTTCATGCATTTAAAAGTACAGAAAGACATCATAAAAGTAATTCATATTAATTGAGTGGTTTAATCCAAATCTTCTGAAGAGACGCAGATTTAATTTAGGCTTGTTTTCACATATAAACATTGATCAATGCACATACATAGAGAACATCAAATATGGTCAATTGCAGCTCAGCTGTACTTGAGTGACGACATGCAAACATCATTGGTTGTTGCGTGTCAAACGAGCATTTGAGCTTCCGTTTACCATATTCAGTGTGCTCTGTGTGTTAATGTTTATATACACACAAAGGCCTCCATTTGACCTCTTCAGATATCCTTGTGTTTTGAAGATGAACAAAAGTCTTAAGGCTTTGGAACAACATGAGTAAATGATGACAGAACTTTCAGTTTTGGGTGAACTAGCCCTTGAAAAGTCAGTCTACGAGGAATTTGTTCTTTCTTTTTGTCCACTTTTTTAAAAATCTAATACTTATGTTTATTCAGCAGAATTTTAGCATAGATATGCTAGATATGTTGAATAAGGTGATTTAAGGCATTTATGTTTAATACATAAAAAAATAAAGAGATTTTAAATTTTGAATCATGTTTGTTGCTCATTTATTCTATGTAAAAAGGAATTAATCATTTTATTTAGCTGTATGATTCAGTATTTTGTATTTCACACAGTCATACTTATCTAAAAGAGGTTTTTATCCCTGAATTTATTCAGGATATGCCAGTTTGTATAATTTTAAAGCTGATATATTTTTCAAAATGAACAAATTGTATGGCTTTATATCAATACAGAGAAATCATTCTGTTGGTACCTTATTAAAAACTGGTGAATATCAAGAAGTTAAAGTCTATATTTGATCAGGATAAATGTTGTAGCTTTGATATGGTAATAAATGTTGATGAGCAAGCACTGCAGAGTTCCACAGAATTGGACGACCAGTCATTCTTTCAGCTACCAATGAAAGTGTAGTACTATTAATGCTTCCATGTCTAAATCCATTGCACAGATTTTCCCCTAAAATCAGCACTGCAAATGTGGAAAGGTGTGGAAAGATTCTGTTTGGGCCTGCTGTTAAGAATCAAAATGCCCTTCCCTGAGAAACTCTGCTGTGCTATATGCCACAAGTCCATGTAATGACATGTTGTGTGTGTGTGTGTGTGTGTGTGTGTGTGTGTGTGTATATCGCCCTCTGCAGCCTGGGAGGCCTTATAGTTCCCCCTCAGCATACGGAGGACGGCGTGCTGGAGGCTGTGCTGTTCTCCATGGGTCGCACAATGACTCAAGAAGAGGTCAAGCAGCTGATGCAGCGCACCGTTCAGCAGGTGGCGGGAACCCTGAGCCTGGATTTGGACCGGGCCGAGCACCTGCTCATACACTGCAAGTGGAACGTGGACTTGTTGATCCAGCGGTACACTGACGACCCAGACGCCCTGGTCCTGGCTGCCGGCCTCAAGATCCGCAACCCTCAGCCGGCCCCAGGCTCCGTGGCCCAATGTCCCGTGTGCCTTTCCCAGTCCAAAGAGAGTGACCCCCCTCCCATGCTCTGCTGCATGCATTACTGCTGCAGGGTGAGTGCGGGGTTAAAACCTTCTCAGAATTCATTACTGTACAAAAGTTTGGGGGCAGTATGATTTTTTTTGTTTTTGTTTTTGTTACAAAATATTTCTTTTTCAAATAAATGCTGCTTTTATAACTTTCTGTTCTTGGAAAAAAATGAATGGTACAGTGCAAATAGCCCGCCTTGTTGGCAGAGGCTATTTACAACAACTCCGCCCACTGACATCTGGTTGGGCCAGACAAAGTTACGGGAGACGCTGGATTGTCAACAGTAGCAGTAGTGTAGCTATAAGGCACGTAGCAGAAAGATTTGACGCCATTTATTATCAATAAAAAAGAAGAAAATATTTGAAAAGTGGAAATAAAGTGTCTAAACGTGTGTAATAATAAAGTGTTTAGGGGGTAGGTGTAGGGAGGACTTTATTGTCCTAATAAGGTGACATTGATTTAATAATTTTAATAAATATAATAATTTTCACTCAATGTTGTTATTATTGCATACTGTTTAATGTACAACACTGAGGTGCAAATATTATCTGCCACTATTAATAAGTATAAATAGCATCTACTATTTACACTTAATGCAAAGAAAATACTGCTATTTTTACAGTGTAAACTGAATCTATCTCTATTTGCACTTATATACAAATAGCCGCTTCCACATTTTAATCGCAGTTTCCATAAAAGTATTACACAGAACAACTGTTTCCAACATTGATAATAGGAAATGTTTCTTGAGCATCAAACCATCATATAAGAACGATTTCTGAAGGATCATGTGACACTGAAGACTGGAGTAATGATGCTGAAAATTCAGCTTTGCATCAATAAATAACATTTTAAAATATATATTCTAATAGAAAACAGCTATTTTAAATAGAGAACCCGGAAGTCTAATTCACCGCTGGTTCCTTCGAGATTTTCCTATGGGGTTTTATAATGGGGTTTTTCCGATTTATGTGTAAAATAAAAACTGTTGTAAACATAACTTGAGTTTGTTCTACAATGTACACTGCACACACTCACACCCCAAGTCTTATCTAGTTACTTAATTATAAAACGTTTTGAAAAATGAACAGCGCATTTTTGCTATGGGTGGGTGTAATATACTTTGTAGAACAAAATGTCAAAGTATCAAGTTATGTTTACAACAGTTTTTATTTTACACATAAATTGAAAAACCCCATAGGAAAATCTTGAAGGAACCAGCGGTGAATTAGTCTTCCAGATTCTGACATGCTCCACCAGACCTGCACCACTCAATTGTAATTTCAGAATATTACTGTTTTACTTGATTTTTGATCAAATAAATGCAGACTTCAGCATAAGAGACTTCTTTCAAAAACCATTTAAAAAATCTTACCAACCCCAAACTTTTGATTGATTAACTCAAGATCATTGCTAGTCGGTTGCAGGTAGTATTAGAGGGAGGGATGTTCTCATTTTATGTAGCATTTGATTGTTTAGTGCAAGTGGATCACAGATATTTTTAGTAGGGATGCACAATTTATCGACCACCATATCGGTATCGGCCGGTATATACTCATTTTTATGTTATCGATATCGGTCCAATAAGAAAATTTGGCCAATATATTAAAGCCGATAAATAACGGATAAAGGAAAGTACAGTTGAGTGCAGTGTCATATAGGCGACATAAAATTATAATGAGAACATCATAATAATTGTGTGCTTGGGACATGGCTTTTAATGGTGAGACTTTTTGTAACCAGGCTCTTAAAAATTATATAAATATTTGGTTTTAGATTTATCAGCCAGTATATTGGTTATCGACTTTCAAATATAAGGAGTTATCGGTATCGGCTAAAATTGTCATCCCTATTTTTTTAGACGTGTTCATGTGCACAAATTAAATTTTTTCATATTTTGGGAGATACACTACTGTATAGATGACCGACAGCTAACAGACAGACTAAAAGTCCAGTTTTGATTTCATTAATATGTCAGCGTTGCTCATATGTATTGGTCTAATATCTTACAACGTTAAACATTTATGTGACTCTATGCTGAACTGTGCGTTTACAGTTGTGTTGTCATGCCATTTCTCCGGTTCCCATTAGTCCTGCTGGCAGGAGTACCTCACTGCTCGTATTGAACAGAATCTGGTTATGAACTGCGACTGTCCAATCACAGACTGTCGGGCTCAGCCAACCTCGAAGTTCTTCCACAACATCCTCGTTGATAAGGACACCATTGCCAAAGTATGTGCCGGGTCAACACACACACACACACACACACACACACACACAGACACAGATGGAGTGGGTTGAGGGACATGAGAATGAGTTTGTATCCTGTGCTTTCTCCCGCAGTATGAGAGCGCCCTTCTGCGAGGCTTTGTGGAGTGCTGCTCCAACCTGACCTGGTGTACCAACCCTCAGGGCTGTGACCAGATCCTGTGCAAGGAGAACATCGGTAGCATGGGCACCTGCTCCAAGTGCTGCTGGTCTTCCTGTTTCAGCTGTAACTTCCCAGAGGTAATCTGCCTAATGTGTCATCTTAATGCTACAGTCTCTCATGAATACTGTCAAAGATTGACTGATACAGAAATATTTCATATTTCAACTCAAAATAAGTAAATACATTTTGTGTAATGAAAGTTAAAGGGTACATAACACACAGTGTCTGCCAGTCTCATGTTAATCTTGAGTACCTATAGAGTAGTATTGCATCCTTCATATCTCCGAAGAGTCTTTAGTTTTACCAGATTTATAAAAGACAAATACGCTGTACCGATTCTTTCCAAAAACAGACAAGCTCGTGGAGGCGTGCAGTGGGCGGAAAGATTCACGAGCACACACACACACACACACAAAATACATCATGGCATTATCCCTGGATAACTTTCTATTCACTATACGTTCGTGTTTACATTATATGCGCTTGCGCGCCGATTGCCAACAAAACACAGACATTTGATGCAGTTTCACTCACCGCCTGCGGTTTCCACTCATGACCGGGAACAAACAAACACACTTGCAGAACTCCGTTGCTTCTCCGGAAAAACAAACTGCATCCACTGTTCCCTTAACGCTGGGTTCTTTGGGAAGCTGAACAAGGTTATCTTTCCCTCACAACCAAAAACACACTTCTTTAGTGACACTGTTGATTTGGTGGTCTAAAAACAAAATGACAGCACTACCGTAACCGAGCAAAGCTTGTTGATGGCCGTGCTCTTGCTCTGGTTGGTGTGTGTGTGTGTGTGTGTGTGCGCACGCTCATGCTCTTCCAGAAGAAGTGCCCATACAAGCAATTCCGCCCCTTTAGGAAGTCATACAGGGCCATACTCGAAAAAAACTTTCCAAAACTTGTTCAAATCCTAAAGGAGTGTATTTGGCACAGAAACACTCCATCATACGTCCAACTCATTTTTTGAAACTTTGGCCATGTTTAGCTTGAGAATCCAGTCAGAATGCATGAAATAGCATTAGACATTAGACCCCCCCTTTAAGCTTAAACACTGGGTTGCTTAAAACGTTCATCTAGGAACGCAACATGTGCCATTTCATCAGATTTGTAAGGTAAATCATTTATAAACCTACGCCAACACAGGAGAATACATCAATATTTTTTTAAATATGCAAACTGTTCATCGTGATTTCAAAACCAGTTTAAACCCTCGCTCTGAGTTTGCATGTTTTGATGTCCATTCTTGTTCAAGAAATTACAGTGGCTGTAGCATTTCAGTTGTAAATAAGTGGCCAAATATTAACAGTTAAAATATATAAATATTAAAAGATTAAAGATTAAGTAAAAATTTTAATTAAATGTCGTTTGGCCAATATTAAAAAAGGATTTGATCTGCTGTAAAGTGTGGCAACACCAGGTCAACACCATTTGTTATAATGCATAATGTACATAAGATGATTGTTTATATAATTTATATTGTTCTTAAAAACCTTATGATTACTTGTTTTTGATACTTTATTTGAACCAAATATTATTGCCTCATTGTTATTATATATGTATTTTAAGTCAATTTAAAAACTTAGGTCTTTGCTTGGCTCTATTTTTATTACCTCAAAAAAATATCAGATTAATCGTCAAAATAATCGACTGATTACTCAATTACCAAAATAATCGTTAGCGACAGCCCTAGTCTCTTCTGCTCACCAAGACTGCTTTTGATAAAAAATACAGTAAAAACAGTAATATTGTGAAATATTGTTAAAATATTGTTGAAATAACTTTTCTATTTTATTATATTGTAAAATGTAATTTATTCCTGTGATCAAAGCTGTATTTTCAGCATCATTACTCCAGTCTTCAGTGTCACATGATCCTTCAGAAATCATTCTAATATGATGATTAGAATATTTAAAAATCTTAATTGTCCAGTAATATGTTGGACAATTAAGACGTTATGCATTGCATTGTGACAATGAAGCACATAATTACAAATTATTTATAGATAATGGTAGCATTTTTATTGCTTTTTAAAGTTATGCAGATTTAAATAAGAAAACAAAATATACATATTTTATCATTTGTGTTTTGCACTTTTTGCAGTAATTGCGGTAAAAATACATTGTGATGTCATGGCTTTTGCTGCCTCTGTGAAAAAAATCACTCTCGAAATCTTTGGTTTTGATGCCTATAGATAGACTTTATTATTAGAGATATAAAGCCGAGTTGGTCTGCAGAGCAACTCCAGAGTCTTGACAGTCTTCTATACAGTTTTCCATATGCTCTAATCCAAGTCAATACATGTTATGAATTGCAATATTGTTTATCAACATTTGGCCCCAACCTATATTACATGAAACAAGAGACATCAGCTCATCATCACATGTCAGCACAAGATCATCTCATGGTTTTTCTTAGTGGCAACTCATCTTATGTGAGAACATTCCATTCTCTTTTAGACCTCTACATACACAGTTAAATATAACTATAATAGTAGAATAACTTTTTAAGGTCACACTTTAGTTTAGGGTTCAATTTTCACTATGAACTAATTGCTTATTAGCATGCATATTACTAGGATATTGGCTGTTTATTAGTACTTATAAAGCACATATTAATGCCTTATTCTGCATGACCATATTCTACATCCCTTAATCCACCCAATACCTAAATTTAACAACTACCTTACTAACTATTAATAAGCAGTAATTAGGAGTTTATTGAGGCAAAAGTCATAGTGAATGTGTTCCCCATACTAAAGTGTCACCCTTTTTAACATAAATGCCTATATTCACATTGATTATGCTTGATTTTGTATTCGGTTTAGTAGAAATCTTCCACAGTGAATAATGAGGAGGTTATTTGGGTATTGTGAGATTCACCCGATAAGCTTTAAAAGTAAGCCTTGGTTTTATGAAATGAGTGAGATTAACAGCTGTGCTTGTGCTGCGTAATCTGTACTCACGCCTCAATAACCTCTCTCGTTCAACCATCAGGCGCACTACCCAGCCAGCTGCAGTCACATGTCGCAATGGATGGATGATGGAGGCTATTATGAGGGAATGAGTATGGAAGCACAGAGTAAACATCTGGCCAAACTTATATCCAAACGCTGCCCCAGCTGCCAGGCTCAGATTGAGAAGAATGAAGGTTGCCTAC
Organism: Coreius guichenoti; assembly: GCA_039654105.1. Classification (NCBI taxonomy): domain Eukaryota; kingdom Metazoa; phylum Chordata; class Actinopteri; order Cypriniformes; family Gobionidae; genus Coreius; species Coreius guichenoti. The sequence continues at coordinate 6,645,598 of CM077179.1, read as the reverse complement.
AGTGAGTGTACTAATCGGTTTTGTTTAGAAAGAAACAAAGAATGTGTATTATTTATCTATTTTTTGTTATTAAATTGAAGAGCTATGCAACCGTTAACTTGACTACTAGATTTCTACCTTATATCTATCTCCATGTAGTATGACATGTGCCAAATGTAATCATGGATTTTGCTGGAGATGTCTGAAGCCATGGAAGCCAACACATAAAGATTATTATAACTGCTCCGCCATGGTAAGTATCTTCAAAAGACACGAAGTGTGTCTTGAATTGAATTGTGATCTGGTAGATGTGCATTTCTTGTCCCTCTGAGTTAAGTACTTGGGGCCGGGTGAATTTTTTTAATATATATGAGTTTTATATGAGCAGATTCATTAAAGACAGCTTAAACTGATTTTCGCAAAACGTTAAAGGTGCAGTGTGTAAATGTTAGCGGCATCTAGAGGTGAGGTTGTGAATTGCAACTGCCCACCGCTCACACCTCCCTTTCGAAGCACATAGAGAAGCTACGGTGGCTGACAAAGGACAAAAATGTCGTCGTCGGAGAGAGCAGAGAGTAGCTAGCGCTCTGTAGAGAAGTTTGTCCGTTTAGGGCTACTGTAGAAACATGACGGCGCAAAATGGCGATTTCACTGTAAGGTATGTAGATAGAAACGACTCTTTCTAAGGTAAAAACATAACAGTACATTATGTAAGGTCTTTATACTCCACTGAAAACATAGTTATGTATATTATATTGCATTTCTGTCAATAGATCCTCATAAATACTACACACTGAGCCTTTAATCAAGCTTACCAACCCTAACAGCAATTTTGCCTCCTATGTTTAAAATCAGAGACACTGATTTTAAATATTTGCATATTGTAAATATTCAGGCTTCTTGCCTAAAAATTCTCTTAATATGCAATCACAGGTGAGTAAAGCTGCAAGACAAGAGAAGAAGTTCCAAGACTACAACGAGAGATGCACATTTCATAACCAAGCCAAGGTTTGTTGGAGCTGTTAGTCACATTCACTTCGAACTTTTGAAATTCTATACAAGTTAAGTATGTGAGTATCTGTCTATTGCTTTCTGCAGGACTTTGCGATCAACCTGGAGAACAAGGTGTTTTCTATAAATGAAGCATTACAGATGAAGTCTTTGACGTTTGTGATAGACGCCTGCAAGATTCTTGCCCAAGCTCGAAAGGTGGGAATCTTTAAAAAAAAAAATCTATCTTTTCAGTTGTTTTCTTTATCCTTATGGTTGTGTTTGTGTAATTTGTCACGTAGGTGCTGGCATACTCCTGTGTATACAGCTATTACAACCAGGACACTGAGAAGATGGATGTGATGGAGCAGCAGACAGAAGCTCTGGACCTTCATACTAACGCCCTGCAGATCCTGCTTGGTGGGTGTTAGGGAACGCTCACTCTGCACTCTGTCAATCAGTCGTTCTGTTTTGTTTTTGAGTAATGATGGGAATGTTTTGGAAAGACTTTTTTTCATCGACCTTTGTTATGGTAATATGTTTCTCATTCATATTCTTGAAATGCCTCCTGAGACTTTTAAAGGATAGTTCACCCAAAAATGAAAATTCTGTCCTCATTTATTCACCCTTATGTTGTTCCAAACATGTATGAATTTCTTTGTTTTGCTGAACACAAAAGAAGATATTTTGAAGAATATGGAGAACTAAACAGTTGAAGGAGGGAATAAAATACTTTGGAAGTCAATGGGGTCCATCAACTGTTTGGGTACCGACATTCTTCAAAATATCATCTTTTTGTGTTCAGCAAAACAAAGAAATTCATACAGGTTTGGAACAATTTGAGGGTGAGTAAATGATGACATAATTTTCATTTTTGGGTGAACTATTCCTTTAAGTTAGCATTTCAATAATTTAATAACACATTCACGTTCATGGTTCTCTGATGTCAGTTAATGGTGACATGACATGCAAGTAAATAGATAAAATATCGGTAACACTTTATTTTAAGGAGATGTAGTTACATGTTACTACATGTACTTACTATAGTAATAACAGAAAATTATGCATAATTAACAAGTAACCAAACCCTAACCGTAACTCTATAGTAAGTACATGTAGATAATTAATTAATTAATACTACTCAGTACTTATTTGAGTAAGTACAATGTAACTGTCACCTTAAAATAAAGTGTCACCAAAATATCTAATAATTCTTTATTTTGACTTTGTAGCTTTACAATAAAGTGGACTCAAACCTCTTTTTAGTTGGGATAGTGTCTCTGTCCACATTAAATTCACCAAATCAAATTTAATAATAATAATAAATATAGCTGCAAGCAGCCATTAAGGGACCACGCACAAAGAAGGCACGGTAAGTCATGTCAGCATGGCTGGGAGCATCAGACCAACTGTAACGAGCAATTAAAGACATATTAAGATGATTTTAGGCAAAATAGCTGAAAATCATAAATACAGTCACTAGTAATATGATTTAATGAGTTATCACTTTTGATCATTAGGTGGTGCTGTGACCAAATTGATGTCTTGTGGTCAGAGTAAGGTGTCAATATGCCAAAGCAATGCAGCCTCAGAGTCGATTTGGCATCATGCCTCAAATTTGTTTCTGTGGTATACGAAAATGGTTTCGTCTATCCACATGAAATCCACATCTTTTTGTTGGCACGGTTTGAAGATGACTTTGGTGAAAATCGGACAGACTGTCTAGGAGCAGCTCGAAAAAGTAGGTCTTTAAAAAACAAAAAACAAGATGGCGGACAGGAAGTTCGACCGACTATGGCAAGCTTGGTATCTATGTTCTCTGCATCCAAGGAATCTATTAAGATAAGTTTCATTACAATAGGCTGATTTAATCGAAAGTTATTAGCATTTTTGGAAATTTCATTATAACTTGTTATTATTAAATTATTGCCCCGAAACTTTTTGAGTAGTGTTAGGGCATGGTGCCGAAGACACAGAGTTTCATAACGATACGCCAATCTGTTCATAAAATATAGCATTTTACGACAAAATTTTAAATGGCCGACGCCAAAAATAGCCGATATGGGAAAATTGGGTATCGTTTGACTCAGCATGATGCACCGAATCAAAAGAGACCAGTTTTGTGATTTGTTTTTTGTTTTTTTTTTCAAATCGTTCAGAAGTTATAAGCAAATAGGTGGAGAATGGTTTGATGAATTGACTTGAATTTTAAAACTCTTTGTCGGCATGGTCTGAAGATGATCTGGTTCGATTTTCGTGAAAATCGGAGCAACGGCCTAGGAGGAGTTCGGAATATTCAAAATGGCGGAAAATTTTTAATGACGGAAAATGACATCAATCGGATTGAGCGAGAATTTTGTTTCTAGCCCTTACGGTTCAAAGGTATTTAGCATACACATAAATGAAACTGGACAGTTAGTGCCGCTTGAGGGATTGAGTTAGAGACTTCAAAATTGCTGTTTAATGTTCAGACTGTCCTCTGTGTGCCAAATTTCATAACTTACAGTAGGTGCCTATGTACCTTCGGTGCTTGGCCTCTAACCATTATTATTATTATTATTATTTTAACTCTAACTATAAAAATGAAGGCAGAAATATATTACTATTTGTAATAATTGTATTGTACTGTAAAATGAAAAATAAATATTTGATCATTATAATAATTTTATTTACATTACGAGTTACAATACTGATATTCATGTCTAGTCATGCTTTACGTTCACATGTTCAAACCCTCTAGCTTTTAAAATCCTTGAGCTTTTATTTAGGCAAAATACTTATGAAATGCTGTAAACTTCTGTCCACAAAAAATGTTGGAAATTATGTGAATGTGTAAATGAAGTAAACCTAGCACACGCTGCATTCCTAAATGCGCATTAAACTCACAGCGCACACATTTACTGTGAACCGAGAAGCTTTCAGACACTGAATATAGCAGATTATATTGCATTTATTTTAATTTTACTTTGAATATAATTAGTAGTTTTTCATCAACATGCGAATCCTGCTGTAGTTCAATTATGCTTCATAGTTCTGATGCATTAGTTATACTATAATAAAATGAGTTGTGGTTCTGGTTTCAGAGGAGACCCTGCTGCAATGCACTGATCTTGCATCCTGTGTCCGACTCCTAAAACCGGAACACCTTAACACTGGCCTCGAGCTTATTCGCCGGATTCAGGAACGTCTTGTGGCCATCCTCCAGCACTCCACTCAGGTAAATCTACTCTTACATATTCTCACTTGTGTACTTTTTTTAGGCTTAAACATGAACTTGTTTATTAAAAGCCTTCAAAGCAACACATTTGACCATCTCCGATTGGCAGGACTTCCGTGTAGGATATCAGTCCAAGACTGGGCCAGACCAGGAGATGGCGCAGGCCTCTAATCTGGCTAACAACACAGATGCCAACAAAGAGTGAGCCACTGCACATTTACAGAGAAATCCCACTGACACATGCAGATTTTTTCAATGTTTTATTACGATTTCAGGTCCAAATCAGATGGAGGCTCTGAGTCCGGAGACTCCGACAACAACAACAACGAAGACCCCGGTGATGAAGCAGAGGAGGATGACGAGTATGACGATGAATACGTTCCAGAATGGCACGAGGATTACGACGAGGAAGACATAGATGACGACGACTTCTTTTCTGATGACGATGAATCTGAAAACTTAGAGAGGGACTTCAGCCCTTTTGACTAAATGAGAGTGATACACAATGCCTACTAATGTAAAAGTAGACACTACAAATACCACACCCATATAAAAGAGAAAAAAGCAACTATTTGTTATGGGAATCCAGAGTTTTGAGTAAGTTTCTCTGTAGCGTGGTCTTTGCTTCGCACTTAGCACCTACTTTGAGCCCTAGCATTTATTGGTTGTTGCACCAAAAGTGGTATTTCACGTTTATTTAGGTTTATGCTACAGTTTCTTTATCTTATGAAATTGTAACTTCGTTCATGGCTGATGAGGGTACTCTAATAAGTTCAATGAAGGATCTTAATTATCAATGTTATATTGTAGAGGTGATTATTTTTTGAAACTGTTCATAGTTTTGTTATTAACAAATTTCATTTTTTTGGTAAAAAAAAAAAAAAAATTAAAAAGAAGGGATGTGCGAACATTAAGAAAGCAGTTTTTTTTTGTTTGTTTTTTTTTATTTGGTCAGAGGTGTCGGCATTGTGTATTTAGTTTGAATACCAAAAGTACTTGCCTTTATTCTATTTTAAATTTCTTTAAATGCCTTCATATATGACATTAAGTTGGTTGGTCACCATTTGAATGATTGTAAGCATTTGAATTTGGATATATTTTCAAAGATTTTGAAAAGAGAAAAACAACAGCATCCGTGTTTAAGGGCTGCATGAAAAATGACTAGTTTCTCAGACGAGTCCATGACAAGGATGGTGCTTTAACTACCTGCTGATTGTGTCAAGCACCAGAACCCTGCAAACTCAAAAAATTTCCTTTAGCCTGTCTCATTAAGATGCAGTAATGGCAATAAATATTTAAAAGTATTGTAGCTCGTTGCATTATTTGCTAAGCAAAACATACCTTAATCACTTTCAGTTTTTTCATCAAAAAAGTTTTAATGCTTTGGACATGTTTATGTTCACTTGTATAGAGATGGAGATATAAAATATCTTCCAAAGTCCAATTTTGAATTGAGATAAACCTATATATTCATATACTGTCCATCTTCTGAAATGTTTTCTCTGTTCAACAAGTTACTCAAATTCAGCTCATAAAATAAATGCTTTTCTTCAAATTGAGTGTAGAGGGTTTTTTCTTTCCATTTCATATTTTTTGCATGCAATACAGTGCAACATTAGCCAAAGAAAACCTCCCAAAGTGAGGATGAAATCTTGGGAAGAACAGACCTATCTTAGTTTTGTTGCACTCCATTTAATTGTCTTTAATGCCAGAAAGCATGCTTGGTTAAAGTCCCCTAGAAGTTTTGCATTTTGATTCTGGGGTCATTAACGCAGGATCTGTACTAGCACTGAAATTAAGATGGAGCAAGAGATTTGTAATACCTGGAGAAAGCTATCCATTCGTTACCATACTTCTCTATGCCAGTTGCTCTGCCGCAGGACCCTCAGGAGTACGAGATTTGAAGTCTGACATCTTTGCCATAGGCACATATTTCTGCTGACAAGTTGTTTCGAGACAATTACCCACAACCTCAAGGCTCAGTACTAGGACCGTTGCTTTTCACCCTGTACGTGCTACCCTTGGGAGATATTAGGAAACGTGCTGTTTGTTTCCACTGTTATACTGATAGTCAGCTCTATATTTCTTTGCGCCCTGACGAAACCATACCAATTCACAAAGATAACGGAATGCATAGTTGATATGACAAACTGGATGACTAGTAATTTACTACTACTCAATGCTGAAAACAACACCGGTTTTGGACAAAAACCAACGCACGTAATAACCTAGAATACTGTCTAACACTTGATGGCTGCTCTGTTGTAACTGAAGTCATCGTCGTCAGTTAGGCTGGGTGTGCTCTTTGATACAAATCTTTCGTTTGAAAGTGTGGTAGATTTCCCCAACGCACCTGACTTAAGTTAAACAGGCGTCTCTACTTCAACACCTAGAAATGTATATTCTACTAGGTGTCTCCTCTTCCGACACTTGCTTTGAATCGGAAGACGTCTCGCCCCTTTTGAACACTATCATTTGGGAATAAGGTCTCTAGTGTTCCACTTAAGCACTGCCACTTGGGAATGGAAGTAATATCTCTAGTGTCTAGCGTGCAACGCAGCAGTAATCAGACGGAGTCCATCCCAATGCCTTTGAATATGCTTTAATCATGGCCGGGAGGATCTCAGACCAATTTCAGAGAGAATCCTCCTGACCAAAAGAGTACAAGTTTATGTAGAATAAGTACATGGAAAAAGATGACATGATTCAATGCATAATTTTTCTCTAATATGATTGGTTCTTCATATCTATAATAATATTCTCTGTTACTAGGTAAATGCAAATTTGGATATATATATACACACACACACACACACATAGATACTGATCAGGCATAACATTATGACCACTGACAGGTGAAGTGAAGAACACTGGTTATCTCTTCATCACGGCACCTGTTAGTGGGCAGGATATATTGGGCAGCATGGGAACATTTTGTCCTCAAATTTGATGTTAGAAGCAGGAAAAATGGGCAAGCGGAAGGATTTGAGCGAGTTTGACCCAGTCGTCTAGCCATCACAATTTGGCCCTTGTCAGAGCATCTCCAAAACTGCAGTTCTTGTGGGGTGTTCCCAGTCTGCAGTGGTCAGTATCTATCAAGGAAGGAACAGTGGTGAACCGGCGACAGGGTCATGGGCGGCTAAGGCTCATTGATGCACGTGGGGAGCGAAGGCTGGCCCGTGTGGTCCGATCAAACAGACGAGCTACTGTAGCTCAAATTGCTCAAGAAGTTAATGCTGGTTCTGATAGAAAGGTGTCAGAATACACAGTGCATCGCAGTTTGTTGCATATGGGGCTGGGGCTGGGGCTGGGGCTGTGGCCTCTTTCAGCAGGATAATGTGCCCTGCCACAAAGCAAAAATGGTTCAGGAATGATTTGAGGAGCACAATGAGTTTGAGGTGTTGACTTGGCCTCCAAATTCCCCAGATCTCAATCCAATTGAGCATCTGTGGGATGTGCTGAACAAATAAGTCTGATCCATGGAGGCCCCACCTCACAACTTATAGGATCTGCTGCTAACATCTTGGTACCAGATACCACAGCACACCTTCAGGGGTCTAGTGGAGTCCATGCCTCGACGGGTCAGGGCTGTTTTGGCAGGAAAACGGGGACCAACACAATATTAGGATGTTATGCCTGATCGGTGTATATATATATATATATATATATATATATATATATATATATATATACAGTGGGGAGAACAAGTATTTGATACACTGTCGATTTTGCAGGTTTTCCTACTTACAAAGCATGTAGAGGTCTGTAATTTTTATCGTAGGTACACTTCAACTGTGAGAGACGGAATCTAACACAAAAATCCAGAAAATCACATTGTGTGATTTTTAAATAATTAATTTGCATTTTATTGCATGACATACACTCACCTAAAGGATTATTAGGAACACCATACTAATACTGTGTTTGACCCCCTTTCGCCTTCAGAACTGCCTTAATTCTACGTGGCATTGATTCAACAAGGTGCTGAAAGCATTCTTTAGAAATGTTGGCCCATATTGATAGGATAGCATCTTGAAGTTGATGGAGATTTGTGGGATGCACATCCAGGGCACGAAGCTCCCGTTCCACCACATCCCAAAGATGCTCTATTGGGTTGAGATCTGGTGACTGTGGGTGCCATTTTAGTACAGTGAACTCATTGTCATGTTCAAGAAACCAATTTGAAATGATTCGAGCTTTGTGACATGGTGCATTATCCTGCTGGAAGTAGCCATCAGAGGATGGGTACATGGTGGTCATAAAGGGATGGACATGGTCAGAAACAATGCTCAGGTAGGCCGTGGCATTTAAACGATGCCCAATTGGCACTAAGGGGCCTAAAGTGTGCCAAGAAAACATCCCCCACACCATTACACCACCACCACCAGCCTGCACAGTGGTAACAAGGCATGATGGATCCATGTTCTCATTCTGTTTACGCCAAATTCTGACTCTACCATCTGAATGTCTCAACAGAAATCGAGACTCATCAGACCAGGCAACATTTTTCCAGTCTTCAACTGTCCAATTTTGGTGAGCTCGTGCAAATTGTAGCCTCTTTTTCCTATTTGTAGTGAAGATGAGTGATACCCGGTGGGGTCTTCTGCTGTTGTAGCCCATCCGCCTCAAGGTTGTGCGTGTTGTGGCTTCACAAATGCTTTGCTGCATACCTCGGTTGTAACGAGTGGTTATTTCAGTCAAAGTTGCTCTTCTATCAGCTTGAATCAGTCGGCCCATTCTCCTCTGACCTCTAGCATCAACAAGGCATTTTGGCCCACAGGACTGCCGCATACTGGATGTTTTTCCCTTTTCACACCATTCTTTGTAAACTCTAGAAATGGTTGTGCGTGAAAATCCCAGTAACTGAGCAGATTGTGAAATACTCAGACCGGCCCGTCTGGCACCAACAACCATGCCACGCTCAAAATTGCTTATCACCTTTCTTTCCCATTCTGACATTCAGTTTGGAGTTCAGGAGATTGTCTTGACCAGGACCACACCCCTAAATGCATTGAAGCAACTGCCATGTGATTGGTTGATTAGATAATTGCATTAATGAGAAATTGAACAGGTGTTCCTAATAATCCTTTAGGTGAGTGTATATATATATATATATACATACACAGTGGGGAGAACAAGTATTTGATACACTGCCGATTTTGCAGGTTTGCCCACTTACAAAGCATGTAGAAGTCTGTAATTTTTATCATAGGTACTCTTCAACTGTGAGTGACGGAATCTAAAACAAAAATCCAGAAAATCACATTGTATGATTTTTAAGTAATTAATTTGCATTTTATTGCATGACATAAGTATTTGATACATCAGAAAAGCAGAACTTAATATTTGGTACAGAAACCTTTGTTTGCAATTACAGAGATCATACGTTTCCTGTAGTTCTTGACCAGGTTTGCACACACTGCAGCAGGGATTTTGGCCCACTCCTCCATACAGATCTTCTCCAGATCCTTCAGGTTTCGGGGCTGTCGCTGGGCAATACGGACTTTTAGCTCCCTCCAAAGATTTTCTATTGGGTTCAGGTCTGGAGACTGGCTAGGCCACTCCAGGACCTTGAGATGCTTCTTACGGAGCCACTCCTTAGTTGCCCTGGCTGTGTTTCGGGTCGTTGTCATGCTGGAAGACCCAGCCACGACCCATCTTCAATGCTCTTACTGAGGAAAGGAGGTTGTTGGCCAAGATCTCGCGATACATGGCCCCATCCATCCTCCCCTCAATACGGTGCAGTCGTCCTGTCCCCTTTGCAGAAAAGCATCCCCAAAGAATGATGTTTCCACCTCCATGCTTCACGATTGGGATGGTGTTCTTGGGGTTGTACTCATCCTTCTTCTTCCTCCAAACACGGCGAGTGGAGTTTAGACCAAAAAGCTCTATTTTTGTCTCATCAGACCACATGACCTTCTCCCATTCCTCCTCTGGATCATCCAGATGGTCATTGGCAAACTTCAGACGGGCCTGGACATGCGCTGGCTTGAGCAGGGGGACCTTGCGTGCACTGCAGGATTTTAATCCATGACGGCGTAGTGTTACACTAATGGTTTTCTTTGAGACTGTGGTCCCAGCTCTCTTCAGGTCATTGACCAGGTCCTGCCGTGTAGTTCTGGGCTGATCCCTCACCTTCCTCATGATCATTGATGCCCCACAAGGTGAGATCTTGCATGGTGCCCCAGACCGAGGGAGATTGACCGTCATCTTGAACTTCTTCCATTTTCTAATAATTGCGCCAACAGTTGTTGCCTTCTCACCAAGCTGCTTGCCTATTGTCCTGTAGCCCATCCCAGCCTTGTGCAGGTCTACAATTTTATCCCTGATGTCCTTACACAGCTCTCTGGTCTTGGCCATTGTGGAGAGGTTGGAGTCTGTTTGATTGAGTGTGTGGACAGGTGTCTTTTATACAGGTAATGAGTTCAAACAGGTGCAGTTAATACAGGTAATGAGTGGAGAACAGGAGGGCTTCTTTAAGAAAAACTAACAGGTCTGTGAGAGCCAGAATTCTTACTGGTTGGTAGGTGATCAAATACTTACACTCACCTAAAGGATTATTAGGAACACCTGTTCAATTTCTCATTAATGCAATTATCTAATCAACCAATCACATGGCAGTTGCTTCAATGCATTTAGGGGTGTGGTCCTGGTCAAGACAATCTCCTGAACTCCAAACTGAATGTCAGAATGGGAAAGAAAGGTGATTTAAGCCATTTTGAGCGTGGCATGGTTGTTGGTGCCAGACGGGCCGGTCTGAGTATTTCACAATCTGCTCAGTTACTGGGATTTTCACGCACAACCATTTCTAGAGTTTACAAAGAATGGTGTGAAAAGGGAAAAACATCCAGTATGCGGCAGTCCTGTGGGCCAAAATGCCTTGTTGATGCTAGAGGTCAGAGGAGAATGGGCCGACTGATTCAAGCTGATAGAAGAGCAACTTTGACTGAAATAACCACTCGTTACAACCGAGGTATGCAGCAAAGCATTTGTGAAGCCACAACACGCACAACCTTGAGGCGGATGGGCTACAACAGCAGAAGACCCCACCGGGTACCACTCATCTCCACTACAAATAGGAAAAAGAGGCTACAATTTGCACGAGCTCACCAAAATTGGACAGGAAAAATGTTGCCTGGTCTGATGAGTCTCGATTTCTGTTGAGACATTCAGATGGTAGAGTCAGAATTTGGCGTAAACAGAATGAGAACATGGATCCGTCATGCCTTGTTACCACTGTGCAGGCTGGTGGTGGTGGTGTAATGGTGTGGGGGATGTTTTCTTGGCACACTTTAGGCCCCTTAGTGCCAATTGGGCATCGTTTAAATGCCACGGCCTACCTGAGCATTGTTTCTGACCATGTGCATCCCTTTATGACCACCATGTACCCATCCTCTGATGGCTACTTCCAGCAGGATAATGCACCATGTCACAAAGCTCGAATCATTTCAAATTGGTTTCTTGAACATGACAATGAGTTCACTGTACAAAAATGGCCCCCACAGTCACCAGATCTCAACCCAATAGAGCATCTTTGGGATGTGGTGGAAACGGGAGCTTCGTGCCCTGGATGTGCATCCCACAAATCTCCATCAACTGCAAGATGCTATCCTATCAATATGGGCCAACATTTCTAAAGAATGCTTTCAGCACCTTGTTGAATCAATGCCACGTAGAATTAAGGCAGTTCTGAAGGCGAAAGGGGGTCAAACACAGTATTAGTATGGTGTTCCTAATAATCCTTTAGATGAGTGTGTATATATACACTCACCTAAAGGATTATTAGGAACACCTGTTCAATTTCTCATTAATGCAATTATCTAATCAACCAATCACATGGCAGTTGCTTCAATGCATTTAGGGGTGTGGTCCTGGTCAAGACAATCTCCTGAACTCCAAACTGAATGTCAGAATGGGAAAGAAAGGTGATTTAAGCAATTTTGAGCGTGGCATGGTTGTTGGTGCCAGACGGGCCGGTCTGAGTATTTCACAATCTGCTCAGTTACTGGGATTTTCACGCACAACCATTTCTAGAGTTTACAAAGAATGGTGTGAAAAGGGAAAAACATCCAGTATGCGGCAGTCCTGTGGGCCAAAATGCCTTGTTGATGCTAGAGGTCAGAGGAGAATGGGCCGACTGATTCAAGCTGATAGAAGAGCAACTTTGACTGAAATAACCACTCGTTACAACCGAGGTATGCAGCAAAGCATTTGTGAAGCCACAACACGCACAACCTTGAGGCGGATGGGCTACAACAGCAGAAGACCCCACCGGGTACCACTCATCTCCACTACAAATAGGAAAAAGAGGCTACAATTTGCACAAGCTCACCAAAATTGGACAGTTGAAGACTGGAAAAATGTTGCCTGGTCTGATGAGTCTCGATTTCTGTTGAGACATTCAGATGGTAGAGTCAGAATTTGGCGTAAACAGAATGAGAACATGGATCCATCATGCCTTGTTACCACTGTGCAGGCTGGTGGTGGTGGTGTAATGGTGTGGGGGATGTTTTCTTGGCACACTTTAGGCCCCTTAGTGCCAATTGGGCATCGTTTAAATGCCACGGCCTACCTGAGCATTGTTTCTGACCATGTCCATCCCTTTATGACCACCATGTACCCATCCTCTGATGGCTACTTCCAGCAGGATAATGCACCATGTCACAAAGCTCGAATCATTTCAAATTGGTTTCTTGAACATGACAATGAGTTCACTGTACTAAAATGGCCCCCACAGTCACCAGATCTCAACCCAATAGAGCATCTTTGGGATGTGGTGGAACGGGAGCTTCGTGCCCTGGATGTGCATCCCACAAATCTCCATCAACTGCAAGATGCTATCCTATCAATATGGGCCAACATTTCTAAAGAATGCTTTCAGCACCTTGTTGAATCAATGCCACGTAGAATTAAGGCAGTTCTGAAGGCGAAAGGGGGTCAAACACAGTATTAGTATGGTGTTCCTAATAATCCTTTAGGTGAGTGTATATATATACACACACACACACACACTATATTGGCAAAAGTATTGGGACACCCCTCCAAATCATTGAATTCAGGTGTATAAAATCAAGCACCTAGACATGCAGACTCTTCTACAAACATTTGTGAAAGAATGGGTCGCTCTCAGGAGCTCAGTGAATTCCAGCATGGTACCGTGATAGGTTGCCACCTGTGCAATAAGTCCATTCGTGAAATTTCCTCACTACTAAATATTCCACGGTCAACTGTTAGTGGTATTATAACAAAGTGGAAGCAATTGGGAACAACAGCAACTCAGCCACGAAGTGGTAGGCCACGTAAAATCACAGAGCGGAGTCAGCGCATGCTGAAGCGCACAGTGTGCAGAAGTCACCAACTTTCTGCAGAGTCAATAGCTACAGACCTCCAAACTTCGTGTGGCCTTTAGATTAGCTCAAGAACAGTATGTAGAGAGCTTCATGAAATGGGTTTCCATGGCCGAGCAGCTGCATCCAAACCTTACATCACCATGTGCAATGCAAAGCGTTGGATACAGTGGTCTGGCAATCCGATGAACAAGTCTGGGTTTGGTGGTTGCCAGGAGAACGGTACTTGCCTGACTGCATTGTGCCAAGTGTAAAGTTTTGTGGAGGGGTGATTATGGTGTGGGGTTGCTTTTCAGGTGTTGGGCTTGGCCCCTTACTTCCAGTGAAAGGAACTCTTAATGCTTCAGCATACCAAGACATTTTGGACAATTTCATGCTCCCAACTTTGTGGGAACAGTTTGGGGACGGCCCCTTCCTGACATGACTGCGCACCAGTGCACAAAGCAAGGTCCATAAAGACATGGATGAGCGAGTTTGGTGTGGAGGAACTTGACTGGCCTGCACAGAGTCCTGACCTCAACCCGATAGAACACCTTTGGGATGAATTAGAGCAGAGACTGCAAGCCAGGCCTTCTCGTCCAACATCAGTGCCTGACCTCACAAATATGCTTCTAGAAGAATGGTGAAAATTCCCTTAAACACACACCTAAACCTTGTGGAAATCTATCCCAGAAGAATTGAAGCTGTTATTGATGCAAAGGGTGGGCCAACTCCATATTAAACCCTACGGATTAAGAATGGGATGTCATTAAAGTTCATGTGCATGTAAAGGCAGGCGTCCCAAAACTTTTGGCTATAAATATATATATATATATATATAATTTTAGACAGCTGTCTAGTTTTGTTTCCTCTTTTGTTATATTCAACACGTTAACTTTGGCCCAAGTGTTAGGGACATTTCGTTTTCAAAAGCATATACATTTTAATCCTGCAAGAAAAAGGAAAATTAGTTATAATTCATTAAAAATTTCCTTCACAAAAGCCAAATTTCTAGCACCTGTAAAAACACATTTTTCATTTTAAAAATACAATGACAAATGACTCCCAATGACAAATGCAGAACAGTTAATTCATGCGTTCATGACCTCAAGGCTAGATTATTGTAATGCTAGATTATTGTAATGCTCTACTGGGTGGTTGCCCTGCACGTTTAATAAACAAACTCCAGCTGGGCCAAAACGCAGCAGCTAGAGTTCTTACTTGAACCAGGAATTATGACCATATTAGCCCGGTTCTGTCAAAACTGAACTGGCTCCTTATTAAACATTGCATATATTTTAAAAACTTGCTAATTACTTACAAAGCACTAAATGGTTTATCTCCTCAGTACTTGAGCAAGCTCTTAACGCATTATAGTCTTTCACGTCTATTGCGATCTCAAAGTTCTGGCCAGCTGAGAATACCTAGATAGAATATCAAAATCAGCTGCAGGTGGTAGATACTTTTCCTATTTAGCAACCAAACTCTGGAATAATCTTTCTAGCCTTGCTCAGAAAGCAGACACACTCTGTCAGTTTAAATCTAGACTAAAAACACATCTTTTTAACGCGGCATACACATAACATATTATCACATTTCTATAATTCACATCAATTAAATAATTGTTAGGCTGCATAAATTACATCAACCGGAACCGGGAACACCTCCTATAACACCCAATGTACCTGTTACATTGAAGAATGGCATCTACGCTAATATTAGTCTGTTTATCCTGTTTACCTAGTCAGCCGCATCCGGTCCGTATCCAGATCAGATGGTGGACCTGCACCTAGACACGACCACAACGCAGCCCTGAATGTCAGCAGAGACCATGTCTAATAGACAATCCCTGTGAAGGCCTCGCCGACATGACAGCCATCGGCATAGATCCTCTGCAGAGACCACAAGAACCAGACAGATCCTCCGCACAGACCCTATGGCCAGCTTCGGCTCCATACCGGCATGATAAATCTGATCTTCGAGCAAAAGGAACTGGATGAAATATTTGAATGCTACCGATCCACAATCTGAATTCTGACTTGTGATGCAGCCAGAATCATAATGACACGTGTTCGTTTGTTGGCCAGAGGAGAACTGGCCCCCCGACTGAGCCTGGTTTCAGGTTTTTTTCTCCATTCTGTCTCCTGATGGAGTTTGGGTTCCTGTTGTCTCTGGCTTGCTTAGTTTGGGACACTTAATATTCAACAATATTATTGATTTGACTGCACTGACACTATTGGATGAGAACTGAACTGGATGATGACATCACTGCTTTATAGATGAACTATTTTAATAATTTATGATCTTTACAACGAAACTGAATCAACACTGGACTGACTTCACCTGAACTATGACACTGTTTTCTTTTAGAGCTGCTGTACAATTTGCATCATTGAATCATTTCCTGTTTTTCATTTTCTGTTATCACTGTAAAGCTGCTTTGAAACCATCTGTATTTTATAAAGCGCTATATAAATAAAAGTGACTGACAGACTGACTGAAATAAGATTACCGTAATATCGCCCATCTCTAGTAATGTGTATGTATGTTTGTTCTTAACTAATGTATGGCCAAAATATATATCTGGAAAATATATATAACTAAAATATAATCATTATAGATTTAAACTCTAATATGGGCCTATTGTTTGGACATTTTTTACTATCAAAGTTGTAATTTTTTCACCGGTTTTATATATTTGTTTATTTTGTGTTGAGTTCAGAATAGCACAGGCTAAAGAATGCTTTGCCTATTTGTGCTTTTTGACAGGAATGCACATTTTTTCAGTCTGTATGTTTTATTCAACGGAGGGCAAAAACAAGATCGTTGTTATAAATTGGGCAAAAATTGTACTTCTGTGAACTACATTGCTACACAGTACAGTGTATTATTATTATCAGGGGTCCAAACACTGAAGGTGGTGGAACCCAAATGTGTTTGTACTGAAGGGTGTGTGTCAGGCACATGGACACTAGGTGGCGCTATAATAAGGTGATTTGTGTTTTGCCTCATAAATTTGGAACCCTAAGGGCTAAAAAACACAACTCTTTTTCCCCTTTATTTATCTTTGAGTCTTTCTGATATATCGTTTATATGATTTTTTTTTTGGCCAATTTACCTACTTTTCAAACTTGTCCTAAGCCGTTTGCCTAAACGCACACAGCAGACGGATGGTGGTGGCAAAAGCTTTTTAATTAAAAAAAAAAAAAAAAGTCATTAGTGAATTAAACAGCCTGGCGTTGCTTTTTTTCTTTTTCACGAATTGACCTACATCTCCTGAATGCAACATCCAACCCTAACAAATCTTAATACACAGACCACAGGACATTCTGAGGATGCACACAAAGTGGCATCAAAATTGCATCTATAGGTGGCACTACAACTGTAAATCCATAATAATGCCTTAATTGTATAATCGATGAAGACTAAATTCAATCCGTTCATGAAGCAATCGGGTCTCTTCAGAGAAGAGAAAAAAAAAAAAAAAAAAAAAAAAACTGTTTCTTGTTTTTCCATTGGCATGTAGTTTAGGTGTTGAGGACTAACACATCTTCGAGCCTACATTTAGTATGAGTAAAATACTCAAATACTGTTAAAATCAGATACTCTAACCCCTGGTTTCACAGACTAAAATGCATGTTTGAGCGGTTTTAACTGAAAGCAAACTGCACTAACATCTTAAAATATGTCAGTGCCATTGTTTTGTCTCAAGATGCACACCAGTAATGTTTTTTTTTCCCTAAGGCCCGTTTATAAAAATCTACTTAAATGCCCTAATTGAACCAAGCCTTAATCCTGCCCTAATCTAAGCCCCGTCTATGAACCCAGCAAACAATTTTGTTTAAAAGACGTCTAATAGCGGTCCAAACACATCCCTGACGTCTAGGCTAAAACAAGGCTAAATTTGGGCTGTCAATTTAATAGAGGTCTAACCATAGCCCAAGAATAGACTCATCTAGAACATGACAAAGAAATGAAACCAAACACTTCATAGTCACTGTTGATTGCTTACATGGAATAAATCACACCAAGTTATTTTGGCAAAACATGCAACCAAATTCAAGATTATTTTTGGCTAGAAGTCAGTTACTCATAGCCAGACTATATTGGTCTATTGTTAACGGAGTGAAACAGCTATTGCTTTCTCAAGTGGTATTGTAATTGGGCAGTTGGTATGGAGTCATTTTTGCTGTAAGGCACCTGTACTTTTACTCGTTTATGGTTTTCAGGTACTCTTTACACCCCTGTAAAGACTTAATGTGAAGCAGATTTACTGTGGCAGTTCCACTCAGTATGAGTGGAACTAGAGAGTCAAACATTTGGTTTCTGCATTTGGCTACTCTTGCCATTTGTGGAATTATGGACTAAATGCTTCAAGATGGCCCTTGACATGATACTGCAGTACAGTATGAGCCATTTAGTGTTCTTGGCCCCCACTAGTATCCAGGAAACTTAAGGTAGATAAATTAGACCTTTTTTGAATTGGTTCACGGTTTGCAAAGATGCTGTTTGAAGCCATAAGCAAGTGACGTTACATTAGGAATTACATTTAAACAAAACCTCTTACATGTGATGAACCCCTCGCAACTCTAAAATGTGATGTCAGCTGAACTGTGGCTCAATTATTTTCCCTAAATGCCCAAGGACACAACCAACTAAACCCCATTGGAGCAAGGTCATGAAGGCAAAAGTAGTCATAGAACCAAAGGAGTTATTAAATGCTTAAATTCATTTACTCAAATTACAAGTACATTTAACATCAATATTCTTCATCCTCCTCCCCACAGTCCTCTGTGGAATCAGCACCAACCTCCTCATAGTCTTTCTCCAGGGCAGCCATGTCTTCCCGCGCCTCCGAGAACTCCCCTTCCTCCATCCCTTCACCCACGTACCAGTGAACAAAAGCCCTCTTTGCATACATCAGGTCAAACTTGTGGTCCAGGCGGCCCCATGCCTCTGCAATGGCAGTGGTGTTGCTTAGCATGCAGACAGCTCTCTGCACTTTAGCCAGATCCCCTCCTGGCACGACGGTGGGCGGCTGGTAGTTGATGCCGACCTTAAACCCCGTGGGACACCAGTCTACAAACTGGATGGAGCGCCGCGTCTTAATGTTGGCTATGGCGGCGTTGACGTCTTTTGGAACCACGTCACCACGGTACAGCAAACAGCAGGCCATATATTTTCCACGGCGAGGGTCACACTTCACCATCTGGTTTGCTGGCTCGAAGCAGGCATTGGTGATCTCTGGTACAGAGAGCTGCTCATGGTAGGCCTTTTCGGCCGAAATGATAGGGGAGTAGGTGACCAGTGGAAAGTGAATACGAGGGTACGGGACCAGGTTGGTCTGGAACTCTGTGAGGTCGACATTTAGGGCGCCGTCAAAGCGCAGTGATGCCGTAATGGAGGACACAATTTGGGCGATGAGCCGGTTCAGGTTAGTGTATGAGGGACGCTCGATATCGAGGTTTCGCTTGCAGATGTCAAAGATGGCTTCGTTATCTACCATGAAGGAGCAGTCCGAGTGCTCGAGAGTGGTGTGGGTCGTAAGGATCGAGTTGTAGGGCTCAACCACAGCCGTGCTAACTTGCGGGGCAGGATACACAGAGAACTCCAACTTGGACTTTTTACCATAATCAACAGACAGTCGCTCCATCAGCAAAGATGTGAAACCAGAGCCTGTTCCACCACCAAAACTGTGGAAGATCAGGAACCCCTGCAGACCAGTGCACTGGTCCGCCTAGAGAGGAATCAGATGGAAAAGGCAGAAATGGGTTTTCAAATACCAGCAGTATTCCTGGCTTTAAAACATCACCACACACTTAAAGGGTTAGTTCACCCAAAAGTTAATACGGTCACCCTCATGTCACTCCAAACCCATAAGACTTTCGTTCATCTTTGGAACACAAAAGATATTTAATGAAATTTGCGAGCTTTCTCCACTGACAGCTACGCAACTACCACTTTGACCCTTTTGGGGGGGAGGAAAAAAAAAAAAAAAAAAAAAAAAAAAAAAAAAAAACCCACACACCCCCTCATAAAGAGATCGTAAAACTAATCTATAGGAATTGAGCGGTCCAAATTCTGAAGAGACCCAAATCGCTTTATGATGAACAGATTTAAAATTTAGACTTATTCACGTTTAAACATTGATTAGTGAACAAACAGAAGCGCAACCGAACATGCTTGACACGTGAGAACAAACCTCGAGGAAGCTCAAATGTGCCGTTTAACACGAGAATGAACTTCACTGGTTCTCACACAAGCAAACATGTTTAAGCTTTTGTTTACCATATCTGATGTGCGAGTTGATGAATGTTTGTGAATAAAAGCCTAAAGTCAAGTTGTTCATCTAAAGCAATCATGTCAAATTTGGACTAAAGTCAAAGTGGTAGTTGCGAAGCGGTCAACGAAGGGACAGAACGCTTCCAAAGATGAACAAGTCTTATGGGTTTGGAATGACATGAAGGCGAGTAATGACAGTTTATTAACTGTCCGTTCCAAAATGTGCACACAATAAATGCCATAGAAAAAACATTTTGGGTTCCCCAAGAACATTTCAGGGAGTAGTTCTTAAAGCCATTTATTATTCTAAGTGTGAAGAACATTTTATCTAAAGAATATATTTTTGCAATGGTAAGGTTCCATGGACATTAGTATCTGCAGTTCCATGAGCCACCTTTAATTTGAAGTGCAAACTCACCATTTTGCGCATCCGGTCGAGCACAGAGTCTACGATCTCTTTGCCAATGGTATAGTGACCACGAGCATAATTATTGGCAGCATCCTCCTTGCCACTGATGAGCTGCTCAGGGTGGTACAGCTGTCGATAGTGTCCGTTACGGATCTCATCTGCATTTCAAACAAAATAGTTGAGGATATAAAGCTACACTGGACATGCAGCAACAAGAGTTTTGAATACAAATGAGATAAGATTGAATGAGTTCAGTCTCACCAACAACTGTTGGCTCCAAATCAATGAAGACTGCACGAGGAACATACTTCCCAGCACCAGTTTCACTGAAGAAAGTGCCAAAAGAGGAGTCCACCAATGAGCTGCCATCATTAACAATGGTCCCATCTGGCTGGAAGCCATGCTCTAAACAATACAATTCCCAGCAAGAGTTACCCATCTGGATACCTGCTTGACCAATATGTATGGAAATACACTCCCTCTGGTTTGACCAAAACAAACAAACACAACTTCAGTGAAGCAGTTATGCAATAGCACAATACAGTAAAAATAACAATAAATAATCTCACCATTGTGCTTGAGTATCACAGCAAGTAAGAATTAAATCAGAGCCTTTAAACCCTGCAAATATAAAACACACTCTTAACACAAACTAAGCTCCCAGAAACAATTAACTGTTGACATCCTAAAAGAAACCATCTCACCTCCACAGCTGCACCAAACCACCCACCTGATCTTCATTTATATTAGTGTCAAATTAGGGCGTGGCTCTTAATTAAACCTGTAATAATGCTAACAGAGGTAATTAGCTCTGCAGATTCAAACAAAACAAGCTTTATCTCACTTGTGCTTTTAAAGTTTTTAAGATGATACTACAAGCAGATGATTTAATATCTTGATTTAATATTTAGGCTATTTGAGTTTGAAATTGTGTTTTGTAAGATTAAAATGTGTTATGAACCAGTTTCACTCAGTTTTCAAGATCAAAATGTAGTTATTTTATTTAAATAAGGGAAAGCATTTTTTCTACTTATTTGAAGTTTTCTACAGGTCTGTAAAAATGGAGAAATATTGCAACGTCTTTGCAAACAAATTTCCACATACATTCTTAATTGCCATTGATGGTTCCATAAAGAACCTTTAACATCCATGGAATCTTTCCATCGCACAAAAGGTTTATAGTTCTTCAGATCTTAAGAAAAAAATGGTTCTTTTAAGAACTGTTCACAGAAAGGTTCTTTGGGGAACCCAAAATGGTTCCATGGCATTGCAGCGAAAGCCTCTTTTTGAACCCTTTTTATTTTTAAGAGTGCACACAGACTTATTATCAGGTGTACTGATAGTGTAGGTCCCCTGCATGAAAAAAGGGCATTATGGTTTTCGTTTTTTCCTTTTTTCACTTTAGCTTTTAAATTAACACATATTTATTTATTTATTATTTTATATTAAGATAATTAAATGTTATATTTTATATATCCTATTGATATTTAAAACAAGAGACTTTTAATACAATTTAATATAGGCCTAATCATTTCATAAAGACACACTTTAAGACTTAATTTTTGAGAGACATGGCCACTGCGTCACCATATCGTCTGCATGAGCCATTGGTGCTTGGACCCCGATAATTGTAGCTATATTAAAGTTTTACATGAGTTACGTAAGTTTACATGAATTTGCTGACTATTGAGTAGCATGGTATATATTAATGTATCATCATATAGGCCTATCATTATGGTCTTATTTTCTATGGTAATAACACTTTTGTTTTTACTGTATGGCACTCATGTATTTATCAGTCTAATTATCTGCCTTCAGATTTAGCCTATAAAAAGGCTTTGTATTAAAGAGTATTATTTCTTTTATTTTTGTCATTGTTTACAATCCTTTTCCTGATTTACCTTACTGTGTGTGTGTGCGTGTGTGTGTGTGCGTATGTGCGTGCGTGTGTGTATGTGTGTGCACGTTTTTCTATCCAGTGGGGACTAAATTGAGGTCCCCGTGAGGAAACATACTTATAAATCATACAGAATGAGGTTTTTTTTTGAAAATGTAAAAATGCAGAAAGTTTTGTGTGATGGATAGGTTTAGGAGTGAAATGATCAATTTTCTCTGAAACAATTTGTGAAGTAGTTGGTATTTTAGCTATAGCTGACAAGCCATATCACTTCCACAGCTTCCATAAATGATTCTAAGGTGTATGTGAAATTCTTTGCATTTAAATTTATTCTTTTGATTAATGCATTTTATTTATTTATTTTATTAATTATTCTTTATACATTATTATTCTTTTACATGTTATTGTTTTTTTAATCATTTATATATTTTCTACTATATGCTCTGATATGTTTGATTATTTCCAAACGTAAGATCTTTGGTGTCTCTTCTCTGTGCTATAAGATCGAGGGTACACTGAAAAAAAAAGTGTGTTGGATTTACATGATTTAATTGTGTACATCGGTCCCACATGAATCAATTAAGTTAAACAAACATAATTTGTTCATGTAACTTAAACATCATGGAATGAATACATTTTAAGTGACCCAATTAAGTAGTCTCAAAGTGGATTTTATATGGCTCCCTGACATGATTCAGGCATTCAATTTCATACATGCATTCATCCATTTGATGTTACACAACTGAATTATAATACTGCACTAGCTAGTTGACAAACTTTTAGCTAATAATAGCACACATTAGCGTCTTAAATGCTAAGCATTAAAAGCTCCTTCAGCAAAACCGTTATGACATTAGTTGTTTTAGTCCACAGCCTAAGCAAATGCTCCACTCTTCTCCACAATGGTAACCCACTGTAATTTAAATTGTTCTAATAATTCCAACATAATTGAATATTAAACACTATTAAACACAATCAAGTCTCCCCCTTTCTCATCTTGCTCAAAAATACATAAAATAACACTTTTACATATAAAATAACAACATTTACTCTCTCTTGATTTAGCCATATGCAAAGCATGCTGGGAATTAACAAGCCCCGCCCAGTTTCAGTTAATGCAACACAAATCATTCATGTAATCTCAACACATTAAGTAAACAGATTAAGTAAACTTCAATTTGACTTATATTTAAGTGGATTGAACACAATCAAATTAAGTTAGGGCAAAATGTATAGCGATTGTGTTGCTTTAGCTCATTTTAATTAAGCAATTTGAACAAGCAGTAAAAATCATTTTTTTCCAGTGTATATTTTCCATTAGGATGTACCTTTGTATCAAAATATGTCTGTTTCCATTTCTGCAGACATGAGATAATGCAAGATCTGCAATATTCTCTTAAAGGTGTCAAAACAAAACAACACCTTTTATATCTATTTTCATCTACACTCACCTAAAGGATTATTAGGAACACCTGTTCAATTTCTCATTAATGCAATTATCTAATCAACCAATCACATGGCAGTTGCTTCAATGCATTTAGGGGTGTGGTCCTGGTCAAGACAATCTCCTGAACTCCAAACTGAATGTCAGAATGGGAAAGAAAGGTGATTTAAGCCATTTTGAGCGTGGCATGGTTGTTGGTGCCAGACGGGCCGGTCTGAGTATTTCACAATCTGCTCAGTTACTGGGATTTTCACACACAACCATTTCTAGAGTTTACAAAGAATGGTGTGAAAAGGGAAAAACATCCAGTATGCGGCAGTCCTGTGGGCGAAAATGCCTTGTTGATGCTAGAGGTCAGAGGAGAATGGGCCGACTGATTCAAGCTGATAGAAGAGCAACTTTGACTGAAATAACCACTCGTTACAACCGAGGTATGCAGCAAAGCATTTGTGAAGCCACAACACGCACAACCTTGAGGCGGATGGGCTACAACAGCAGAAGACCCCACCGGGTACCACTCATCTCCACTACAAATAGGAAAAAGAGGCTACAATTTGCACGAGCTCACCAAAATTGGACAGTTGAAGACTGGAAAAATGTTGCCTGGTCTGATGAGTCTCGATTTCTGTTGAGACATTCAGATGGTAGAGTCAGAATTTGGCGTAAACAGAATGAGAACATGGATCCATCATGCCTTGTTACCACTGTGCAGGCTGGTGGTGGTGGTGTAATGGTGTGGGGGATGGTGTGGGGGTTTTCTTGGCACACTTTAGGCCCCTTAGTGCCAATTGGGCATCGTTTAAATGCCACGGCCTACCTGAGCATTGTTTCTGACCATGTCCATCCCTTTATGACCACCATGTACCCATCCTCTGATGGCTACTTCCAGCAGGATAATGCACCATGTCACAAAGCTCGAATCATTTCAAATTAGTTTCTTGAACATGACAATGAGTTCACTGTACTAAAATGGCCCCCACAGTCACCAGATCTCAACCCAATAGAGCATCTTTGGGATGTGGTGGAACGGGAGCTTCGTGCCCTGGATGTGCATCCCACAAATCTCCATCGACTGCAAGATGCTATCCTATCAATATGGGCCAACATTTCTAAAGAATGCTTTCAGCACCTTGTTGAATCAATGCCACGTAGAATTAAGGCAGTTCTGAAGGCGAAAGGGGGTCAAACACAGTATTAGTATGGTGTTCCTAATAATCCTTTAGGTGAGTGTATTTTTGACATCTGACCAGTCACACTGACCTAGCCCTTACACCAACTGTGACATAATGGATAAGTCTGTTTGATCTTTTCTTATTAGACAAAACCATAAGTTTAGGAGGATGTAAGTTTGCTGCACATATATTTGTTGCTCTTATTTTGCTCTTCACTTCTGCGTCGTCTCTTCTACCTCTCCTTTCATTCTGCAAATATCTTACTACTTTTGTCCTCCTTTCTCTATAGTCTGATCTTCACAGTCTTCATCTGTTAGATACAATACTTTGGATTTTATTAGGGCCCGAACACCGATGGTGTGAGGACCCTATTGTAATTGCTCGGCCTATCATTCTTCTTCTCCAAAATGAATCGCATTTTTGAGGGCCTAAACATGCTTGAAAATTCATGAAACTTTGCACACGCGTCAGAAGTGGTGAAAATTTACGTCTGATATGGGTCTCAGAATTAGGTGTGGCAAAATGGCTCGATAGCGCCACCTACAAAATTTCAATTAAGCGCCGTTCGTGCTACGTTTCACGTACAAGTATGAAATTCGGTACACACATGTAACAGCCCAATGCCTACAAAAAAGTCCCTGTGAGCAAAATCTGAAAACAGAAAGTGAGATATTTTGAATTTTCATATACACCGACTTGAGGGTGAGTAAATCATGGGGTAATTTTCATTTTTGGGTGAACTATCCCTTTAAAATACCTGTGAGTCACGGCAGATGTTTTCTTTTTTTATGATTTTAGTTTGACCATGGGTGAAGAATAAGCAGCATTTCTAAATAACACATTAATCAATTGTTTCAAAACTGACATTGATCCGATGCGCTGCGTTTTTTATTTTTTCATTGTTTAAAATTTATTTATTTATTTATGTTAACAAAATGAGAGTCAGCTTTACATTTTGTACACTACTTTCATGTTTGTTTTATGCTATCGTTTGTGCGCTCTTATTTTGAATCTGTTGCGTCACATCCGCTGGCCATTTGTATTGTTTCTGTAGGTGCGTGTGTTCATGGTGAAGTGACTCCGTGCAGTGGACCGCTCAGCGTTAGTTTGCGTCAAGTGAGTGGCTCATAGCTGGAATCAAATGTATTAAAACAGTTTTATTATTTTAATTTTTTTGCTTAGATGCGACGTAAACAGTATTATATCTGCATGGTTGTGTACGCAAATTAACGTGGTAGTGACGCGGTTCGTCTGGCCCGCTAGCAGCTTCACCGAGCAACTTGTGGCTGCTGTACGTCACTGACCAGTCCGTTGGAAACTGTTGGAAAATGGGCAAAAACCGCAAGCGTTTGAAAGGAAAGGGAATTGTTCCAACTCCGGGACCTGGACCACAGCATGGCATGGGTCCCGCAGCACCACCTCCTCCTCCTCACGGCGGGTTTCGCGGTCCTGCTCCTGTCCGCTCGATGGGCCCACCTGGACAGAGGTTTCCTGGGCCCCACCGCGACTTCGGGCCCCCAAACCCCAGAATGATGATGATGGATAACGTGGAAGGGGATAGACGGTTTATGCATGAAACGCAGGGATTCATGATGCACGATGAGCCTTTCCACCCAATGGATTTTCCTGGCAGACATGAGTTCCGCCCGCCTTTTGATGGTCCTGATCCATGTTTCCAGCATCATTCAGAGTTTGGGAACAGACCACCAGCACCGCGATTTTATCGTCCAGAGCTTGAATGTGGACCGCGTTTCCGTTCTCCGGAGTTTTGTGAACGTCCTCCCGACTTTTGTCCGCCTGAATTTGATGACCGACCTCCAGACTTCTGCCCGCCGGAGTTTATGGGAAGACCCCCGAACTTCCACCCGTCCGAGTTTGAAGGGGGACCAGGTTTCCACAGGATGAACCCTGGATTCGACCAAATGGAGCAGTATGGTCCAAGAGACCCACATTTTGTGCAACAAATGGATGTACATGTAAGTTTTTGGGGTCCTCATTTGTCATCTAAATGTGGTGTACTGTCCCGCAAGCTGCTGTTCGTAATAACCAATAATAAGCCAAGTGTTTGGATCTAGGCATGGAATAGGATTCTGATTCAGAAAGTGAGCGAATCTTAAAGGGATAGTTCACCAAAAAATGAAAATTCACCCCCAAGTTGTTCCAAACCTATATGAATTGCTTTCTTCTGCTGAACACAAAACATTTAGAAGATCATGGGTAATCAAACAGTTTATGGGCCGCATTAACTTCCATAGTTTGAGAAAAAAAAACACTATGGAAGTCAATGGGGTCCAATATTCCGACATTTTTCAAAATATCTTCTTTTGTTTTCAGCAGAAGCAAGAAATTCATACAGGTTTGGAACAACTTGAGGGTGAGTAAATGATGACAGAATTTTCATTTTTGGGTGAAATTTAAAGGGATAGTCCACCCAAAAATGAAAATTCTGTCATTAATTACTCGCCCTCAAGTTGTTCCAAATCTGTAAGACTTCTGTTTGTCTTCGGAACACAAATGAAGATATTTTTGATGAAATCTGAGAGCTTTCTGTCCCTCCATTGACAGCTATGCAACTACCAATTTGACGCTTCAAAAAGTTCATAAATATTGAAACTAATCCATATGAATTGAGCGGTTTAGTCTAAACTTAAAAGAGACATGATTGCTTTATATGATGAACAGATTGAATCAAATGTATCTGTTTATTTAGTTAATTAGTTACTTTTTGTATTGTTATATTTTTTGCACTGCTTTTCCACGGACCTGTTGGCACTCCCTTGCGGCCCCTCATGAAAACCTGTGATATAGACTATTATTGATGGAGAACGATTATAATCAATTTGGATCAGATAGTGTAAAAGTATGAACACATTTTTTTTTATTAAAAAGTTTGGAGAAGAATTTAACTTTCTGCTAATATCTCATGTGCTTTTGGGTCCATTATTATTGGTAGAGCTGGATAAGATGAGCTGCTTTGAAGTATCATAATACTGAGATTTAAAAATAGCTTAAAGTTGGCATGAAACTGAGGCCATGCCTGTTTACTCCTGGTATTAAGATGCGTTTTGATCGATTGGATCACAAGTGGACGACGCTAAATACAGGTGTAAACGGGCCGGGGTCTAAAACGTTTTGAGCTTGTCCACTTCTAGAGATGGTCGAAAACCCATTTGACCGGATTGCTTTCGTAGTGTAAACGCTCATGTGGTCGAATGTGTTCAAACAGCCACAAAAGGCACCCTTTCTCCTCATACTGACCTAAAGAGTAAACATTATGGGAAGCGCGCTAGCCAGACAGGATTTAAACTTTGTCGGCTGAAGACCCAAGTTTGGTTTGAAAAGACATAATGTACCCAGCACAATGTTCTCACCATTCCTGATTTCTAACACACACTCACAGCGTTCGGCTGGTCTTGCGTCTGTCAGAGCAGAAACAAAAGCTGATGCTCTCAGTGTGTTTTTCTATCGTCTCCAGACATGTTCATATGTAAATTACGCAAGCTTATTTTCGTCCATTAGATCGAAAAATCTGGAAAAAAAAACATACATTTACCCGCTCATAGACCCCCGCCTTGAAGAAATCAGGACAGAAGTGATTGAAAGTGGACAAAAGAGACGGATTAAAACACCAGGTGTAAACGGGAATGTGTCTCCCTCGTGTACTTGTGATCTGATCGACTTAAACGCATCTTAATACCAGGTGTAAACAGGGCCCTACTTGCGATTAGTCTTTTCTTCACTATTGTGACGTATATCAGAGAAAAAACATAGGGCAGGACTATTTGTCCATCAGTAATTGATTGGATTATGGATGGTAGTTTGCTATCGCTGTGATTTCATGTGAGTGACAGGTTGTCCCGCCCTTGTACTAGTAAACACGTCATAAATGCAAGAGGGATGGGAAGTTATTTTGATTAAAGATTATGGACACATACATTTTTAAGATATGATGACCATGGATAAATCATTTATAATAAATACTGCAATATTCCATTAAAAACTAGTTCATTTTCTTGGTGACTTTAATGTAGAATTAAGCAAATAATTTTTTTGTGTGTCACGCAAATAAGGGCAATCATGCATTTGGAGAGAGAGGAGGATTTGCTGGACCGCCACTAGATTTCCGGGGTCCAGGTCCAGTACAGCCTCCACCTGAGGCGTTCAATGCCACTGTAAGTTCACCCTTGTGTTTGATTCAGTACTAAATGATTGCTCTTGTATAATCTTGTAGATCTGCAGTGCAATGTCTGCTGTGCTTTTTATTTCAGAGCATGCCTCCCCCTGGAAAAGCCTGTCCTCCCCAACCTCCAAAGAAAAAAGATCAGCCGGCACCAAAAGAGACAAAGACAGAACCTCCTAAATCGATGGCGTCAAAGATATCAGCGTTCAAGAATATCTCTGCAAAGTAATTTATAGTCATGCTTTTTTTGGCTGGAAAATGGATGGTGGTTCTGAGAAAGGAGAGGTTGTTGAAGTAAACTGCCTTGTGCGTTTTTGTTTCAGCACTCCTCGTGGACGTTCATTGGGTGTCATTTCATTTATTGGCGTAAGTATTAATAATATTGTAAATTTACACTCACCTAAAGGATTTTTAGGAACACCTGTTCAATTTCTCATTAATGCAATTATCTAATCAACCAATCACATGTCAGTTGCTTCAATGCATTTAGGGGTGTGGTCCTGGTCAAGACAATCTCCTGAACTCCAAACTGAATGTCAGAATGGGAAAGAAAGGTGATTTAAGCCATTTTGAGCGTGGCATGGTTGTTGGTGCCAGACGGGCCGGTCTGAGTATTTCACAATCTGCTCAGTTACTGGGATTTTCACGCACAACCATTTCTAGAGTTTACAAAGAATGGTGTGAAAAGGGAAAAACATCCAGTATGCGGCAGTCCTGTGGGCGAAAATGCCTTGTTGATGCTAGAGGTCAGAGGAGAATGGGCCGACTGATTCAAGCTGATAGAAGAGCAACTTTGACTGAAATAACCACTCGTTACAACCGAGATATGCAGCAAAGCATTTGTGAAGCCACAACACGCACAACCTTGAGGCGGATGGGCTACAACAGCAGAAGACCCCACCGGGTACCACTCATCTCCACTACAAATAGGAAAAAGAGGCTACAATTTGCACAAGCTCACCAAAATTGGACAGTTGAAGACTGGAAAAATGTTGCCTGGTCTGATGAGTCTCGATTTCTGTTGAGACATTCAGATGGTAGAGTCAGAATTTGGCGTAAACAGAATGAGAACATGGATCCATCATGCCTTGTTACCACTGTGCAGGCTGGTGGTGGTGGTGTAATGGTGTGGGGGATGTTTTCTTGGCACACTTTAGGCCCCTTAGTGCCAATTGGGCATCGTTTAAATGCCACGGCCTACCTGAGCATTGTTTCTGACCATGTCCATCCCTTTATGACCACCATGTACCCATCCTCTGATGGCTACTTCCAGCAGGATAATGCACCATGTCACAAAGCTCGAATCATTTCAAATTAGTTTCTTGAACATGACAATGAGTTCACTGTACTAAAATGGCCCCCACAGTCACCAGATCTCAACCCAATAGAGCATCTTTGGGATGTGGTGGAACGGGAGCTTCGTGCCCTGGATGTGCATCCCACAAATCTCCATCAACTGCAAGATGCTATCCTATCAATATGGGCCAACATTTCTAAAGAATGCTTTCAGCACCTTGTTGAATCAATGCCACGTAGAATTAAGGCAGTTCTGAAGGCGAAAGGGGGTCAAACACAGTATTAGTATGGTGTTCCTAATAATCCTTTAGGTGAGTGTATATTATTCTAATATTAATAATGAATTGTATGGTGAACATATCAGTGTGCCCTAACCAAATGTAATGCTAAATCGTGACATTTAATAAAAGTTTTCCATGTTAATCATCCATTTTTGACCTTACCAGCTGTGACAGACACATGCAACATAAAACACGTTTTGTATTATATTAAAATTGTTACATTTTAGTTTTGAATATCATTGTGCATGATGTTAATAGCCATAATGAAAGCCATGCATAATTTACCTGAAAGTTAAAGGAAACAAGAACATTCAAACTATGAACTCTGTAACCAAAAAAGGTATATTCCATGGCACAGATTGTCTGATTATGTATTTTGAATAATGTTGTGTGCTGTGGACAGACAAATGCTGACCAATCAGAAGCCAGGACTGGAATTATCTATTTTAGAATTTTTTTTTAATCCATTATACTCTGAGTAACATTTAAAACCATTTAAATTTGCTCTTGTGCTACATTTTATTTAAATGTGTGAGTGAGTTTTTGATGATCAAACATTTTGATAGCACTGTTTTTGATTTCCCCTCAGAATAATTGTGGTTTTATTGAACGGGAGGATTTGAAGAAATTCTCTTTCGTTTTCGATGCCTTTTATGGAAACCGAGCTCAATTGGTGCCTGGGGTTAAAGTGCATTTCACAGTAGTGAAAAATCTGGTAAGTATTTATATATGTGCTACAATCCCAGAATTCGTTTGAAGCATTTTGCATATTGAAATTGTTCTAATTTTTGTATTATAACTGATGTCAGGGAAAAGAATGTGCGGTTGACGTGAAAGTGGCACCAGGAGGAACAGATGACATTGACAGTACGGTGTATGAAGGCGTAGTTCTCACAACCCTTCCTGAAGTGAGTAAAAGTCACATTAGTACACAGTACTTTTTTCATCCATGGTATCTAACCATCCACTTTCATTTTATGGTAAAGATTATGGATGCTAACGATTAATCAAAAATCGTTTAAGTGTTAATAAAACTTATCAATGGTCGATTAAGCAAGGTCATCATTAGATTACGTAGGTTTGCGCAAAACGTGCAGCAGACACAAGGAAAAATGAAGCAAGCAGCACACCGTAGTTACGTATTCCAAGTGTATTAATGACTTCAAGACATGCAATGGATTAGGTAGTTTAACTGTTTATTTCGAAACATAATTAACCAACGGTCCAAAAAGCCTCCAAACAAGTGATTTTACTGAACAAAAGAACTACTTACTTGTTTAAACGCCACAATAAAAGTACATAGAATAAACAAGTAATAAGATCCTGGTGATCTTCCAGTGCTGTTTCAGGTGTGCGCTCCTGTTCTGTGGCGAGTGGTAAATCAAGACCTGTCAATGTTAGCGATCAAACCAATCCAAGAGCACTCCAGCTGTAAAACAGTGTCCGATTGGTTTCTACACATCGTCCCCACCCGCTAAACCCGACATCCAGTTTCCATTGGTTGAACTTTCAAATGACACTGGAAAACACTGCGTCATGATCACGACGGAAGATCAGATCCTGGAAGTCCTATAGTTTTAGCCAAGCAGCATGTCATGTCACTCTGTGATCTACGCATTACCTTATGTTGTGTTTGGGGTCATTCGAGACCATCTGTCCTAAATAAAGATATGTGATCTACTATGGTTTACTAATGTTTCGCGAAGTTATAAACAAAAACGTGGCTTAAAAGCATCGTGTGTATTGTTTACACGTGTCAGTGGCGAGATTTCATAAAAATACTTGGAATAGTTGGGTCTCTAACTGAAACAAATATTCTTGTTGTTTTCTGCTAGTTAGGACCTTTTCAAAAATATATAACACAAGTCTATGTGTTATACGATGATTTTACAGATCACATTTTCATGTAAAGCAGTTCTTTTTTAATTCTATGAAAACAGAGCACTTCTAATATTCTAATATAAAATTGAAAAGCACTTGTTAAGTGATGGTCATATTCCCTATATTCACTGTGAAGTTAAGCTTCTAAGCTTTAAAACTACACCTATTTTGTTTGGGTTAAGCAAGTGGTTAAGCATGATAATTTAGTAGTGCCCCTCCCCCTGCTTTGGATTTAAGAGGTTAACGATTAATCTATTAATTGATTGTTAATTTTAACAACGATCGATTGTGAATTTGTAAATTGACACCCCTAGTAAAGATAGATCTATCTAATTAAAGTTTTTTCTAATGCTCTCTAGAGTGAGTATGTCCCTCCTCAACTTTCAGTTAATGTAGGAAAGAAACTGTGCTTTTCAAGCTATTTGATATGGGTAATTAGTCTCACTATTCAATATTAATCCACTTGTTGTACCTAGAATAGAAATATGAGAGCTTTTCAGGGGAGGAAGAGTAATGCCGAGTTCACACTGCCCGATTTTAGCCCCGATTTTGACTTGCCGACAGGTTGCGCGAAATCATAGGCAAATCGGTGCTCGTGTCGCTGACGCCCGTGAGATATTTGGCATGCTAAATATCTGGACCTGTCTGCGATTCAAAATACTGCTGTGTGAAATGTGTTCTGACTGAAAATGACATCGGCCATGACCTACAGCCAATGAGAGAGCAAGATACAGGGCAGTGGGAAGTTTGGGGAGGAGTTATAGATCAGAATATCAGTGTTTTAATAGATGTATTTACAATTATATCAAACAGAAACAAAGCACAAACATTTCCTTGACCGGCCGCAACAGCAGCACATTGCAAAATTATTTATTTACCTCAAACTCTCTTTGCCCTGTGTCTCCCCAACCATTTCCTCTGCCATAATCTTTTTTCTTTTTCTCCTGTTCGCTGCAAATCAGCGCACAGACAATTTGGATCGCAAACTTTCTGCAGTTTATAATTTTTAATAACAACTGGAGAACTCCAGTCTGACGCGTGATCTCACATTGTTTACTTGTCACATCTCACGTGTGTTTGGTTGTGAAACGTAGTTTGCGCACCGGAGAGAGTTGTCGCCGATTCTTCCTATTGTAAAGTCATGCAGTGTGAAACCTCCCGTTTGCCGATCCATTGTGCAGTGTAAACACCGCAGTGACTGAATGCTACCCCAGATAGTCATGCAGTGTGAAAAGAACGGTGATCCGACGAGTTTGAAAATCGTGCATCTGAGCTCGGCATTAGAGTGCTGAGCGTGGGGGGAGTTCTGCAGGTGTGTGGGTGGGTGTGTGTGTCGGCCTTAAGTGATAAGCAGTAACAGTGAGTGGGAACTCGTGGGAGCTGCCTTGACTCACTATAACGACCTCAGGGATAAAATGACTTTAACAAATACATTCATCAATTTACATATTCAAGCATTACTCATATCAACTGTCATCACCTCATATACACTATATTGCCAAAAGTATTGGGACACCCCTCCAATCATTGAATTCAGGTGTTCCAATCACTTCCATGGCCAAAGGTAAATAAAATCAAGCACCTAGGCATGCAGACGCTTCTACAAACATTTGTGAAAGAATGGGTCGCGCTCAGGAGCTCAGTGAATTCAAGCGTGGTACCGTGATAGGTTGCCACCTGTGCAATAAGTCCATTTGTGAAATTTCCTCACTACTAAATATTCTACAGTCAACTGTTAGTGGTATTATAACAAAGTGAAAGCAATTGGGAACAACAGCAACTCAGCCACAAAGTGGTAGGCCACGTAAAATCACAGAGCGGAGTCAGCGCATGCTGAGGCACACAGTGCGCAGAAGTCGCCAACTTCAATAGGTACAGACCTCCAAACTTCATGTGGCCTTCAGATTAGAGAGCTTCATGGAATGGCTGAGCAGCTGCATCCAAGCCTTATATCACCAAATGCAATGCAAAGCGTTGGATGCAGTGGTGTAAAGCACGCCGCCACTGGACTCTAGAGCAGGGGAGACGTGTTCTCTGGAGTGACCAATCACACTTCTCTGTCTGGCAATCAGATGGACGAGTCTGTGTTTGGCGGTTGCCAGGAGAACGGTACTTGCATGACTGCATTGTGTCAAGTGTAAAGTTTGGTGGAGGGGAGATTATGGTGTGGGGTTGTTTTTCAGGGGTTGGGCTTGGCCCCTTACCTCCAGTGAAAGGAACTCTTAATGCTTCAACATACCAAGACATTTTGGACAATTTCATGCTCCAATCTTTGTGGGAACAGTTTGGGGATGGCCCCTTCCTGTTCCAACATGACCATAAAGTGACCATGTCCATAAAGACATGGATGAGTGAGTTTGGTGTGGAGGAACTTGACTGGCCTGCACAGTCCTGACCTCAACCCGATAGAACACCTTTGGGATAAATTAGAGCGGAGACTGCGAGCAAGGCCTTCTCGTCAAATATCAGTTCCCCCCTTCACAAATTCGCTTCTAGCAGAATGGTCAATAATTCCTATAAACACACTCCTAAACCTTGTGGAAAGCCTTCCCAGAAGAGTTGAAGCTGTTATAGCTGCAAAGGGTGGGCCAACTCCATATTAAACCCTACGGATTAAGAATGGGATGTCATTAAAGTTCATGTGCATGTAAAGGCAGACGTCCCAAAACTTTTGGCAATATAGTGTACAATCTTTTTAACTATGTATTCAACAATTGTGCTGAACACAAAAGTTTTTCCCCCTCTTGTGCATGTGCGTGGGTGACTGCTGCTGGCCTTGGTGATAATAAAGGATTGAGAATGTCTGAAGGTTTTAATTCCTTTAACAACATGCACTGGAGGTTCATCAAGGCCAGATAGTCACATGTACACAAAATGGTTGTGTGCACACCAGGGTTGTTATAGTTTTAGAAATTTCACTAGTTTAAAATGTAATTTCATTTATCATTTGTTACATCTGTCCATGATGGCATACACCATACTTAAAGGCATAGTCATAAAAAATCTGTCATTTACTCACCCTTATGTCGGTCCAAACCCATTAAGACTTTCGTTCATCTTTGAAACACAAATGAAGATAGCATCATGGCAAGGCATGGTCTGTAAGCTTCAGATAGTCAGCACTGGGTAAACTAGTCAGTAACCATTTTCCTCTATGCTGTTTTATTATTTTGATATCAATTTGATGTTTACCTGCACCTAAACATTTCAAACTGTGATGGGTGGCTTCACTTGCCAATCTGACGACCCCTTCCGCTCTGATTGGGCAGATGCACAGTGGTCAAACTTGGAAGATTGATTAAATCCACCATGCATTGATTTAAAAAAACACTTTCTCTCTACTTAATTTCTTTGGTGGAGATTAATGTAGATTTAATGCAGTGGTTCTCAAACTTTTTTTGGTCACGTCCCCCTTTAAACCTTAAAAAATCTGGCGCCCCCCAAGCCCCACCCTGCCTCTGACTACCAAATAATTTCACAAAAAATTATAAAAACAGAAAGATTTTTTGAATTGAAAAACCTGCAATGAAAAACACAGTTTCACTTTGAAATGCCGTTAAAACATTGAAAAATATAACATTAAGAGGGAACGATAGATCAGAACATAACTTTTAATTTAAGTAAACAAAAAATTTAAATATTTCAGTATGCTTTGAACAAACAATATATAATCAGTGGCTGGCTCTTTTGACAGCACCTCACATGCTCAGCTTCTTCATGTTCATCTTCTCACCAAAACACGGCACCGGAGTGGCGCATTCACATTAGCAACTATAATGCTGTCCGCCAAAGAGGTGCTTTTCTATGGCAAGGAACTTCTATGTTGGGCTTGTTCAGACGGCGCAAAGTCAACGGTCTGAAGATGAAAGATTCGGTGTAGGGAAGTCACGATACCAAAATTCCAGTAGTCCGGTACCAATACCATTAAAATTTTACGGTTCTCGGTACCAATTTCGGTACCACAGCAAAATCTGTTGGAACTATTTTACTATTTTATTTAACTATTTGAAAAAAAATATTAAATTAAATGAGTTTATTATTTATGATGATAATCCTTACAAGTAAATAATACACATAAACGTTTAAAGGCTACATGCTGTTTAAAAGTAAACATTGTTTATAAAAAAGATCAAGTGAAAAATAAGCAACGTTCTAGGCACACCTAATAATAATAATAATAATAATAATAATAATAATAATAATAATAAGTAGTAGTAGTAATTACATTGAGACGTAGCTAAATCTACTGTACAACAGTAATATATTTGTCAATTTCTTCAAGTTAAACCGAACCTTTTGAGTTTCTGTGTGTTTATGATATTATGACGATAGTTTTTCAAATGAAACAGTAAATGCTCATGAAGTGACTCTGGAGATTAAATTTATGTGTTCATGTCCTCATATAGTGACACGGCAGAAGCTAAAAAGACCGCGAGTGTCACGAGCGTGTGCGTGTGTGTGTGGCAAATAAAACCGCGTGTCTGCGCCATTCATTCACACAGAGACGCAGAACATGCAGGATTAATATTTAAATAGTCTTTTTTGCGGTTTAATAGTCACTAGGGATGCACCGAAATGAAAATTCTTGGCCGAAACCGAAAACCGAAAAAGAGGAAATCAAGGCCGAAAACCGAAATTAAATTAAAAATTAATTTTGAAATTAAATGTTCTCTCGTAAAAACAGTGCATTTAGGTCAAGTGCATTTTAAATTTTTCTCTGTAGGACTACTACAAGAAAGTGCATTCAGAACAAGTGCAACTGCTTAAAGATACAACAATATTTTCTCTGTAGGCCTTCAACATAATAGTGTATCAAAACAAAGACTGCCATAGCCCATATGTTAACTGTAGAACTTTAACAACAACAAATGCACCAAGAATTGCAGATGTGCAAAGTGGATAATAAATATTTAAACACTAGACAAGCCCATTCTACTTCTTGAGGTAAAGTGGCAGGTTTTTCTTGATGAAGAGTAGCTTCTCTGCTTTACCACAGTGAAGTCTGTTCCTCTTCTCATCGAGAACATGAGCTGCTGCACTGAACAGTCTCTCGCTGTCAGTGCTTGTGCACGGAGCAGACAAGTACTTGCGTGCCATCTTTGCCAGGTCAGGAAAGCGGCCGTGATTACTTCTCCAGTAGGCAAGACGGTTATCACTTCTGGGGATGGGGACTTCAGACAGATAACCATCTAGCTGTTGAGCGGTTGAGCTTGTCATCTGCCTGACATTTGAGAAAGATTTGAAAGAGTGTATTTAAATAGGGCCAGTGCATAAATAAACATTTTTATCAAATTAAAAAAATATCTAGCAGAAATATGGCTACAATCTGATAGTCACATATATAGTAGCCTAAGAACTTATTATTATTATTATTATTATTATTATTATTTATTATTATTATTATTATTATTATTTATTATTATTTGAGGCACTTTCTTGCAGGATTACACTGAACATATCAGACAACGAGGGTGCATGCCCCTCATCTGGTGCAGAGAGACGAGTCTTTTTTTTCTGCGCTCTGATCTCCGTCTCCACGCGGGTTCTCCGCATCCATCGCGGCCTGGATCATTTCTCGTGCGTGCTGCTTTATTTCCGCATCCAAGTAATGGTCTTTATAACGCGGATCAAGTACAGTCGCGATGAAGTGCAGAGGATCCGAATAGATCTCAGTGAAACGTGTGCTGACAGACTCTTAAGAGTGTACTTTTCATTGTTTTCACTCTGTGGTCCGTCTCAACCACTTTGCTTAGGAGACGCTTTAGTGCTGCGATTTTAAAGGAATAACGTCCGCTACAGATGCATCAGAGGAGCTGATCTCTTTAGTTAGCTGCTCAAAGGGGGCAAGAAGAGAGAGAATGTTCTCTATTAAGACCCACTGGTGTGAAGTGAATGTCGCGGGGAGCTCGTGGTCTGCGCTATATGGAGCCAAGACTCGCTTTTGCGCAAAGAGGCTTTGCAACGTAAAAAGTGCTGCTCCACCGCGTACTCACGTCTTGCTGGAACCGTTTTATTGGTGTTCCAAACTGATCTTGCATAGACTGCAAGCGGGAATAGGCCAGCTGAGAATGTTTGAAGTGGCCAACAATTCTTCTGCCTATAGCCAGTACGTCTTTTACGCTGCGTTGAGACAACACTCCCTCATTCACAGCCAGATGTAGTGTGTGGGCCATGCACCGTATTCCCTTCAGCTGGCTGTCTTCTATCGCTTTTGTCATATTTCTTGCATTGTCACTGACAATGACATGCACTTTAGATTGGTTGATATGCCAGGTGTCGAACATATTGGCGAATGCATCAGAAATGGCTGCTGCTGTATGTGACCCTCGAAACTCTTGTGAATGGAGCAGAATCTTTTGCAGCTGGAAATCAGCGTCGATCCATTGTGCGGTTAGACTGAGCATACTGGTAATGCTGACGTCTGAGCTCCATATGTCTGTCGTGAAACTGATTGCTGAAATATCTGCAGCTATATGCTCATGGACGTGAGTTGCAACAACATTAAACAGCTCAGGTAAACACACCTCTGAGAAATGTCGTCTGCTCGGCATGACATAACGGGGCTCAATGTGCTCGATCAGCCTACGAAATCCCACATCTTCTACGACAGAGAATGGCTGATCATCTAAGGCAATGAATTCCATAATCTTTTGTGTAATGCCCTTTGCCTTGACACCATCACTGGGAAACTTCCTTGCCTTTTCAAAAATGTCCGCCACAGACGGAGTGGGCGTGCTCGGAGGCGTTTTCCTTTTCTGTGCCGCGTTCCTCTCATATTCAGCGTAGCGATCGTGATGTTTGGATTTCAGGTGATAAATTAAACCCGACGTGGAGAAAGTCTTTGCAGATGCACCCGCTCTTGAAATTTCGGCATTACATGTTTTGCAAATCGCTGTCCGTGGATCTTTCTCAGATATACTGAAATACGTCCACACCGCAGACAGGTTGCTTCAGACAAGCACGTGCAGGTCGCGGTTTCTGTTTGCGTCATCACAACATTTCGGCCGTATTGTTTCGGTGATAAAAGTCTTTCGGCCGAAAACCGAAAATGCACTTTTGGGCCATTTACGGCCGAAAATTTTCGGTGGCTGAATATTCGGTGCATCCCTAATATTCACAGACACTAGTGTATATATTCGGCTACAGTCTGGAGCCCTGCTCTTAGATAAACACGAAAGCGACTGAAAGCAGCTGCCTATTAGTGGTTACTAAATATACTCGGTACTACAGAAATGCTGGTATCGTCACATTTTCAAAATGTCCGAAGTACTGGTACTTGTAACCCCTAATTCAGTGGAATTGGAGTTCCTCTTTATAAAGGCAGAACGGCAACCGCTATTCACGCACTTGAACGCAGATGCAACGGGTGTTTTCTGTTCTTCTGTGCTGATCTCCCCCACCCCTCCTGCAGTACCTGTGCGAACCACTGCTTTAATATGTCATGGTAATGATGTCCTGTTGTATACAGTTGTACTAAGTGAAGCATTAAAAATCTCTTTCTTTATGTATTTAATTTAGGGCAATGTCAAGGAGGTTAATCCTGGCTGCATCAGGACCATTATCTCTACGGATCCCATTAAACTGCCCTTCGGCAAAATGGACACCGATATAACTCTGCTACTGTATGATCGTGTGGAGTTCCAGTTGGTGACAAATGTGATTACCAAGGAACAAAGAGCCACAAACATCAAACCAAAAACACCAGACACTTTTCAACTCACCAAAGAAATCAGGGAGCTGGTAAGTATCCCATCATATCCCACTGACCTTTTTTCTGGGTTTGTCTGTGAAAGTGTAGGACTGTTGAATTATATGCTCCTCGTGCACTTGTAACTGCTCATTTATTTTATTTTATCCAGAAAAATCTGTGTTGAACAAAATGAGCATATGATTCTAAAAAATGTTCTACTTAACTCCTTATCCTGCAGCGCATCGCTGTCGGCCGATTGTTGTTTAACATTCACTGCACGTTAAAACATCACACTCTT
The DNA here is from genome assembly GCA_039654105.1 of Coreius guichenoti. Classification (NCBI taxonomy): domain Eukaryota; kingdom Metazoa; phylum Chordata; class Actinopteri; order Cypriniformes; family Gobionidae; genus Coreius; species Coreius guichenoti. The sequence continues at coordinate 6,605,256 of CM077179.1, read as the reverse complement.
ACTTGATCGGGGCAAACTGTGTATCATTAGAAAGATTAAAGACTCCAGCTTTGATATTTGACCACTGTTCATGAAACAAGAAGCTAATAAACACACGATTAAGATAGTATATGGTTTGTGTGTGATTTTCATATTAATAAAGGATGTTAATTATAAACGCTAAGCAGGTGTAGTGCTTAGCTGCTTATAAAACATATTTCAACAACATTTATATGACTGAAATCCACATTAAGTCGCAATCGGATGTTATTACAAACACTCGATGGTGGTTTAAAGTGAGTTTTGAGTAAAAGCGTAATATTAATCTTTTTAAATTGTGTAGCTTAAAAATGTAGCTTAATGGTATTTGTAGCTCTAATGCACCTGTTCCACCAGGAGCTATTCTGTTGCATATCTAATTTGTTTAAAGAATTCACATAAGGTCCCAAGAATATGCTTTTTTGTTTTCTAGAAAGACTTAATAGGTGGATTAATGTATAGTGGGATCAAAGTGGTGTAGATGGGCAAGCCATGTAATGCCAGAATAAAGGCTAATAGCCTCTGAATAAAAAACAAAAGAATAAAAAAGATTAGTTCTCGTACCCGAGGAGTGAAAGGTTTGTCAAGTGAGAACAATAGAAACATAAATGGGGGCAGTTCGCCACGCCAGACATTTAGACAATAGTGCGCAAGTGGGTGTTTACAGGGCAATAAAATATTTTATTCGCATCTTATAAGCCTTCTCTAAAACCTCAGATAACATGATCTCAGAAAATGTTTAATAAAAATCTTAGTTTTAGAGATATCGGGTGAGTCTCAATCAGCTCCCTAGTTCAGTAGTCAGGGTGCTGATTAGGGGGTCGGCCATTTTAAGGGCTGTCTCAATCGCAGAATCCTTCCAGGGCACGTTCGCTCCCTAAAAAGCACCCATCCTCAGATTTGATATGAAGCATGAGCAGACTTGTGGATTCAGCTTCATTGTGTTTCTAAGTTTCTACAATACAGCCACATCATATTTTTATTAGTGCTGTCAAATTTAGCGCGTTAACACATGCAATTATTTTTTTCAGTTTAACGCGTTAAAAATATTTAACGCAATTAATGCAGCATCCGTTTTTCTATCATCCTTTGGCTAGCGTTACAGTTATATGATCACACTCTTATTCATGCAAATACTTTTAAACCTTTTAAAACTTTCAAGCGCGACACGACCAAAGAGAACTCGCTGTCTGTGAATGTCCTGTCTTTGTGACACACACACACACACACGACGCACAGAAAGACGAGCGCCAGTATCGAGTTCTCTTTCGCTCTTGAACAAACAATAACAAACATAATTATGCCAAAATGCCTGTTTTGTGGAGTATTCTGATAAGAGCAGTCTTAAATGAACTTAAACAGTTGTGAGAAAATGAGATGCGCGTGACAGCGCGTCAGACCTGCGTCATGTTCGGATGTGGCAGATCTTAAAGTGACAGCAGACTAATGCTGTCTGTCATTTAATGTTAATCAAAGAACAAAGGGAACAGAGAAAATTGTAGCTTTAATAAGGATTAATATATATTTAATTTATAATTTATGCAGTTAAGAAAGGTGTTTGATAACTTTATTCAATTTCTGTATACAGTGGTGGTCAGAATTATTGGCACCCCTGGTAAATATGATCAAATATGGCTGTAAAAAATAAATCTGCATTGTTTATCCTTTTGATCTTTTATTCAGAAAATTCACAAAAATCTAACCTTTCATTGAAGTAAAAGAATTGAAAGTGGTGGGTAAATTACATTATGAAATAAATGTTTTTTTCCAAAACACGTTGGCCACAATTATTGGCACCCCTAGAATTTTTTTATGAGTAAAATATCTCTGAAGTATATTCCCATTAATATTTACATTTTTTTAGCACAACAGGGTGACTAGGAACATGAAACTGTCCAGCTATGATGTCTTGTTCCACAGGAGTATAAATATGAGGAAACACAAAATTCCCTTAATCATTCATCACAATGAGTAAAGCCAAAGAATATAGTTCTGATGTGCAGCAAAAGATTGTTGAGCTTCACAAAATAGAAAGTGGCTGTAGGAAAATAGCTAAAGCATTGAAAATTCCTATTTCCAGCATCAGGGCAATAATTAAGAAGTTCCAATCAACTAAAGATGTTATGAATCTGCCTGAAAGAGGACGTGTGTCTATTGTCTTAATGCACGGCGAGGAGGAGAGTTTGAGTGGACAAAGACTCTCCAAGGATCACAGATGGAGAATCGCAGAGATTAGTTGAGTCTTGGGGTCAGAAAGCCTAAAAAAAAAAAAAAATCAAACAACCCCTACATCACCTCATGTTGTTTGGGAGGGATTCAAGAAAAATCCTTCTTGCTCATCCAGAAACAAACTCCAGCATATTCAGTTGTCAGACACGACTGGAAATTCAAAAGGGATCTGGTTCTGTGATCAGATGAAACTATAAAAAGAGCTTTTTGGCAGCAAATCCACCAGATGTGTTTGGTGCAAACAGGGATAAAAAGTACCCCATGCCCACAGTTAAAAATACCGCTGGATCTTTAATGTTGTGGGCCTATTATTTTGCTGGAGGTCCTGGACAGCTTGTTCAGATACATGGTATAATGGATTCTAGCAAATACCAACAGATAAAAAATCAACCTGACGGCCTCTGCTAGAAATCTTATAATGGGGCGTGGTTGGATCTTCCATCAGGACAACGATCCAAAACAAACATCAAAATCAACACACAAATGTGTCACTGAACACAAAATGAAGCTTCTTCCATGACCATCCCAGTCCCCTGACCTGAACCCTATAGAGAATGAGTGATGAACTGAAGAGAAGAAGCACCAACATGGATCTGGGAATCTGAAGGATCTGGAGAGATTCTGTATGGAAGAATGGTCTCAGATCTCTTGTCAGGTGTTCTCCAAACTCATCAGGCGTTATAGAACAAGACTCAGAGCTGTTATCTTGGCAAAAGGAGGTTGCAAAAAGTATTTAATAAAAGGGTGCCAATAATTGTGGCCAACGTGTTTTGGAGAAAAGCATTTATTTCATAATGTGATTTACCCCCCACTTTCAATTCTTTTACTTCAATGAAAGTTTAGATTTTTGTGAATTTTTTAAATAAAAGATCAAAAGGATAAACAGTGCAGATTTATTTTTTACAGCCATATTTGATCATATTTACAGGGGTGCCAATAATTCTGACCACCACTGTATGTCTAACAGGTAGGAAGGCCACAGGTAAATATGGCATTTATTATAATAAATTTAATTAATTAAACTTAAATTTATTTTTAAAGCCTAATAAATGTTGAAATTGATGACTTTCAATTATACTGTAATGTTGAATGTCTATCATTAATGTTTAAAAAAAAAAAATCAGTAGCTGTGTTAGTGTCAGTGTAGTCTCAGCCTCAGACGTCACGCCCACGGACCGTTGGCTGAACGTCTGATGCATATGGGACACTTATCTGGAAACACTTCAGGAGTTTCGAAGTCGTCATCTGATTGGTTGAATTCTAACGGGTGTCCGCGAGACTTGTGTTTTGCGTTCTTTAACGGTCCACCTAGAAACAAATGCCGCGACTCCAAACTCCCTCGTGGAAGAAGAACGCCGTTGTGTTTACAACTGTGACGAGCGCTTAACAGGATCAATTAAACGCTGGATTTTCAAAAGTATGTGAAGTTCGCAGCTCCATTGTTGCAGTAAACTTGAACAACGTTCTTGAATGAATAATTTGTAGATGCACGCCAGTCTGTTATTGCAGGGACATCGACTTTACGCTTTCACGCCCCTAAACATGACGCGGGACAAAACTAACTGTGATTGGTTGCGTAACATGTCAGTCAAACGTCCTCTTGGGCGGTCCTTGACCAATGAAAGCTGCGATGGAGTCCAGACCTTCTGCCATCAGTCTGAAGGTCTGGCTATGTGAGACTAGTATCAGTGATACTGGCCTTCATTCATAAAAAGATGCCATTACAACAAATATTTAAAAAATACTGTCTTTAAGTTGTTTCTACAATAATTTGGAGAGTAACTGTGAAATTATTACAATATAAAAATATTAAAAACTCCAATGTTTTTAATTGCAATTACAGAAAAAATGTGATTTAATCTTTTTCTTTAATCGATTGACAGCACAAATTTTTATACATTTTAAAAAATATATTTTAATTTTAGTTTTTATGTTTGAGATTATATATCTCCATATTAATAACAGTCTGAGTAATTCTGAGTCTTGACCGGTAAACTCTCAAGTATTGGCTTTCTAAATATACCGGTATGTTGGTTGTGTGTTCTGAATGACTTATGAGCAGCAACTTTTTTTATTTTGGGTATGTTATTTATGCCCCACATGCCAAAATGGGGGGGTGTGGGAGAAGGGGTTAAATACCCATGTAAGGAATGCCAAAGGTTTTAGAGGCATATGTTTGGACCAGAGTCACACTATTCACTTTTGAGTGTGTCTATTAATAGTGTGATTAAGGCAGTCTTACTTGGCAATGCTACTTGACAGCAAATTGAAAATTGGAAGTTAGTTAACTTGAGAGCAAGAGGAAATGAGTTGAACCATATCAATAAATATAAATATGAAGCGTTGAGTGTACAGTGTATATATAATATAAAGATTATATATAATATGTATTATAATATACAATTCATAATTTTTCTATGTTTACATTTGTTTGGCTTTTTTTTTGTGCTGTATTTTTGTTCACTCTAGCACCATGTCCTAACCAGATGTGAGTGTTACGTGACATGACTGTTAATAAAAGGTGTTTCTTCCATGTTAATCACAGTTTTTGTCCTAACCAGCCGATACGCAACAAATGACAGGAGTTTTTTTATTTTTTATTATTTTGTACATCATTGTGCATGACTGAGCTTAATTGGGACATGGCGTACACTACTGGTCAAAAGTTTGGAATAATGTTTTTGACATTTAAAGCCCCTTTTACACAGTGCGTTGATCCTGGAAAATTGCCATAAAATTGCCAGAGTGCCTTCTGTGTGAACGCAAACACGTCCCGGGACTGATCCCGGAATGGGGACCTAGTAACATTGCTGGGATCAGTCCCAGAACGCGCCCTGTGTGGACAAAAGCCGTAATCAGTGCCGTAAGGGGTGTGTCCTAGTGATGACGCTGAAGCCGGTATCGTTCGCCAGGCAGTGGAACTGTACGCGATGCTCTAGTTTATGATCGAATCAGAAGAAAAATGCACAAGTGTGGTTTCTCAAGAGAGAAATGGCAGATCATAAGCAAACTTAAGACGCCGCGGAGACATTACACGTCACATCGATGTCACGTGTCTTTACGGGATCTTTACAGGATGTGTGTGAAAAATCACTGGCAGTGTGAATGAACCAAAATCAAATGATCCCGGGATCGGCTAAGAACGGCCACCCACACAAGCTTAACTTACTACTGAAAATAATAAGCACCATTATTAATAATTGAGCACCAGTAATAATTCATAATAAATGAGCATCAAATCAGCATATTATACTGATTTCTAAAGGATCATGTAATAAATGCAAAAAAACACAAATAAATGCAATCTTGTACTTCTTTCAAAAACATTAAAAAAGCTTATATATTCCAATATATTATATATTGCTGGTTTTGACCAGCAGTGTAAGTTTCGTCCTGCCCCTTTGTGCTAGACATGAATGATCCTATATGTGAATTGAGATGTGTGTGATTTTACTTTTCTAAGTGGTCAGGCTTACCATTTTAGCCTAGCAGAGAATGGGGAAAAATATGATGTAATGCATGTTTACATCGAAGCAGAGACCCAAGCCATTATCTAGAGACCACAGTATTAAAGAGGCTTTGCTTTCAGCCTGGTTAAACACCTAGAACACTTTAGTTTTTCATAGACAAACACTACTCAAATTTTCTTCTGAAAACATAATATATTTATTATTATGTTATCACAGGGTGTGGTCATGAACAAGAGTGATGGAACCCTGACCATCATGACAGAGAAACATAATAACCTGACGGCTTCTGCTGCTGACCATTTATCAGATGATGAGCTGAATGTCATGGATGAAGTGGAGCTCACTGTTTTGACTGTGAGTAAAATTATTAGGCTCTTTTTTTCACCAGTACACACTTTGTATCTTTGGCTTTTTTGTTGATTGTATTCAAAGCTTCATAACATACAAATCCTGTGTGTTGAAGGTGAACGACACAAAGAAGGCCGTCCGACTCAAAAAGCTGCCCGAGGGCTCTGTGGCCTTTAATCAACAAGCAAAAGGCAATGATGACAAGGTAGTTTAGACTAATAAAAGTTCACTCATAGTTGTCCTGTTGTAGATAACTTTAGGAAATTGTTGTGCTCATTAACTTCCACTTTCTTCTAAATCACATTCACTGTGTCTTCATCTGCAGTGGAAGCCTGTGACCATGGTGGCTGGTTCTCAAGAGTCAGTTGTCGATGTAAGCAGTGAGAAATATGAGGGGACGATTGCCAAAATCGCCCCAAAGAAAAGCCCAACCCAAGAAAAGGAGGTAGGCTTTCACAATCTCGCAACCTGAACATGAGGAATTGAAAAAGTCACGCATAGCTGCTGTTCATGAGTTGATCAGTGAAACATGCGGAGAGGATTGAGCGCACAGCTGCACGAGCTTGTCGAGTGCACATCACTTTTTTTACAGATCACTGGAATTTGGAAAGTTTGTAGTTTGGGTGGGTATGTCAATAACGTTACTGTAAAGAGAGAGAGCTCGCGCACTTCTGTCATGCTTTTGATTACTGTTCACTCAGCACACATTTGGATTAAAACTAAATCTTATATGCTAGGGGTGTAACGGTACACGGTTTGGAACGTACCTTGGTTTTGAAGTCACGGTTCGGTACGGGTTCGGTACAGCAGGGGAGAGAAAACTAAATATAAAATAGCTTTTTATTTATTTTTTATTAAACAGTGGTTTACTGAACAAATTATAACTAAATGATTCTTAAAGATAATGCTGTAAACTATATAGGGAGCTAGGGATGGGTACCAAAACGCGGTATTAAATGAGCCCTGGTGCTAAATTATGAAAGACCGCAGTATCGATAAGCTCTGACGCTATTGGTTTTGTTGTCGGTACTGGAGAAATGAACTAAATATACTTACTATTTTTTATTATTATTGCTATATAGTCGTTGTATCGCAAATTCTATATTGCCAACCGTTTCTATGTGCAATAATATTAAACCATGTGTTACATTTTTGCTATTCGCAAACCAGAAGAGAGAGAGAGAGATCTCTCACGCGGAGCTACAGCGCGCACAACACGACAGTCCCTGCTTAATGTGTTACACTTCAGGCCTGTGATATTAATCTAATTTTATTTTTGATTTTGGTTGCCAAGAGTTATAAAAAGCAGATATGAGGTAAAACTATTAAAAACTTTCCTGCACTATTGTAAAATGCAGTCTCTACTGTTGCTAAATTGCAGGATGTGTTTGATAATAAATAGAGTTATTAAAAGCACAATAATCCGCCGCGCAAGAGACGCTGTTTCCAACTTCAAGGCGGCTTGTGTGTGTGTGTGCTCCGAAACCGACTGCAACTAGACTTGCACATTATAGTAGCTACTTCGTTAAGCTTCGTGTGCATCAAACCATCAAATATACACAACAAATAGCCTGTCAAAATGACCGCTTGGAGAGTATTCACTTAAACACAGTTTATGTCTTAAATAAGCGTTAATAGTTGGGAGAAAATATAATGCGTATTATTAGATCTGCATTTGGTCTTAAAGGGGCAGTGTCTAATAAACCAGCTTTCGTAGCTTTAATAAGCATTAATCTATCAATTTATACAGTGAAAACTATGCAGTATTATTTTACATTTGATTACATTATTAGATGTCTTTTGTAGGCCATATTACTTACCAGAACAGTAATGTTAGTAGACCTTCCTGAGATTAAAGCACTGCATTTCATTTGTGTCTGTTTTATTGTATATTTATTGTATGTATTTGACCGTTTGTTTGTACTTTGTTTCTTTGTTCTTGTATCTTATCTCATGCATATAAAACACAAAAAATGCCGGCATACTGGTGCATTTAAAAATAGATGTTTTATATTCGTTTTGTTCAAACATTGCGGTTTCTTTTGCTATAGATATTTTACATTTCAGATTATAAAGCAATGTTTATTATGGTCTTAATTTTTATTTTTATTCTAAAAAAGTATAACAAAAAGAACCGATAAGAATACCATTAAAGTACCGGATCGATAAGCAGTATCGGTAAGAGTAGTAATACCGCTAAAACCTTACCGTTACCCATCCCTATAGGGAGCCCTTACTTGCACATTACTATAATATTAAAGGTTAACAACAGAGCCCAAACTATTAGCCTACATTCAGTTGCTATTTATTTTTAGATATAATAATCAACACTCAAATAACACATTGTATGCAAACATGTAAACTTCACATAAGGCCGTTTTTGCATTAACTTCTAAATCTAATTATAAAATTATGTTTTTACTCCAATTCGTTGTTGAAATACAGTGGGGAGAACCGATTTTGCAGGTTTGCCCACTTACAAAGCATGTAGAAGTCTGTAATTTTTATCATAGGTACTCTTCAACTGTGAGAGACGGAATCTAAAACAAAAATCCAGAAAATCACATTGTATGATTTTTAAGTAATTAATTTGCATTTTATTGCATGACATAAGTATTTGATACATCAGAAAAGCAGAACTTAATATTTGGTACAGAAACCTTTGTTTGCAATTACAGAGATCATACGTTTCCTGTAGTTCTTGACCAGGTTTGCACACACTGCAGCAGGGATTTTGGCCCACTCCTCCATACAGACCTTCTCCAGATCCTTCAGGTTTCGGGGCTGTCGCTGGGCAATACGGACTTTCAGCTCCCTCCAAAGATTTTCTATTGGGTTCAGGTCTGGAGACTGGCTAGGCCACTCCAGGACCTTGAGATGCTTCTTACGGAGCCACTCCTTAGTTGCCCTGGCTGTGTGTTTCGGGTCGTTGTCATGCTGGAAGACCCAGCCACGATCCATCTTCAATGCTCTTACTGAGGGAAGGAGGTTGTTGGCCAAGATCTCGCGATACATGGCCCCATCCATCCTCCCCTCAATACGGTGCAGTCGTCCTGTCCCCATCCCCAAAGAATGATGTTTCCACCTCCATGCTTCACGGTTGGGATGGTGTTCTTGGGGTTGTACTCATCATTCTTCTTCCTCCAAAAAAGGCGAGTGGAGTTTAGACCAAAAAGCTCTATTTTTGTCTCATCAGACCACATGACCTTCTCCCATTCCTCCTCTGGATCATCCAGATGGTCATTGGCAAACTTCAGACGGGCCTGGACATGCGCTGGCTTGAGCAGGGGGACCTTGCATGCGCTGCAGGATTAATATTCCATGACGGCGTAGTGTGTTACTAATGGTTTTCTTTGAGACTGTGGTCCCAGCTCTCTTCAGATCATTGACCAGGTCCTGCCGTGTAGTTCTGGGCTGATCCCTCACCTTCCTCATGATCATTGATGCCCCACGAGGTGAGATCTTGCATGGTGCCCCAGACCGAGGGAGATTGACCGTCATCTTGAACTTCTTGCATTTTCTAATAATTGCGCCAACAGTTGTTGCCTTCTCACCAAGCTGCTTGCCTATTGTCCTGTAGCCCATCCCAGCCTTGTGCAGGTCTACAATTTTATCCCTGATGTCCTTACACAGCTCTCTGGTCTTGGCCATTGTGGAGAGGTTGGAGTCTGTTTGATTGAGTGTGTGGACAGGTGTCTTTTATACAGGTAACGAGTTCAAACAGGTGCAGTTAATACAGGTAATGAGTGGAGAACAGGAGGGCTTCTTAAAGAAAAACTAACAGGTCTGTGAGAGCCGGAATTCTTACTGGTTAGTAGGTGATGAAATACTTATGTCATGCAATAAAATGCAAATTAATTATTTAAAAATCATACAATGTGATTTTCTGGATTTTTTGTTTTAGATTCCGTCTCTCACAGTTGAAGAGTACCTATGATAAAAATTACAGACCTCTACATGCTTTGTAAGTGGGCAAACCTGCAAAATCGGCAGTGTATCAAATACTTGTTCTCCCCACTGTATAATCATTTATACACAGTGTCTGTCATTTTCATGACAGATTTATTTAAACATACAGTGGGGAGAACAAGTATTTGATACACTGCCGATTTTGCAGGTTTTCCTACTTACAGAGCATGTAGAAGTCTGTAATTTTTATCATAGGTACACTTCAACTGTGAGAGACGGAACCTAAAAAAAAAATTCCAAAAATCCAGAAAATCACATTGTATGATTTTTAAATAATTAATTTGCATTTTATTGCATGACATAAGTATTTGATCACCTACCAACCAGTAAGAATTCCGGCTCTCACAGACCTGTTAGTTTTTCTTTAAGAAGCCCTCCTGTTCTCCACTCATTACCTGTATTAACTGCACCTGTTGATTCATGTTTATTCTTTAGGAAGAGATGATCGCGGTCACTCGCGCAGCGCGCTGCCGCTTGAACTGACGCGCATATACAGTGATCTGTCAAGTTAAAGAGCGTAAAAACGGCATTTATCGTTTGAATTTTGTGATAAAATGGACAGAATACTTAATATGTTCATGTGGGAACTTGGATTGAAGTATGTTCCGCGCGTAAAACAAGCCTACTGTTTGATTGTATTCGGTACCGTTCGGTACACACGTGCACCGTACCCGAAGTCCTGTACCGAAACGGTTCGGCACGAATACGTGTACCGTTACACCCCTATTATATGCAAGTAAAAACATGAACTGTTACATGATTTATGTATAACGAGTGGTTCCCTACATTATTATAGGAAAGCGGCACAGTAATCACATGACGTTTTCTGTGCGCAAACATCCGAAGTCCGCACACCCAGAAAGTTGTCTTTTAGACAGTGTGTGAATAGCCTACTGAATTGTTGTCTTTTACATCTTCTTGCGCCTAGACAATGTGAATTGTGGAAGAGTTGTGTTAAAATGCCTGTATCGGCGACTATCCTTGTGAAACATAGTCAGTTATGTCTTTAAGGCTTTGTACCTTCTGATGTTCATTCATATTTATTTCGTGCTGTAACTAATAGTAAAGCGGAAGAGATAATCAGTTCATGTACACTTCGCGCTGCTCTTCGCTTGAACTGAGGAGCTACAGCGATCTGTTGCGGCACATTAAAGAGTGCCAAAACTGTATTTATTGTTTGAAATGTACAGAATTTTAATATAGACCTTTTCATATCAGAAGTAACAAAACAAAGCGAATTGTGATTTATTGGATGGGACGTGCGCTACAATGCTTTGTTCATTTATCAACTGAAAACTACAACATACTCCAAAATATCTGGGCAATATTTTTTTCAATCTTGTCAACCTGTAGAGTTTTTGGACTATCGTTTCTATCGCGGTTACGCTCACGTGACGTTGCTGTGCTGCGCAGCCACAAAAGCTTATCGCTCGTAAGCACTGCGGTTTAAAAACGTGTGATTTTTAAACCGTTTAAGCGCAGCAAGCAGCGAAAGACAACTCATTTCAGTATATGTGCGCGCTCTCTGAGAGTCGAAGCCGCTGCTCATAGAGTGCATGACAACTGCTTTTTGCCGCCTAATTGGGCTTAAACGGTTAAGTACACTTGCCTATGTGTCAAAGTGACATGTATTTGCAAGTAAACAGCAATTTATGTCTTATATAAACATTAACATTTGAGAGAGAACTGAGAAATTGAGAGCGCACAAGTATAATGGATCCGTGCAGCCGGTCTTAAAGTGACAGCATCCAAATTTACCTGCTGTCATTTATTAATGCTCATCAAACAACAAAAAGGAGAGAAAATCTCTCACTGCTCTTGACCTGAACTTTTGTAACTAACTACTTTTGTAACTTTAATAAGAATAAATGTATATTTAATTTACACAATAAAGACTATGCATTGTTTTTTTTTTTATACATTTGATTACTACATTTTATGTAGTATTTCTAGTGCTTGAAGTTTTTCGGTCTATTTAATTTGTCTTTGCTCTTTCTTTATCACTGTTTATTTGTCTTCAGTAAGCTTGAGAGTTTTTTTAAGGCTAGTATTAGTTTTGGTAACACTTTACTTGAAGGGGTGTGCATAAGACTGACATGACACTGACATGAGTTTTTATGCATGTTTATGACAACTGTCGTTAAGTGTCATTCGCTCAATTGTCATTTTTAATGCAAAGATGACATTATTTGAGATGTCTATGACAACTTGACATAAACCAATACATCATAACCTGTCAGTGTCTTTGTCATGACAACTTGACATTACCAAGACAACATAACATGTCATAAACATGACATAGCAGATTAATTATCAAACTTAAAGGATTAGTTCACTTCAAAATGAAAATTTCTTTCTTCAGTCGAAAAGAAATTGTTTTTTTAAGGAAAACATTCCAGGATTTTTCGAAGGGCTTCAGAGGCTCTGAGCGATCTCAGACGAGGAATAGGGTCCTCCCTGAAGCCCTTTAAAGGACTTTGAAACTGCATTGATTTGGACCTTCAACATTTTGGTTGCCATGGAAGTCTGTGATGGGGAGAAAAATCCTGGAATGTTTTCCTCAAAAAAACGTAATTTCTTTTCGACTGAAGAAAGAAAGACATGAACATCTTGGATGAGATGGGGGTGAGTAAAACATCAGGAAATTTTCATTTTGAAGTGAACTAATCCTTTAAGAAACTACTTAGCTTTATGGGTTAACATTACATTAAACTTTCATGTGGTTGGTTTTGACGTTGGCTGTCATGAGGCCATTATAATGTCATGATTTTTTTTTATGACCACTTTTTTTCAGTGGTACAAGTTGAATTTGTCATTAAAATGTCATTAAGTGTTAATACTCTGTCAAATTATTTTATAACAGAGTCATGAATATTTTTCAGTTCATAATGTTCAGTAACCTTCGTAACCTTCTTCCAACAGAAGGTCAGATAATAGACAATTTCAAATGTCTTAAAAAGATGAATAGGTGTTAGAGAAATAAAATCAATCATCCAATAATAATAATAATAATAATTAAAATGGATAAAATTATATTTTATTGCATTTGGAGAGCGAGTCACCCAAAATTAAATGAAAACAGTACAATTGTGGGTTAAGCCATGCAGCGTTTGGTCCATATCACTGCAAAAACAGTTAATTACAGCATCCCACACATTTATATTTTCTTGAAATGCTTTTTTACATCATGGATAAGTCTACCTAAGACACACCTAACCAGTGGTGCCACTCTATCATTTTGAGGTGAGTTTTCAATGACTCAGGAATACGATTTCCTCTGACACCATAGTTTAGGTCAAGAAAAATATTTATGACTGTGTTATAAAATAATTTGACAGAGTATTAACACTTAATGACATTTTAATGACAAATTCAACTTGTACCACTGAAAAAAGTGACCATAAAAAAATTCATGACATTATAATGGCCTCATGACAGCCAACGTCAAAACCAACCACATGACAGTTTAATGTAATGTTAACCCATAAAGCTAAGTAATTTCTTAAGTTTGATAATTAATCTGCTATGTCATGTTTATGACAGGTTATGTTGTCTTGGTAATGTCAAGTTGTCATGACAAAGACACTGACAGGTTATGATGTACAGTGGGGAGAACAAGTATTTGATACACTGCTGATTTTGCAGGTTTGCCCACTTACAAAGCATGTAGAAGTCTGTAATTTTTATCATAGGTACACTTCAACTGTGAGAGACGGAATCTAAAACAAAAATCCAGAAAATTATGAAAATGTATGATTTGTAAGTAATTAATTTGCATTTTATTGCATGACATAAGTATTTGATACATCAGAAAAGCAGAACTTAATATTTGGTACAGAAACCTTTGTTTGCAATTACAGAGATCATACGTTTCCTGTAGTTCTTGACCAGGTTTGCGCACACTGCAGCAGGGATTTTGGCCCGCTCCTCCATACAGACCTTCTCCAGATCCTTCAGGTTTCGGGGCTGTCGCTGGGCAATACTGACTTTCAGCTCCCTCCAAAGATTTTCTATTGGCTTCAGGTCTGGAGACTGGCTAGGCCACTCCAGGACCTTGAGATGCTTCTTACGGAGCCACTCCTTAGTTGCCCTGGCTGTGTGTTTCGGGTCGTTGTCATGCTGGAAGACCCAGCCACAACCCATCTTCAATGCTCTTACTGAGGGAAGGAGGTTGTTGGCCAAGATCTCGCGATGCATGGCCCCATCCATCCTCCCCTCAATACAGTGCAGTCGTCCTGTCCCCTTTGCAGAAAAGCATCCCCAAAGAATGTTTCCACCTCCATGCTTCACGGTTGGGATGGTGTTCTTGGGGTTGTACTCATCCTTCTTCTTCCTCCAAACACGGCGAGTGGAGTTTAGACCAAAAAGCTCTATTTTTGTCTCATCAGACCACATGGCCTTCTCCCATTCCTCCTCTGGATCATCCAGATGGTCATTGGCAAACTTCAGACGGGCCTGGACATGCGCTGGCTTGAGCAGGGGGACCTTGCATGCGCTGCAGGATTTTAGTCCATGACGGCGTAGTGTGTTACTAATGGTTTTCTTTGAGACTGTGGTCCCAGCTCTCTTCAGGTCATTGACCAGGTCCTGCCGTGTAGTTCTGGGCTGATCCCTCACCTTCCTCATGATCATTGATGCCCCACGAGGTGAGATCTTGCATGGTGCCCCAGACCGAGGGAGATTGACCGTCATCTTGAACTTCTTCCATTTTCTAATAATTGCGCCAACAGTTGTTGCCTTCTCACCAAGCTGCTTGACTATTGTCCTGTAGCCCATCCCAGCCTTGTGCAGGTCTACAATTTTATCCCTGATGTCCTTACACAGCTCTCTGGTCTTGGCCATTGTGGAGAGGTTGGAGTCTGTTTGATTGAGTGTGTGGACAGGTGTCTTTTATACAGGTAACGAGTTCAAACAGGTGCAGTTAATACAGGTAATGAGTGGAGAACAGGAGGGCTTCTTAAAGAAAAACTAACAGGTCTGTGAGAGCCGGAATTCTTACTGGTTGGTAGGTGATCAAATACTTATGTCATGCAATAAAATACAAATTAATTATTTAAAAATCATACAATGTGATTTTCTGGATTTTTGTTTTAGATTCCGTCTCTCACAGTTGAAGAGTACCTATGATAAAAATTACAGACTTCTACATGCTTTGTAAGTAGGAAAACCTGCAAAATCGGCAGTGTATCAAATACTTGTTCTCCCCACTGTATTGGTTTGTCAAGTTGTCATAACAAAGACATCTCAAACAATGTCATCTTTGCATTAAAAATGACATAATTGAGCGAATGACACTTAATGAAAGTTGTCATAAACATGCATAAAAACTCCTTCATATTCATGATGTCATGTCATGATTATGAAGGTGTAATGTCAGTCTTATGCACACCCCTTAGTTTACCTTAGTTTTTTAAATTATATTAAAAATGGTGATAAGAATTTCAGTGGTATCAAAAAGTTTGACACCATAACCTTATTTGAAGCAAAAATAACTGTATCGTGACATATATTGTTATCGTGAAATAAAATGACTGATATCGTGATATAAGATTTTGGTCAGTATCACCCACCCCTACTTGATTCAGTTCAATATAGATTAATTAGGGCCTTTCAGGTACAGTACATGGCATTCATCAACTGAAAACAACACAGACTGAAAGATTGATTCTTGGTATTAAAGAACTGATATTGGTTCTTCAATATGAGAATCAATTAAAATCGAGAAATCAATATATATTTTTTTTTACCCATACCTACTACCTTATGTACATAAATGTTTTTTTTATTATTATTTGGAAACATTTTATCTGACTCCCTAGACTCTTCCAAGGCCTGCTGACCTTGACTACAGAAAGGAGTGTTATTAACTAGTTCTTTCTCACAGCATTTGGCTACAGAAAGCAGATTAGACAGGGACAAGCTGCAGACTGTTTTCAGAACTCATTCAGAACAAAAACAAAATGCATCTTTAATTTAAAGTCATGTAAGGTAATCTCTTTACCCCATGCAAAATGAGCATAAAATAATCATGCTTATCATGGATAAGCAATGGTATTGACTGAATACACAAAGAAAAATAATATTTCATGTACAATAGCTCTAGAGGTTGTTTTTGGCTTCCAGGAATGCATGTAAAAAAACTTTTTTGGAAAGTTCCCATTGTGCTCTGCATGTTGCATTGAAAAGATGCATGGAACATTTCGTAATTATTTATAGAACCAGTGTGGGAGGTTTTAATGTCATCTTTTCGTACCTTGACTATGGCATTATTGTTTTATAGCAGTTGTGTTCCAATTATTTATTTATTTTATTTTTAGCAGATGGACAAGCAAGAGCCCATTTTGGGTCGTCTGGTCACCACAGTGGAGGGCACTGAGAAACGGTTATCATTTCGGTCAGGTGACGTGATCACAAAGGCCACCATGATGGTCGGTGACAAGGTCCAGTTCAACATTTCCACCAACAGCTTAACCGAGGAGGAGTGGGCTGTGAATGTAGAGATCCTGCCAGAAACTTTCCAGACAGACTCTGAAGAGCAACGAAAGATAGTGAGTGTTTTTTCCTGTTGTTTTCATCCATGGTGATTTGGCCAGTTCACACAAGATGTTGAGTCTATACAACATTTAGGTAGTTGTCTTGAAGTAGGCACAAGAGTTGATTAGCAGCTGCACCATATCTTGGTCTTAGGTTAACATGGTGCATTTAGCTTTCTAAGATAAAAGTAGCCCAAGGTTTGCACAGTTAACTTGCACCGTTGATCATAATAATGGGACATTAAAGTTACAGGCAAAGAAATTCCATTAATTGATAGCGAACATAGGAAGTGTAGGGACTGCACCGAAATTAAGATAATAACGTTTCTAATTAAGCTTTGTTTGGAGTAACTATCAGTTCTAGGAAAGATATACATTTTTTAAGCCATTATAGCAGTGGTTCTCAATCTTTTTGACTTAAAGCCCCCCATAGTCCAACACGATATTCAAAGGCCTCCCATTATTAGCTAATATATTTCCTCTGCTATTATTGCTGACCCCCTGTAAGTTTGCTGATGCCACTGGTTGAGAACCACTGCATTTTAGTAAAGCCCAAAGTACACTTTGGTTTTTAAAGCATGCACTAGGGTATGCGTACAGTGTCCGTGATGCTATCATCACAATATGCACATACTTTCCTTGCACAGCCCGATTTTTCGAACAGGTCGCAAATGCACCTTAAATTATTTTTGTGTGTCCACAAGGTGGCAACACTGGCCCGGGCCGTTGTTTCATGGTCGAAAAAAATTACGTACGGTCAAAAATATATATCGTGGCCATGAATTAAGAATTAATTTCCACGATTCATTAATTCGTTCACTCGTTTTAGTTAAAGTGAGGTCACAAATTATTATATTGTGTCGTGAGCATGATTTACTTAATGGGGGAACAAATTAGTAAAACGTGCTGACATATTAGTAAGTTGTGGGAACAAATTCTTAATTCGTGGCCACAATACAGTTACAAAGACACCAGTCTCAGTGTGACCATGGTTGATGCTAATTAAATGCATGTATATAGTGCTGTACTCGCACACAAATCACTTTTCAGAGACTGATGTAGCTCAGGGCTCGACATTAACGCTTGTCCGGGACAAGTGGATTTTTTTTGAAGGGGGCAAGTAAGAGAATTTTACTTGTCCAACCAGACAAGTAGCCTGATTAAAACGTCAATAACTAGGGAATCAATTTAGTGTAAGTGGCAATTGATTGTAAATAATAATATAATATATAATGTACTGACGATAACAGGTTTGTGCTGTTGAGGCTCGCGCAGCCTCTCGAGGAGAAATTGAAACAAATGAGCGCAGCTCACACAAAGAAACTCAGTTAACATACTGCAGTAAAAATTCAAAATGTGGAGTTTTTATATTTATAACATATGATACAGTTAAGCAACATCACACGACCAAGAGTGCTGTTTTCCTGAACACCATCACGATTGAAAATGTGACACTGATTTCAGTTCAAAAAACAAGTTGTTAAAATTAAGTCACTTACATTTTAGAAGCAATATTGACTGTTTTTGTTCCGTTTCAGCAGCGAAAATAGTTCCAATCAAAGATCACAGCAGAACCACAGCAACACTCAGCCGTGTTTCATTACTGAATGATTCAGCGTTTTGAATGAATCGGTTAATTGAAAGATTCAATGACTCATTCATAAACAACTGCCTCATTTTTGAATTAATCATTTGAATGAATGACTCAATGACTCACTCATTAAGACGGTCACCTGCTGCCCCCTACTGGCGGTTATAATCTCATAACATTATTTAATGCAGTTGTATTTTTTTCAGTGTAAATGATTTAATTTGATTTGTAACAGCCCTGTAGTGTCTTATTATTCTAATTTAATTTGATTAAATTTAAGAATTTAAAATGAAAAATGAAGCATAGATTAGGGAAAAATGCCCTTTTATAAAAGTTATAATATCATAAATATGCATATCTAAATATGTCAATGATGACTGATAACTGATGAGAATATTGCTTCAGAATAAATTATATTTACAACATTTTTTCTGGACAAGCACATTTTTTACTCGGACAAGTGAATGACAGATTTACTTGTCTGAAGGACAAGCACATGAAAAGGCTTAATGTCAAGCGCTGTAGCTAATCGCGGTTATAAGGACATCACTGATGATAGAGGTCCATAGGAGAATTTAGCCGGGGTTACAGCTCTCCCCACCTCAAAAAACAAAGGGAGTCTTTGCTTGCTTTAACATTTGTAGCCAATCACAGACGTTTGAATGATTTCTCATAGACAATCAACAAGTTAAGTCACCTTTATTTATGTAGCACTTTATACTGTACAGATTGTTTCAAAGTAGCTTTTCAGTGATGACAGGAAAATTATTTAATGATGCAAACATTGTCAGTTCAGTGTTGATTCACTTCCGTTGTTAAGATCATCAATTAAATTAGTTCATTTAATTTATAAAGCAGTTATGTCATCGTCCAGCTCAGTTCAGTTCTCATCCAATAATGTCAGTGCAGTCAAATCAATAATATTGTTGAATATTAAGTGTCCCCAACTAAGCAAGCCAGAGACAACAGGAACCCAAACTCCATCAGGAGACAGAATGGAGAAAAAAAAACCTGAAACCAGGCTCAGTCAGGGGGCCAGTTCTCCTCTGGCCAACAAACGAACACGTGTCATTATGATTCCGGCTGCATCACAGGTCAGAAATCACTGATGACAGTGTGATTAAACCACTGTTGCGCTTGTTGTTTGAATTCACATATCAGACCGTGTACACATGTAAAACGTGCTCTTTTTCAGAATAATGCCATCATCAGCTGGCATTACACTGTCCAATGAAACTTGGATAATTTCTTGTGCGTGCTTTTTCTCTTCTCATGTCATGTCAGTTTCTGATATGAGATCTGTGAAAGTAATGAATATTGTTTATATTTTTGGCAAAGATATTTTCTTTTTCACCAGAAAACCAAAAATGGCAGGTTTATGTCTTTTTTATTTTTTTTTATTTTGGTGCATCCCTACATTTTAGCATTTGCAGAAGAACCAGAACCAGTGAGGAATAGGTGCTGTGTTTTGCCAGTGCTAATCTTTAAAATATGATCTTTGTAAGGTAATTCAAGATTTATTTTTGCTTATGACATGCTTCCATCTATTAGGGTCTTGTTGTCAAGCTGGATGATAATTTTGGGTTCATCAAGACACAACAGGACCCGCAGCTATTATTTGACATAAGTGAAGTTATGGAGGACACCAAACTCACTTTGTCTGAGAAGGTTGAATTTACGTTAGTACCGGTAAGTTCTCAGCCGCTGAAACATCATGATCATCTCTGCATCATCTCTGTTGCATTACATTATTACTGTGTTACTACAGTAACAAATTTTGTTCATAAACCTTTTTTAACTACTAAACTTTTTCCTGCCCAGTATTTTGTTACTGTAGTTCTGGCTTTTGCTGGAAAAGTAAAGGATACATTTTGGATACTGATCTGTCAATCCAGCTTTAATAATGTAATTGCTATACTATTTGAAGAATGAAGCCGCTGAAGGGGGAAATCACGCTGTTAGAATCAGAAGGCTGAATGAAAGTGTCTTCACATCGGCACCAAAATTAGAGGCCTTTGGGGTAAAAGAGAAGGTGCAGTACATCAGTTTTTTGTTGAAAGATTTATATACTAGGGCTTGCACGACTACTCGTTTTACTAGTCATCAAAAAAATTAGTTGGTGGGTCAATACCTAATGAATCACAATACACTGTGCAGCACCAGTGGTCAAATTCATATCCCTCTTGTTTAATTTCTTTTAGCCTATGTGCAACATTTGATTAACTTCAGTGTAGTTCGCAAGTATTTTGGCTTTTATATGAAACAAGACCATCTTATTTGTTTGGTTCTTTGGTGCTTTATGAATGATCAGGGTTCACCATTTTCACTTTTGTTGAATATATTTGTCCATGACCGGTTACTATACAAAATGAATGATACACAACAACACTGGGATAAAGTTTGAGGAAAAGGGAATTTTCCTCTTGCTGTCACCATGTGTGGAATAAGCCCAACTCAAGTGATGAGATCCACTACTAGTTGCCAAAGATCTAGGGCTGCCCCCGATGAAAGATTTTTCTAGTCAACTAGTATGGGTTCATTTAAGCCATTAATCGACTAATTGCATGTTTGTATTAATTTAATTACTTGAATATATACTAGGGGTGGAATATATGCTCGCGCTCAAGCACACGCATAAAGCTTAGAGGAGCTTAAAGCATAAAGGAGACATTTTAATTGTTTATTAATAAACTGGTGTTTTCTGTGTTGGCAAAGATGAAGTTGACTCGTCATCTCTGCTGTATTGTGAACACTATAGAGAGAAATGCACCTTTCATACGGATTACATAATCAGAGAGTATTTGTTTTTTATTTGAATTGGTTCGTTTAAAAGTAGACATTTCAAGGTTTCTATATATTTCTCATGTCTGTGAGGGAAGTAGCCTATACGCTGAGTTTCCGGTAATTTATGTGACGCGCTGCTGTACAGCGAGACCGAGATGGGAGAAAGAGCATCTTGGTTGTTTTCTTTACAAAAGCACAACGTTTTGTTGTTATCGAGAGTGTACACTAAAAGACTTCACAGAAAGACTTTACAGTTTGGAATGATGTATTACTTTTATCTGTATGACAAAAAATGCCATACATAAAGCGTGCTATACTTCAGCTTCCACACTTCAAACACTTGGATATGCGCCTAATAAAAGCACACATTTATCTAGGTTAACAAGCAGCCATGTAAAGTTGCTACTACTTACATGTTTCAAATGATAATCCATATTTGAGGCCGATGGATGATAGTCGAAAGTTTGGATTTCCTGCCCGATATACTGTAATTACCACAAAAATCCGCCGTTAATGATCTGTCCCTCACAGACTGCGTGACTTTGCCACTTCCTATGGAGTTTTTTTTTCTGCGACTAATAAAGTCTTGATCAACTAAGAGGCCGTACACATGGAGACGCGTTTAGCTGTATACGTAAACATTTTGTATCGTATCGGTGTTTCGTCCAGACGGATCCGGCGTTTTGGGGAGCCTGAGACTGCTATTTTTTGGAAACCGGGTTCCAGAGTGGATGAATCTGAAAACGACACCCTTGTGCTTTCGTGTGTACAGCCAATCCGTATATTTTGTGAAACGATGATGCCATCACCCCACGTCTCGACCCTAGTCAGACACCGCATGCGCATGCGCATGCTCCAAGTCTTCTCCGTTTTTAGTGTATCTCTGTGGCAGAATTACAGCGCCACATGTATGGTCTGGTCACTGGTCTGGCATGTATACTACATCGTTTTGAGTCGGTTTCATGTGTACGCAGATATTTCTTAAAACGAGTTTACGGAATCGGATAGGGAAAGCTCTGGCTTTGTGTGGATGTGGCCTAAGCCTCTTCTAGTCGACTATTAGGAGGCAGCCCTACAAAGATCCCAATGTTGTGGCAGAATAATGACTAGTATCAGAACTAATCGACTAGTCAGTGCAACCCCTAGTTTATACAATAAAAAGTTTATCAGTTTAGTAATTTTACGTGGTTTAGTTGACCGCTAAATGTGAGTTCTACCGCATTTGCTTGGCTGCCTGCAGAAGAAAATGACCATCAAATTGCTGAAGGATCCGAAAGAACAAATCAAGGAAGAGGTCAAAACAGGGGGCAAAAGCAGTGAATCGATGGATGTAGAGTAAGTAAATCATGAGTAAGTAGGTCAGTTTAGCCCATTGGTGTGTAGATGACACTAAAACAATAAGTTTCTTTTTTGTCATAGATGGGTGGAAGTGAAATGTTTGGTCACAATGCAGAAATGTGCCCCAAAACTATGAGCACAGCACTTATTTTGATCTTTTATCTTCATTCATTTGCTTGATACAGTATGTCTGACAGAAAAGAATAAATTAGTTAAAAAAAACATTGCTAAACTATAACTTGGTTATTAGATATGTTGTCAAGCACCTGGAATGGAGAACAAATGTGATGATATAGAGATTTCACATAATGATAATAGTTATGTCTGTATATCTTGAGTCTTTCCAATGAAAAATGTTCTGTAAAGGCTTGTCATTGCAAAAAAATCATACTTGGTTTGAATACTTGTGTATTGTAATTACAATTAATTTTGTTAGTTATCAATATAGTATGTATATTTAAGATTTTCCATTGTAGATCTTCCACTTTTCACAGTAGTGTTATTTATTTATTTATTTTTTTTAAATATTGTGTCCATATGTTGTAACACTCAATAGATTTTAATGGGATTTGTCTTAACAATTTCTTGATCTCTAGCAAGCCAAACAAGGGAAAAGACAAGGCATCACCATCTTTGTCATCTGTAAAAGATCTGAAGAAGGAAAGTGAAATTAAACAAGAAAGGAGCACAGCTAAAGGTGATAGAGCACGGAGCAGAAGCAGGGAAAATAGTCGACGTAGGTATAGTCGGAGCAGAAGCAGAGAAAGTGGCAGACGCAAATATAGTTGCAGCAGGAGCAGAAGCCGAGACCGAAGCAGGAGCTACTACGGCAGACACCGAAGTTCCAGCCACGAGAGGAGGGACAGTCGATACAGACACAAACGCAGTCGTAGCAAAGAGCGTTCTGAGAGATACAGACGGAGTAGAAGTCGCAGCAGAAGCAGAGAAAGGGGCACCCAAAGTGCCAGGAAGAGAAGCCGCAGCCCAGCCGACAGATATGATCACTATGCAAAACAAAGCAGTAGTAAAGATTCAAGCAACAAAAGCAGAGCTAAAAGCCCTGATAATGTAGATGATGAATTATTGAGAAAAAAGAGGGAGCTAATGGAACTCAACGAAATGATTGCACGCAAGAAAGCTATTGTTGCTATGGAG
Source organism: Coreius guichenoti (assembly GCA_039654105.1). Lineage (NCBI taxonomy): Eukaryota > Metazoa > Chordata > Actinopteri > Cypriniformes > Gobionidae > Coreius > Coreius guichenoti. The sequence continues at coordinate 6,581,821 of CM077179.1, read as the reverse complement.
CAAAATGCAAAAAGAATTGAACCTGAGGATGAGGTAGATGGAAAAAGTGGAGTTACAACATTTGATTATCAACATGTGCATCGTGAAAACGTGTGGATGCCTGACCTAAAACCAGTGAAGTCCATCTTGAAGAAACAGTCTGAACCTCGCACTGATCATCAATCTCAGGTTTGTTTTTACCTGGGCTCCTAGCTTTCGTTTTGTATCTTATTTTCTCTTGCATATCTCACGGTCTCTCTTATATTTTTTAAGGCTTCTGCAAGCAAGGAAACTACTGCTCCGTTAAAGAGTGAGAGTCAAGAGATGCAAATGGGATACCGTCAACAGACTAGTGCTTTTGGCTCAAATACACCTGGCTGCTCTACATTTGAAAGTAATTCTGAGAGGACTTTGACCACTGCATGGTCTGAGAAGTTTCAGGATCCAGAATTGGTGAAAAAAAAGAAGCAATTAGAAGAACTCAGTGAGTCCATAGCACGCAAAAGAGCGATATTTGCCTTGGAACAGAAGGTCAAAGTTGTTCGGGAAGGGCCTGAAATGGAAGCGGAATATGAGTTTGACTCACACACAGATGACACATTTTTAATGTCTAAAGGGAACTTATGGAGCTCTGAAATAAAACCTGATGTTCAACCGAAAAAGTCAATTTTGAAGAAATGCTCAGAGATTCTCAGCTCTCAGGTTTGTTCATTGTAAAGGATATTATAAAGATTAGCACTCCTTGGTGGAAAAAACAGCTTAAGGTGGTGAAGGTTTTTAAAACATGGTAGCTGGGTAGTTACTGGTAGTTTGCCAGGTTATCCACCCCAACAGCTGGTCGGATTTTGGCCAAGATGGTATTCTACGTTGTGACCCAACCATTTTACAGTCCCATCTGTTTTGTACCATCTAGAAACCATATCAAACCAACTACCATCTGAAGCTGGTTTTAGCTGGATGTCCCAGCAGTGCTATGAAAAATACTTCTGAAGCGCTTTTCCACCATCTGGCTGAACAGTTCTGAGCATGATGAGTTTGGTACCAGAGCATTTTCCATCCGGCTCAGAATGGTACCATTGCATGCACTAACTTTTCAAAGCTTTTAGCCAACTGTACACTTTACAGGAGAATGGTGTTGGTGAAAAAGCTTTAGTGATGTGCAAAACTGTGATTCATCAACAGTAACCATTTGGCTCAATGGTGGAAAAGCGCTATTGGAACCCAGAGTAAGCACAATGTTTTAAGGAAAAGCTACCTGTCTCTACAGTGTAATTTGTGGAAAAATAATTTTGTATTTTTTATTTGTATTACTATTTGTATCTTTGCAGAGTGAGACAACCTCAGTTGATGAATATGGTCAACCATGTCAGGATGATTCTAATTTTACAAAGATACTTTCTCAGACCACAGCAGCTTCGCCATTTAACAGGCCCTCAAATCCACAGCCCATTCATCCTGGTACTTTTGGCTTTTTCAAGCAGATCATGGAGTCTTCAGCAGCCTCACAAGTGACTGAATCGCCTCCTTTTAACAAACTAGTAATCCCACAGCCACTCACGCAAGCCTCCTGTTCAAGGTCTTTGCATGACCAGAAATCTTCCAACGTGTCCAAAGGTAACAATTCTCATGATGAGCAACAGGGGGCAACAACTCGCCAGCCTCACGACCATCCCCATAGCAGTAACCCTTCAACAAGTCAGACTTTACCATCAGGTCAAAAGCGCAATCTTACAACTCAAATGGAACGCTTCCTTAGCGCTCTCAACAAGGCTGACACCAGTGTTGTTAACTCATTGTTTCAAGAGGCAAGAAAGGATCTGGCTTCAATGAACACCAAGAAACCCACTCAGCCACAATTAGATAGAAACATACCCTTCATGGATGAGATATATGATCCTTTTAAGGAAGATGAAGACAATGATCAGCCTTCCTTTATGGTTAAACATTCTGGCCAAGGACGAGTTAAAAACCCTGTGAAGACTGAAACCCATTTGAATGACCCTAGCAAAGATGACCTCTTGCCTCATGAAAGAGCTGTTCAGGATGGTAGTGGCTTTTCTCAACTTGTTGGAATGAAGTATGGTGTAGACCCTACTGCAAAAGCTGAAAAGAAAAGTCCATATGGGCATCCGATAGTTTCAGAAAATTGGAGCATGCATAAAGATCCAAATCAGTTCTCTGAGCAATGGAACCAGTATGAAGAGGGCACTGATCCGTATGCAACAGAGCATGGACATTACACTGATGATCACAGTGTGTATAGGGAGCGTAGTCAGTCTGTTGAGTACCAGAAAGTCAATCCAAATGTCCTGCTTTCTTGTGTAGAGGACAGAGAGATGCCTGATAGACAGAATTTTGACAAAAGCTTAGCCCGTCAGCAGTCCGAAGAAAGCAGTGAAGATAAAGACAGAAAGTCAGAGAACTTTGAAAAAATTCAGAGTCTTCTTCAGACAATAGGGCTTCATCTAGACACAGCAGAGGTTAGCAAATTAGCAGACAGGACACAAGAGCGGTTGTATGGCAAGATGAGAAAACCTCATAGTACATCTTCTTACTCCTTTGACCAAAAAAGGGAGCGATCAGGGAGCCAATCTGAGCAAAGGGGTAGTAGTAGTAGGGCAGATTCCTCAGACTCTGAAGGAGTCCGATCTGTTTCCCCAGCTCATTCCTCGAATCGTAAGGTTTACATGAGCTATAAGGACTCTGTAAAATACAAAGACCAGCACAAAGTGGAAGATGTAGACCTAACTAGCATTAAGAGAACCGTAATGAATTTGAAACCAACAGAAGACAAACAAGATCCTTACGAAACTTCATCTGAGCCGACCGCAGTTTCTCAAGTTCCGTTCCAACCAGTGACCGGTTTAACCACTGTTCAACCTGATAGTTCCCAGTATGCCCAAAATTCCAATGTTCCCACCTTTTCAGCTTCACAATATTCACAATATCAAAGCAGTGATCAACAGTTTTGGGGAGTGGCCCCTGGTATGTACCCTTATGGCACTGTACCTCCATCCCCTAATCTAGGTTATGCTAGTGGTCTCCAAGCAATGCCTCCACATATGATGGCCACTTATAGTTCGTACACTGCACAAATGGCCAATCCATATGGTGTGCCGCCTCCACTCTCCATGCCATATCCGTATGGTCCTCCACCTACTCACAACCCTCTCCACCTCTCCTCAGTGGGCGCTTCCTACGATAACCAAGCGGTTAAGCAAATCTCAACAAAGCCTGTTAGGTGCCTCAAAACAATAGAAACAATCCAGACAGTTCAAACAGTTAATGCGGCGCCTGTCAGCGCACTTGTTAGCATACAGCCTACAGAGGACAATCAAGCAAAAAGTACATCGGAGGAAGCCGAGAATAAACAGGTTGCTACCATAACAGAAGACGACATCAAGGCTAAGCAGAAGAAACGGGTATGACATCTTTCTTCAAACTTCTCACATGTGGAATCCTTTGTTCGGTGATCCTTAGTATCCATGTTATACTTAATATTATTCTCATGTTACACTTTGCTTTGTAATTCTGTGATGTGGCAAATATCGGAAGCTATTCAAGGACAATGTTGCATTGAGCTAATTGTCTTCAGATTATAAACGCACCTGTAACATTTGGAACCTGTGATAAATCTACTGATTGTTTTAGCACAATTTTGTCAGTGAGAGTTTTGTTCTTATGTGATTGTGCTCTGGGCAGCTTGAACAGTTTAACCAGAGAATGAAGCTGAAGAAAGAGCAGCAAATGGAAGCCCAGCGAGCACGTGGACAAAATCGGAATTCAGCTACAGGTATTAGTATTTCAAGAGTCTTTAGGTTCAGGCACTTATTGACTTTTTTATTATTAATTGCGCTTCAGATGTAATTACTATATAGTTTTTTTTTTTTATTCTTTTGTCTTGCAAGAGCCTTAGTCATCCAGGCCAGTACTTTTATTCCCAAGAAAAATTTATTCAGGTAGTTCATAGATCATTATGGGGACAATATGAGATCATGATTACTTGGTCCTAATCTAGCCCTTTGTCATGAGTTCAGGAAACAGTATTTTGGAATGTTTTTGGTAAATAGCAGACCTTGAAATTAGAATCTTGATTGATTTGTAAAAACAGTGGTAATAGTTTTTAAATAGTGATTTTATGTTTTAAAGTATTGAATTTTTTCAGAGAGCAAGCTAGAAAAAGCTTACACTGTCTACACTGGATGTGCACATTAGAAGTAGAATGGTTGCAATATATTCAGTGGTGCTGTCTACACCACAAGTGTCTGTTACACCACTTTGGGATGCACTTTCTGTTGACAGTTGCCCTGTTTCTCTCTCTTTTTCCACTGTTTTAGATCAGTTTCTTACACTGTTTTTCACATTATTTAAAATCATATAATGTCTAAATGTTTTGCAGTGCATTTATTTTAAGGTGTGGTCGCATTTATCATTGCTCAGATTTTTGTCAGTGAAATCCAGTAATTTCAATAGGAATCCACATGATCAGGTGAGGGTGAAATATTTCCCCAAATTTCAAGTGTTCAGTTGGTCGCGCAAATTCGCCGCATTGACCAACAGAAAGCTTCTTGGTTTGAAAGCGACTTCTGCGTGGGCTGCAAAATTTCGCTAATGTGACCGCACCTTTACTTCAAAGTTGTGGTTTGGTGTTTTTTTTGTTTGTTTTTTTTCATAGGTAAATGCAGTTGGTAAATGCAAAAGGAGCATTATGTAAAAAAAATGCTATTCTAAAATAGCTCATGCTAAGTCAATTTTTACACCACTGGATTTTTGTTGAAAATAAATTAGGATTTATCCATGATTTGAGTCATGGTTGGGGCATCAGCTTCAATGCTTCTAGTGTAGACAATCTCAAGCCGACTCAACGCCAGTCGCTTCCAGTGTAGACATGTGTTCTAACTTCTCGCAAAACAATAGATGCAGATCAGATAGTAGATAAGGTCAATTGTACCTTATGGGCCAGATTTACTAAACAGGGCAAATTGGCGTGAGAGCGCAATTCCAAAAATGCGCAGATGGGAGTGAAAAGTTCCGTCCGTGATCTACTGACGATGCGCAAATTTTAGAACACAGACCCAGCCGGTTAAATTGCATAATGACCAATGCAATCTACCAAACGTCTGGTTTAAGACATGCTTTTTTAGGCGGTAAATAATGGCGCAAACACCAGTAAATTGACAAGCGCAAAGCTTAGTAAATGACCTTGCACGATTCATTTAAATCTCTTCCCATAATTTTTGTGTTTTATAGGGAATCTCCTACAAATGCATATGCAATAAGGTCAGCTGCAAAAATAACTGTCCACGCCTTTTCAGCACTAATTTTTCATTGTGTGTGTTTAGTCAATCCTGACAGTAGTTTAGGGTTTGCATTGGTGCAAGCTGTTAGTAAATCTGGCCCTAAATCTCTTGTTTGTCAACCCAAATTAGATGAGGCTTGTCAGGATTAGGAACAGGTCTTCTGTTATAAATATCACTTGGTAGGTCTTGAAATGATGTTAGATTGTGGACAACCCTTTTTTTAAAACAAAAAAACAAATGTTGACTTGGTCAAGCCTGTTGAGGTTAATGTACACCCTATATTGTAACATATTTACAGGTAAAATTTCCCCCAGTGAGATAAAGAATGTGTGGATATGTGGCCACTCTCTTGTGTTTTGGGCTGAGAAGAGGGCAACTTCCCCTGAGTTTGGAGTGCAGTTGGGCATGCACCCAAACTGTGTGCGCGTCTGGTGGAAGGGCGTGCAGGGCATGACGTGGCAACAGCTTGTACCTTTGCTGCACCAGCTCAAAGACAACTGGCCCAAACCTGATGTACTTATAATCCACTTGGGTGGAAATGACATTAGCACAACTGCTCCAGAAGCCTTTATTGGGACTGTGAAGAAAGATATGACCTCACTGAAGAGCATATTCCCCCAATGCCTGCTGGTGTGGTCCAGCATCCTCTCACGACAGTCCTGGAGGGGTACAGAAGATAGCAAAGAAATGGACATCATTCGTATGGCCATTAATGACAGTATACAAGAAATGATGCCAGAACTGGGTGGCTCTGCTTTGAGCCATAGTAACATAAGGCCCAGTTTGGGACACTACAGACCAGATGGGGTTCACCTCTCTGGGAAGGGCATTGATATCTTCAATCTCAACCTACAGGCTTTTCTGGAGAAATGGGAGCGTGAGACGAATAAGACAGAGACTTCTGACCCATCAGTTTGAGATGGGGAAATTCCTGAAACGGTCATTGGTTTTGTTCAGCTAATGCAGCTGTCAACTTGTACAGTGCCATGTGTTTTTGTTGGTTTTTTTGTAACTTCAAAATGGATTATGCAGCTGATGTTGAATGGAAGATCAGATTTCTTTTCTATACATGCAAAATATTTTCGTAATTTGTAAGAATGTTAGACTTAAGTTTTTACTTGTTGTTTTATACATTTAGTTTAATGACAAATAAAGACAAGATAATTGAATCACCTTACCTTACTGTTGTCTTTTGATGAGGAGTAGACTTTGCTTTGTATCATACACGTTGGATTTCAAGTATAAAGAGTTATCTATAACTCCTCTTGCGTAATTTATTTTAATCTTAGAAAATTTAGCTGTCAGGAAGTGCCAGCTCCATTTAACACATTTTACAATGATTAAATGCATTCCACATATCAGCACAGAAAATGTTGAAAAGTATTCAGATGCACTCTGGGTCTGTTAGAGAAGTAGTGTCAATGATTTCTAATGCTTTAGATCAAACAGGTATGTGTACCCCAGGGGCTAGTTTTTAATTTTGTGCTAAAATCTGTACCAGTGATTGTTTCCACTCATTGTTGATATTTCAAACTGGTTGAGCTTCTATTATTTACGTTCCACCATAAAGATTGTAAATACCTTTAAAAGATAAATCATACTTTATTGGAGAAACCATTGGGAGTCTGCTCAGTCATGGAAACAGTGACTTCTTGAACAGAAAAATGCTCCCACATTTATCGGATGTATAAAAATAACATCTTAAATTTGATTGGTTAAATTCGTCTTGGAAGATCATTTCCCATCGTTATTCACTAAATGTCTAGACTGCTTAATCATAAGAGAGGTTTAGTTACAGCATTGTTCCATTTCTTTCTATGGCTGTTGTTTCTTTGTTTGCACATTTAAGATTTCAATACAAGCATGTAAGTATCAAGAACATGAAAGAGGAATTGGGCAAACTAACAAAAAAAATCATCAGATCTCCCATAAAAACACTTTTACTACACGTTTAAGGAGTGTATTTTTTTCTCCATCAAAGGATTTCCATTTTCTTCTTATTAGGGGCCAAGCACCGACTGGTGCGATGGCACCTATTGTATCCGTTAGTTTTCTATTCGTTCTTCTTCCGCCATGGGAGTCTTGTTGTGAAAAGTTGTGAAATTTGGCAGACTTATAGAGGTCAGTCCAAACATTCACCACAGCAAATTTGGAGTCTCCAACTCAATCCCTCTAGTGCCACCAACTGTCCAAATTTTCAATTACATTTATGCTAATAACTTGTGAACCATAAGGACTACAAACAAAAATGTTCCTGCCAAATTTTTCCCGCCAAAACTACTTTTTCAAACTCCTAGACAGTTTGTCCGATTTTCATGAAAATCGAATCAGACCATCTTCAGACCATGCTAGCGTGAACTAATGTGACGAAGAGCATGCCAAATTGGACTCAAGGCTGTATCTCTGCAACGCTTTAATGTATTCAGACCAAACTTGGTACATGTCATCCCAAGCATGACCTGAGGCTACATGCAGCATTATGGCACAGCACCACCTACTGGTCAGGAGATTTTTAAAAAAATGTAATTTTTTGCTTGTAACTTCTGAATGGTTTGCCCAAAAATCATAAAACTTTTGATTACTAGGTTGATTAAAGGAAGGGTAAATACAAATGGTAAATTAAAAACTACCCCTATGAATTTAGTTCTAAAATGCTGTACTTTAAGAACGCATTATTATATCGTTGTGTCATCGGGACCGTACCCTGAAGGTACTCAAAACGTTTCAAGAGAGTGCCACCTTGTGGCCAAAAGTTATAATGAAGTTTACAAAAATGCTAATAGCTTTTAGTTTAATTTTGCCTATTTTAATGAAACTGGTCTTGATAGATTCCTTGGGTCATATTGAGAACAATGATACCAATTGTGTCATATTTTCTCAAACTTGCTGTCCGCCATTTTGAATTTCTTTAAAACCTAATTTTTCGAACTACTCCTAGACGGTTGTTCTGGATTTTACCAAAATTGACTCCTCTTAAGACCATGCTGGCAAAAAGTTATCAAAAGCTTTTCAATAGACGAAACAGTTCTCGAGTAAAGCATCAACAAATGCTGATGCCAAGCTGATTCTGTAGCTGTAATTCTGCAACGCTTTGGCATATTGACACTAAACTTTGCGTGTCATTGTCACCTCACACTGGCCGCACCATAATACTTTCATAACAGCGCCACCTATTGATCAAAATTGATAAGCAAGTTAATATTTTATTTTATTTTATTTTTTTTTCAGCCATTTTGACTAAAATAATCTAAAAACATCTTTTTTATTGTTTTATTGTCTGAAGCTCCCAGCTATGCTTGCATGTTGCATCGTTCCTTTTTGTGCTTGGCCCCGATAATTGCTGCTTGCAGCTATATTTTTCTCTTGATGTTATAGGTAAAGTCTTGGTTTGTAGTCATCGATTTAAAAGTCTAGTGCCTGGTTTCACCGGGTTTAGGGCTTATATTAAACCAGGATTAGGCTTTAGTACAATTAGGACATTTAAGTAGCTTTTATAAATGTGCCTTAGAAAATAACATTACTGGTGTGCATCTTGAGACAAAACAATGGCACGTTTTAATTTGCTTTCAGTTAAATCAGTCTGGGACTTGGCTTGAGTTTTGCCTGTGAAACCAGGGGTAGATGTCCCTTTTAACATTTTAATGTGATTACATTCATGCTAACCTTTCTTGGTATGTCCCTCTGTTGTCTCTGTTTCTTCTTCCATCCATATGCAAATGTAATCATCTTGGTGTCTATGTCTCTTGGAATCAGAATCAGTAAGAAAAAACACTCACTGTGGAATTCTCCAGGTAAGTGGTTGTTCTCGCTTGATGAACGTCTTGATTTGGTAGATTTCACATAATTGTAGTATAATAATAATAATGGAAATACTTAATTTTAAAGCAACAATAAATTACATCATGTTTTGAACTGAAGTTAAATGTCTATGGCTGTGCCTTTGTTGTAAATCAATGAGAGTTAAAATATGGAAAGTTGTGGAAATTAACAAAATCTCTAGTGTATATATATTTCTGTGTGTGTGTGTATGTATGTGTGTATATATATATATATATATATATATATATATACACTCACCTAAAGGATTATTAGGAACACCATACTAATACTGTGTTTGACCCCCTTTCGCATTCAGAACTGCCTTAATTCTACGTGGCATTGATTCAACAAGGTGCTGAAAGCATTCTTTAGAAATGTTGGCCCATATTGATAGGATAGCATCTTGCAGTTGATGGAGATTTGTGGGATGCACATCCAGGGCACGAAGCTCCCGTTCCACCACATCCCAAAGATGCTCTATTGGGTTGAGATCTGGTGACTGTGGGGGCCATTTTAGTACAGTGAACTCATTGTCATGTTCAAGAAACCAATTTGAAATGATTCGAGCTTTGTGACATGGTGCATTATCCTGCTGGAAGTAGCCATCAGAGGATGGGTACATGGTGGTCATAAAGGGATGGACATGGTCAGAAACAGTGCTCAGGTAGGCCGTGGCATTTAAACGATGCCCAATTGGCACTAAGGGGCCTAAAGTGTGCCAAGAAAACATCCCCCACACCATTACACCACCACCACCAGCCTGCACAGTGGTAACAAGGCATGATGGATCCATGTTCTCATTCTGTTTACGCCAAATTCTGACTCTACCATCTGAATGTCTCAACAGAAATCGAGACTCATCAGACCAGGCAACATTTTTCCAGTCTTCAACTGCCCAATTTTGGTGAGCTCGTGCAAATTGTAGCCTCTTTTTCCTATTTGTAGTGGAGATGAGTGGTACCCGGTGGGGTCTTCTGCTGTTGTAGCCCATCCGCCTCAAGGTTGTGCGTGTTGTGGCTTCACAAATGCTTTGCTGCATACCTCGGTTGTAACGAGTGGTTATTTCAGTCAAAGTTGCTCTTCTATCAGCTTGAATCAGTCGGCCCATTCTCCTCTGACCTCTAGCATCAACAAGGCATTTTCGCCCACAGGACTGCCGCATACTGGATGTTTTTCCCTTTTCACACCATTCTTTGTAAACTCTAGAAATGGTTGTGCGTGAAAATCCCAGTAACTGAGCAGATTGTGAAATACTCAGACCGGCCCGTCTGGCACCAACAACCATGCCACGCTCAAAATTGCTTAAATCACCTTTCTTTCCCATTCTGACATTCAGTTTGGAGTTCAGGAGATTGTCTTGACCAGGACCACACCCCTAAATGCATTGAAGCAACTGCCATGTGATTGGTTGATTAGATAATTGCATTAATGAGAAATTGAACAGGTGTTCCTAATAATCCTTTAGGTGAGTGTGTATATATATATATATAAATAAATAAATAAATAAATAAATATAAAATGTATTTTTTTTTTATTGGGAAAAGTCATGGAAATTCGTTAGTCAAATTGTGTAGAAACCCTGGATATCCTTTGGATATTCTCCTCTGAATCCTGCTTATTTAAATAATGTCATTACACGAATAAACCAGGAACACCTGAAGTTGAAACTGAAGCAGAGAACAAAATGGAGATGGTGAGATGGCTGCATTAGATCATTACATGAAGGTGAGGATATGCTGATAGTTTTTTTTTTTTTTTTTTTTTTTTTAATATCAAAAATCTCTTACATGCCCTAAAATACAGTCTGATTAAGGGAGCAGGGTCAGTATGGATTGCATGGGTGACGACCAGTGTGGAAAAACACCTCCTTATAAACTTTGCACATCTCAGATGTGATTTAAACATTAATTCGTCATAAACTGCCATGGTTTTATTATCCTACAAATGGAATTTCCGGATCAGATGAAGCAAGTAATGGTGAGAAGCTCCTGCAGTGCCATGTTTTATGGACTGTCACCGATGTGAAGTACTTCTTCAGACCAGGATTCATCAAATGTGCTTTATGACCAAGTGCTGCTCTTTTACTTGGTGAATAGATTTACTTCTATGTACTGTATGCTAGCAAAATATGTATTTCTTGTTTCCTAATCTACTTGTCTAATAAACCTGGTATTGTGTACTACAACGATTGTTGGCTCTTTGATTAATGCTGCTTCTTTTGTAAGTTGGTTTAGATAAAAGCATCTTCTAAATGCATGAATGTAAATGTTTTCCCTCCCTATTTAGAGGAAAATGATTTGGTTTTGTTGGAAAATGTATAAAGTTATAAATATTAAAGAAATGGCTCTCTAAATAAACTATGCACATTGTTTCAGACTCATTCAAGGTTTTTTTTTTTTTTTTTTAATCTCACTTTTATCACCACACACCCCACCCAGACATGAAGACAAGAACATTCAGTTAAAGGGTTGGGGTCCATTGGTAAAGAGAAGATAACTGACAAACACCAGAAGTCAGACAATTTGGGATACCGGCGAAAAGAGTGCAGTAAAGTTGCTAGTTCTGTCGTGCAACACAGGCAGGTTGGGTCAAAATCAGAAAATATTTTATGTTTAGTTCTGGACCAGTGAGTTCTTTGCACTACCTTGAATTGAATGAGAGTGTGCCTTTAATTGATGATAAATGTATTTGGGCAAGGAATGAGTCCCAAACATTTTCCTCAAGTACCAGGTTTAGCTCCTCACAAAGCATCCTCAATGGAGCCATTGAGTGGGATTGTTTTATATTAATTATTGTATAGATCTTAGAGATCGCCTCTTACATGGATTTGTGATATTCTAATATACCCTCAGGAATATTGTGAGGCAGTAGCCAAGGGAAACTGCTATGAATAAAGTTCTGTATCAGAAAGTATCTAAATAAATGAGAGCTGGTTAAGTCAAATTTATCTTGAAGTTGAATAAAGGATGCGAAAGTATTATCTATATACACTGATCAGGCATAACATTATGACCACCTTCCTAATATTGTGTTGGTCCCCCTTTTGCTGCCAAAACAGCCCTGACCCGTTGAAACATGGACTCCACTAGACCCCTGAAGGTGTGCTGTGGTATCTGGCACCAAGATGTTAGCAGCAGATCCTTTAAGTCCTGTAAGTTGCAAGGTGGGGCCTCCATGGATCAGACTTGTTTGTTCAGCACATCCCACAGATGCTCGATTGGATTGAGATCTGGGGAATCTGGAGGCCAAGTCAACACCTCCAACTCGTTGTTGTGCTCCTCAAACCATTCCTGAACCATTTTTGCTTTGTGGCAGGGTGCATTATCCTGCTGAAAGAGGTCACAGCCACCAGGCAATACCGTTTCCATGAAAGGGTGTACATGGTCTGCAACAATGCTTAGGTAGGTGATACGTGTCAAAGTAACATTCACATAGATGGCAGGACCCACTGGCTTGCCTTCTTCCCATAGTATTAAATTATCTTGCTGCTTCCACATAGTACTGACCAAAACCCAACACAGCGGTAAATCTACAATATTAGCCTAATATCAGTTCACACACAGGCTTATCGCCGTGTTAGTTGTAGTGGGTGACCTACAACAAGCTACCAAACAATAATCACTAAAATATCGGACTTAAGGAAAAATACATCTGTTATCATTTTTTGTCATTGCTAATTTATTAATAACTCCGCATCGTCTGTATTAAAGAGAAAATAATCACTTCATCCGATGTTTAAAGTAAATGAAATAGCCTTAACAGCTACTTACTGGAGTTCCACAACAACTGCTGAAGATTGAAGAACTTTGTTCTTTCCCACCGGATTTGTAGGCGAGGTGCGTGATGGACCAAACCACTGTGAGGCAAGTTTCTAAACTTAAAACGCATTTTTTTGCCCTGTTTGCATTTTTATTGTTTTACTACTTACACAATTATTTTAAGTATATATCAAAATATTTACAATACACAATGTGGTTTTTAATTATATTTTTAAGGGGGGGGACAACCCTCAGATAGGGTTGCGACCCCCCCGCGATTTACGCCTATGGGTATGGAAGAAATGTTTGGTCAAAAAAAAAAGGTCAATTCGAGAATATGTCTGATAGACATGATCATTTTTTTTTCATAATTTCCTTTCTTTTTGAATATATTTTAAAATATAATTTATTCTGTGATCAAAGCTGAATTTTCAGCATCATTACTCCAGTTTTAGTGTCACATGACCCTTCAGAAATCATTCTAATATGATGATTTGCTGCTCAACAAACATTTCTGATATAACATTTCTATATTTCCCAGGATTCTTTTATAAATAGAAAGCTTGAAAGAGCAGCATTTGTTTGTAATAGAAATTATTCTTTGTTGACACTTCTGATTTAATGCATCCATGCTGATTATGAAATATTACTGACCCAAACTTTTGAATGCTAGTGTATATAGGTCTAAATAAACCTGAACTGTTGGAAAACATTCATTATTTAAAGATTTACTTAAAGAAGACTTTTTAAAAAAATATTAATTTCTTTCAAAAAAAAAAAAAAATTGTGACCCCAAACTTTTGTACGGTAGTGCATTTTGTTACAAAAGATTTCTATTTTAAATAAATGCTGTTCTTTTTTTTTATATAACTTTTTATTCATCAAAGAATCCTACAAAAAATGTCACAGGTTATAAAAAAAAAATTAAGCAGCACGACATGTTTCCAACATGGATAATAAATCATCATATTAGAATGATTTCTGAAGGATCATGTGACACTGAAGACTGGAGTAATGATGCTGAAAATACAGCTTTGATCACAGAAATAAATTATATTTTAACGTATATTAAAATAGAAAACTGTTATTTTAAATTGTAATAATATTTCACAATATTACAGTTTTTTTTCTGGATTTTTAATCAAATAAATGCATGATTGATGAGCATAAAATACTTTTGAAAAAACATTAAAAAATAGTAATGTTTCCCAAATTTTGACCGGTACTATATATATATATATATATATATATATATCGAACGCATTCATAATTCCTAATCCTCCCATTATATTCTCACTATTTTATTTAGGAGACTCAATAAACAAAACCATGTTGTATCTCTGCGTTTGATTGGTTGAGCTTGGCTTGACGTCAGGTCCTGTGAATGAGGGCCAATGGCGGCACAGGAAGCGACCACAGAGAACGTTGTTCGTGTGTAATGAATACCCTCTCATTCATAGTTTCTCTCAGCAGGGAGATATTTGTTGGATGCGCATTTTCTTGTTGCAGGGATAATTACTATCCCGCAACCGGAATAATAAGGACTCGGCTCAGAAACAGCGGTTAAGCGTCGTTATGTATCGCGGTTCTAGGCCGCACAGAGGCGGCTATCATCCTCCGCCGTCTCGCGGGTTCGGGCCTCGTCCTGGACCAAGCCATCCTCCCGACCGGGCTCACCATGCACCTCCGGATCCGTACCGCCGCCCGTCCCCGCGGAGGAGATATTCACCTGGAGCAAGAGATCCGCCTGATGAATATAGAGGAGGGCGACCACAAAGAGGCTATGGGGTATGAAGCAAACTAAAAACTTCACTACACACTGCATACAACACTGCAGTGATGCACCGTAGATGTGCCTAGTTTTACACCGTCAACACACTAAAAAAAGTGGTCATTTTTCTACCATGTTTTTTCGGACGTACATTAAGGTAATATGCTGTTCTGTAGAGTGATAGCATGTGAAAATGATGATAAACTACTATCCTAGTGCCCTCTCATTCCATTACCTACTTGTTATGTGCACTAATAAAGTTCATTGGTGCCATGGTTTTATAGATGCAATACCATGATGATATTCTTTGAAGTGTCATATAAACATTATGGCGCATCTGGTATTATTAAACCACCATGATCCATCTGATATCAGTAGTACCATGGTAAAACTGTGCATCTGAGAGCCTACCATTTATTTATTTTGTTAATTTGATTTATTCCATGTATGAGTTATGTTATCGTTTTCCTAAACAGAGGTACAGTCCATCACCTCCTCGTGGTGGTCTCCCCGTTGATCACAGTCTGGTCATAACGGTGGGCAATGAGCTGACCCATCCATCAGGCTATAAAGGGACAGATGCTCCGTATGTCCGGTAAGAGATGCAACCTAGTGATAGAAGAACAATATATTGACTGTTAAAGCTGGAATACACTACATGACTGTAAACATTTAAAACACTAGTGGGTCATTCCATGATTTTGTTAATATTTTTTTCTGAAGAAAGACAAAATATTAAATGTAACATGTATATTTACTGAGCAATTCACTGTTTTGTAGAGGAGGGTCAAAATGACAATTTTCACATGAGATATGGAGCCAAATTACAGAGGGGTAAGCATTATTATTTTATTTTTACACAGAGATTGGTAGGTCTATTAGTAAAATCTGTTGACTTTAGCAATCTCTGTTGCATTATATGCCAACGGTGACCGTTCAAAAATGGGAAAAAGCACTACTTGTGTTTCTTTATTGTTTTTTTTGCTCCAAGTTTGCATGCCTGCAACTCTAGAATTATAAAATGTATCTCAGTATGATTTTAGATTCTGGTTCTTAACTAACTTTTCTTTTGAAATCTTAATTTTAAACACAATAAGTATCAGCTGTTACCCACATTTGGTTTTTGACCATTGAAAATGGGTAAAATACAACAATTTGAACATGGAGTTGCATTGGGATCCCCATGTCCATATGGGATTGAATCACATAGCGCCTTAAAAATGAAAATTCCAAAAGAAAAGTTTAAGAACCAGAATCTATAATTACAGTGGGGAGAACAAGTATTTGATACACTGCCGATTTTGCAGGTTTGCCCACTTACAAAGCATGTAGAAGTCTGTAATTTTTATCATAGGTACTCTTCAACTGTGAGAGACGGAATCTAAAACAAAAATCCAGAAAATCACATTGTATGATTTTTAAATAATTAATTAGCATTTTATTGCATGACATAAGTATTTGATACATTAGAAAAGCAGAACTTAATATTTGGTACAGAAACCTTTGTTTGCAATTACAGAGATCATACGTTTCCTGTAGTTCTTGACCAGGTTTGCACACACTGCAGCAGGGATTTTGGCCCACTCCTCCATACAGACCTTCTCCAGATCCTTCAGGTTTCGGGGCTGTCGCTGGGCAGTACGGACTTTCAGCTCCCTCCAAAGATTTTCTATTGGCTTCAGGTCTGGAGACTGGCTAGGCCACTCCAGGACCTTGAGATGCTTCTTACGGAGCCACTCCTTAGTTGCCCTGGCTGTGTGTTTCGGGTCGTTGTCATGCTGGAAGACCCAGCCACGACCCATCTTCAATGCTCTTACTGAGGGAAGGAGGTTGTTGGCCAAGATCTCGCGATACATGGCCCCATCCATCCTCCCCTCAATGCAGTGCAGTCGTCCTGTCCCCTTTGCAGAAAAGCATCCACAAAGAATGATGTTTCCACCTCCATGCTTCACAGTTGGGATGGTGTTCTTGGGGTTGTAATCATCCTTCTTCCTCCAAACACGGCAAGTGGAGTTTAGACCAAAAAGCTCTATTTTTGTCTCCTCAGACCACATGACCTTCTCCCATTCCTCCTCTGGATCATCCAGATGGTCATTGGCAAACTTCAGACGGGCCTGGACATGCGCTGGCTTGAGCAGGGGGACCTTGCATGCGCTGCAGGATTTTAATCCATGACGGCGTAGTGTGTTACTAATGGTTTTCTTTGAGACTGTGGTCCCAGCTCTCTTCAGGTCATTGACCAGGTCCTGCCGTGTAGTTCTGGGCTGATCCCTCACCTTCCTCATGATCATTGATGCCCCACGAGGTGAGATCTTGCATGGTGCCCCAGACCGAGGGAGATTGATCGTCATCTTGAACTTCTTCCATTTTCTAATAATTGCGCCAACAGTTGTTGCCATCTCACCAAGCTGCTTGCCTATTGTCCTGTAGCCCATCCCAGCCTTGTGCAGGTCTACAATTTTATCCCTGATGTCCTTACACATCTCTCTGGTCTTGGCCATTGTGGAGAGGTTGGAGTCTGTTTGATTGAGTGTGTGGACAGGTGTCTTTTATACAGGTAACGAGTTCAAACAGGTGCAGTTAATACAGGTAATGAGTGGAGAACAGGAGGGCTTCTTAAAGAAGAACTAACAGGTCTGTGAGAGCCGGAATTCTTACTGGTTGGTAGGTGATCAAATACTTATGTCATGCAATAAAATGCAAATTAATTATTTAAAAATCATACAATGTGATTTTCTGGATTTTGTCTCTCACAGTTGAAGAGTACCTATGATAAAAATTACAGACTTCTACATGCTTTGTAAGTAGGAAAACCTGCAAAATCGGCAGTGTATCAAATACTTGTTCTCCCCACTGTATATTAAGATATCTTTAATACTTTTTGAGTGGCAGGCATGCAAACTTTGGAAAAAGAATATTTATGGCACAGGTATATTCTATGAAATTTTGTTGATTAGTTTTCTAGTTTCAACATTATTTGTTGTTCAAATATTCCTCTTTAAAAGAAAAAAGCATCAGCTGTATGCAAAGTGACCCACATTTGGTTTTTGACTACTAAAAATTTGTACAATTGACCAATTTACTCATGGAAGCGCATTAAGATCTCCATATCTCTGGGACTGAACCATATAGGGCCTTTAAAATGAAGAGACCCAAAGAAATGTTAAGACCCAGAATCTAAAAGGATATTGAGATATCGTTAATAATTCAATTACAGGCACACAAACTTGGGGCAAAAACACAAGTTGGCATATAATGAAACAAAGATCAACAGATTTAACTAATGGACCTACCAATCTCTGTGTAAAAATAAAATAATAATGCTGCCATCTTTTTAAAGTCATTTTTACCCCTCTGTAATTTGGCTACAAATTTCATGTGAAAATTGTCATTTTGACACCCCCCCCCCCCCCTACAAAACAGTGGATTACTCCTTCAATATACAGCCATTACATTTAATATTTTGGCTTTCTTCTTCATTTATGTATTTCTTTCACCAGAAAAAACATTATCAGCCGGGGCCCTCTGGTTGAGTTGACACGGCATGAGCTACTAGGCATTTGCTGACTTTAAATCTGGGCATTGTACACTAAATGACAGTACACTAAAAGGAACGCATACTAAAATACTTTCATGTCATTCTGAACACACACAATTCACACAGAAACATGCATTGACAAATGCAAACAATATGTATTCTAAAATCAGTTCAAAATACCAAACAAGTTTGACTGGATAGAATCATAGTCTGAAGCTAAAAAAAAAAAGGTCTGTGCCCTTCATACACTCTGCAGTCAAGTCAGACTGCCATTATCTGCAACTCTTCCGGCAATGTTGACTCCTCAATAGGGAATAAAAAAACCTGGGCAAAAGTCATGTAGTGTATTCCAACCTTTATTTGCCCATTTTAAGGAATGAAAGCTTTGATTTAATAGCTTAAAAATCTACCAGCAGGCTTGTCAATGGATATTATTGCATATTTTGTGTTGTCATATATTTGTAAATAGTATTGTAATAAAATGTAATTTCAACAGGTGTTTCTCTCTCATTAGTAATTAAATTGCATGCTCTATTTATTAGCTTTATATTAGCCATCAGAACCCTACTCTCCAAGTATTTGCATCGCCATCGGGCATACAAATTGAGAAGTTTTTGCAAGTCTTTTTGTTCACATCATGCTAGAATACGATGGAGTTTTTTTTTTTTAATACAACAATAATGCAACAAATTGAATTTCAGAAACACCTGGCCTTCCTGCCTATTTTAAAAGATTTAAAAGATCTGTGTTGTGTATTTGATTTTTTTTCTTTTTTTTTTTTTTTTTTCTGGCAATCAAATGAAGGCATAAAATATTAATTTAATTTATCTTTTAATCATATGAAATTAAACAACTTTTATTAAAAAGTTTTAATTTATTATTATTATTATTATTATTATTATTAGTGTTAGTATTATTATTATAATATTGAGACGTAGCTAAATTCTTCTGTACAACTGTAATATATTTCTCTCTCAATTTCAAGTTAAACCAAACTTTTATTTTGACGGGTTGCCGTGAAGACCTTTGAGTTTCTGTGTGTTTATATGACGATAGTTTTTCTCAAATGAAACTGTAAAAGTCTGATTCTGGAGATGAAGTTCATGCATTCATGTCCTCATATAGTGAGGCTGAAAACACTGCAAGCGTCACGCGTGCTTCAGTGTGAGTGTGTGAGTGGTAAATGAAACCGCGCGTCTGCGCCATTCATTCACACAGAGACACGCAGAACATGTAGGATTCATATTTAAATAATCTTTTTGCGGTTTAATATTCACAGACACTAGTCTATATCGCGCTATAACACACTTATTTGATTTAAGTGTACTGACCTGCTTTTTATTTATTTATCAAATTTTACAAATTCTGTAAAATTCTGCGTTATACAGTAAATTCCGTTTTTATGACTGGATTCCATACCCATTTTCCGCATCACGGAAATCATAGGGCCCTACATTTTTCCTCTACATCCTATTCGAAATCAGTATTGGCAGATTTCTCTGATGCAGCATAAACTCTAGTGCAAGGTTGGACAATTCTGACCCTTGAGATCCATTTTCCTGCAGAGTTTAGCTCCAACCCTAATATAAAACACCTGAACAAGCTAATCATGGTCTTCAGGTCCTACTACAAACCCGATTCCAAAAAAGTTGGGACACTGTACAAATTGTGAATAAAAAAGGAATGCAATAATTTACAAATCTCATAAACTTATATTTTATTCACAATAGAATATAGATAACATATCAAATGTTGAAAGTGAGACATTTTGAAATGTCATGCCAAATATTGGCTCATTTTGGATTTCATGAGAGCTACACATTCCAAAAAAGTTGGGACAGGTAGCAATAAGAGGCCGGAAAAGTTAAATGTACATATAAGGAACAGCTGGAGGACCAATTTGCAACTTATTAGGTCAATTGGCAACATGATTGGGTATAAAAAGAGCCTCTCAGAGTGGCAGTGTCTCTCAGAAGTCAAGATGGGCAGAGGATCACCAATTCCCCCAATGCTGCGGTGAAAAATAGTGGAGCAATATCAGAAAGGAGTTTCTCAGAGACAAGAATGGGACAACATTCCTATTCCTAAACTTGAGCAACTTGTCTCCTCAGTCCCCAGACGTTTGCAGACTGTTATAAAAAGAAGAGGGGATGCCACACAGTGGTAAACATGGCCTTGTCCCAACTTTTTTGAGATGTGTTGATGCCATGAAATTTAAAAACAACTTATTTTTCCCTTAAAATGATACATTTTCTCAGTTTAAACATTTGATATGTCATCTATGTTGTATTCTGAATAAAATATTGAAATTTGAAACTTCCACATCATTGCATTCTGTTTTTATTCACAATTTGTACAGTGTCCCAACTTTTTTGGAATCGGGTTTGTAGACAGCTACAGGCAGGTGAGTTTGATCAGCGTTGGTGATAAACTCTGCAGGAAAGTGGATCTCAAGGGCCAGAGTTGCCTTAGGGATAAGTGGTTTTATAATATTTAATACCACAGCGCTTGAAGCAATCATGTGTAATTATGGAAATATTTTTACTTGAGCCCAAAGACTCACTAGATAAGAAATTGTTTGCTTTTGTACTTCAGTTGCCTTTTATGATGTGATTTCTGTTGACAGAGATTATGGTGTTGGAGAATCACACTATAATAAGCCCTATTACTCTCCACGGAGGTCAAGCCATGATGGACACAGCGACAGGGGGTCGAGGAGGCGCAGTGTTAGTCGCGGCAGGAGCAGGGGGCGGAGTCGCAGTCCTGGGTATGGACGCAGCAAAAGTCGACCGCGCAGCCGGAGCAGGAGTCGGAGCTACAGTCGCGGCAGGAGTCCCGAACGAGCGAAGAGCCGAGCACGTAGCAAAAGCAGAACCCGTGGGAGGAGCTACAGTAGAAGTAGAAGTAGAAGTCGAAGCAGAAGCGGAAGTCGTAGTCGCAAACAAAGTAGAGCCAGGAGCAGGGCAAGGAGCAAGAGCCGGCCACGTAGCCGCAGCCGAGAAAGGAGCCGAAGCAGGGGGAGAAGCAGAGGGAGGAGTCATGCTAGGAGCCGCAGTGTCAGTCGTAGTGGTAGCAGTAGCAGCAGCGGCTCCAGTAGGAGTCGTCACAGCAGTGTCAACAGGAGAGTCAAATCAGGTAATTTTAGGGAGCAGGAGGAGGACTTTACTGAGCTTGAGAAGGCTCGGCGACGCAAGGAAATTCAGGACATGCTTGTGAAGCCGGCAAAGTCAATTTTGAAGAAAAGAATGGATTCCTCCGAGACTGATTCTCCCATGCTAGTGCAGGTAACTACCTCTCATTATGTCTTGGGAAATTATTATTTGACATTGAAAATGTATAGCTCACACTCAAGTCAAAAGCTGTTATTGTTTAATATTAATGTTTCACATCAGGTATGGCAGTCTCAATTTTTAAAAAGACTTTTAAGAGCCAGAAACATACTTCACACAAGACATGCATGATTTGAAAACTTCAGGGATGAACTGATATTTAGATTCTAGATGATGATGATGATAATTGTTTTCTTGTTATGGCTGATAATAAAATAAAATGCTACAAGTAAATCATGGCTCACAACATTATCATGCAGTATGGAAAATGGAGAATTGTTTTTAATTATTTAAGTGAGTGTTAAATGATGGCATAGATAATCTAAATGTTAAAACAAGAATGTCTGAAAACCGATATAGTACCGATATATTGTGAAGCATCTCATCTGGAGAGTCATGGTGGCGATATTTACCTTCAAATGTATGTTGTTGACCTGAAAGAGAAGACAATTTATGCTAATGGAAGCAATACCAAGTATGCACTGCATCATTTGTAGTTTGACATGTTACGTTGAGTATGTTGTGGTCTTTAGTTGGCCTGCAGACTTAAGAGGTGGTCACACTACACTTTTCATTGCATTCAATTCCAATAATATGCATGTGAATGTGGGAGACAGGAAACGCTGCCTTTCAAAGTTCAAGTTTGGTGAAATCTGCCCTGCAAATTTGTATCACGTGAAGCCGTGTGACCAATAGAAGATTGACGCAT
The DNA here is from genome assembly GCA_039654105.1 of Coreius guichenoti. Taxonomy (NCBI): domain Eukaryota; kingdom Metazoa; phylum Chordata; class Actinopteri; order Cypriniformes; family Gobionidae; genus Coreius; species Coreius guichenoti. The sequence continues at coordinate 6,559,618 of CM077179.1, read as the reverse complement.
CACAGCTTGATCTCTTAGCTGGATTAAAAGAAAGCAAACTAAATCTGCAGGATTGCAGTGAAGTGGAGTACATTGTTTATAATTTGTTTTTATGTTTTGGATGCATGTTGACTGTGACGTGTCTGTAGAAATTTTGTTCAAAGTCTAGTGTGACCGCGGCTTTAGTTGACATTAAATTGGCTTTACTCTTTGAAAGTAAAGAAAGATTTAATGATGGTGCTAGTGTGCCTAAAACATGTTTAACCAATGTATTTCAGAATAGTGATTCCCCTCGAGGAAATCCAGACGGTGGTCTTTCACATGAGGCAGAACAGCTTCTCTGTGCACTTTCAAAAACCATGGATCCAGACATGTTTGCATCCATGCTGGGAAAAAGCTCTGATGGTAATGTTCTCGAAGAGCTGATTGGCAAGCTCCAGCCAGCCAGAGAGGGTGGAAGTGACTTACACCTCTCTTACGAGAAAGGAAGACAGAAGTCAGACCTCACAGAGTTGCTTGGAATGATAGCAGGGGCAGCCCATCCTCAGAATGTGAAAAAGAGTCTTACAGATATTGAAGATGAAGAGAAATTTCTTTATGGAGATGAAGAGGAAGAGGGTGATGAGGTGAAACCTGCTAAGGAGGTTCCAGCAGATTCCAGCTTTCCAGACACAAGTTTCCCACAGTCTTGTGATATTCAGAGAAGAGAACATGGCACTGCACCTTACACTTTTGGCCATACTGCAGAAAATGTGACGAGCCATTTGCAGAGAGACAGCAGGCAGGCAGACAGGCATCGTTCCTCGGCCACACCTGAGATGCATGCCAAGGAAGAACCTGATGACTTCCCACCTGGAGTTGGGCCACAGGATGTCAAGGTGAGGAAGGAGGTAGAGGAATATGAAAAGATACAAGATTTGCTGAAAACAATTGGCCTAGACCTGGGTGTGGCCGAAATAAGCAAGATGGCCGCTAGGACGCAAGAGCGCCTCCATGGTAGCGCCCCTGCAAAGAAGACACCTGCTTGTCGGCAGTCGGATAGAAAGCACCGGAGCCATAGTAGGAGTTACAGCAGCAGTAGCAGCAGCAGGAGCTCCAGTCGTAGCCGGAGTAGCAGCCAAAGTAGAAGCAGAGGAACTCGAAGCCGAAGTAGCAGTTTCAATCGCACTTTAGGACAGAGCAGGAAAAAGCAAGTTTCCCCAGAACAAAGATCTTCACGCTCACATAGTCAGAACAAGAAAGAGACTCAACCTGCCATCACAGAAAGCAGGTGGCCTACGACACCCACTGTGGGTCCTGGGACACAGACATATCCTTCCCAACCCAGTCTCCCATCCCATCCCGTGCCCCCATACCCACCCCCACGTGGAGTAATGCCACCTGACTTCCCTTCACACGGTTACGATCCATATGGCAATTATGTTCCATATATGCCCCCGGGATGGCCGATGTACCCACCTCCAGGTATGCCAGTACCTCCTCCCAGTCCAATGGATCCCTACAGCGTACCTACCTTTGAGCGACCCTATCTTAAAGTGATTAAACCTGTGACCAGTGAGGGTAAAACTGACGATAAAAAAGGTTAGTGACCTTTTAAATGAATCATTTACAAGGAGTTGCTTGAATGAGTAGTTCACAGAAAAATTCAAATTCTGCCATTATGTAGGGTAAACGTACCTATTAAGCTCACCAAAGTCTACATTGAGACATTTTAGTGCACAGGGTATTGGTTTCAGTACAAGAAGTTATGTTAAAAAAAAAAGATTAATCTCTCACACAATAATATTTAATTTTATTTTAAATGACAAAGGCATTTCAATTAAGATGTACATCATTAAATGCAAAAAGTCTGGCTGTGCTTAATGGGTACATGTTTGTACCTTTTAAGCACACCTCTGTTGCCATTAACCTCACAACGTTTTTTTTTGTGGAAAATTCTTGTTTATTTTAAACAACATTTTTAAAGAATAATTTTATAAAGATTAACTTGAAGTGACAACCATCAGTTAATATTTAAAGTCTGTTTATGAACTATTTACATAGACAATCAGTGTGGATGAGCTTAAAGGGAGCACACTGAGCTTAATTGGAACAGCAACATTTTTTTTTTTATATTATTAAACTAAATTTAAAAGGACAATTTTGCGAAATAAATAATCTAGGTCATGTATTAAATTCATACATATTTTAATATGGACCGCTATTATTGAAAATATCTATGAAATTATACTTTTTCTTATTGATGTCACACTGAAGCTGTGTGATTTTCATAGTAGCGCACCCTTTAAGATCACCTTACAATAATATGAAGTCTTTAAAAATTACAGCAGTGTAAAACAACAGATCATCAATAAACTGTACATTTATAATATAATGGATTTAAAAGTACAAGCCAGTAATGCCTGTGAAGTAGTATATTAGTGTAGCACACAATCTTATACAGCTAGTAAGCTAACAATGTTCTGCAGCATCTGCGCTATGTTGCTAAAACTATCTTTTGGATCTAACTGTAATTATTTCCCACATCCAGGTTTCAGGTTATAATATGCAAAAGTCTAAACATTAATCTCTTATTTTTGCAGTAAGAAGTTATACTTATCCAAAATAAAGGCTTAAACATCTAAAAAAATGATGGCTCCTCTTCTGGTGAAAGTTTTCAGACAGCTTTTAAAATAGCCACCAGACAGTGTGAACACGTGAAATCCCATATCTCAGTGTGCAATGGTCTGATTAGCTTGAAATTACAGGAGGTATATAGTAACAAACATATCAATTGGTTAAGACATCAAGTAGGATAAATAATTGTTTTCTTTTTATAATCTGAGCTCAAGGATAGTAGTGTGCTTAATGGGTACTTGAGCTTAATAGATACGTTTACCCTACTCGCCTTCATGCCATTCCAAACCGTTTTTGGAATGGGCTCAAGACTGCGACCTTTGTTCTTGCCAGTGTGAGTAAATTTTGTTAGAGGTCGCACTGGTGCCACCACCACGTTGCCCAACTGAGAAGAGCTGGCATTTCTGTTGCATATGCTCAGAACAAGTTACTCGCGGGACGATCTTTATCACAAGACACTAGCTGTTTCCATCGCCCTGTTTTTTGCACATTGAAGTATCGCATCAGAAACGAGTGATGGAAACGGCAAATTTCTGAAAAAAAAAAAAAATCCCTAAATTCATTAAAAAAAGTTTTTACGCTCGCTTGAGGTGGTTTTTGACTTGTGTGAAAGAGTTAATGCGAATAATGGGAGATGGAAGTGCAATTGCCCAATAAATTCTGACGTAGCAATCATTAAACCCCCATGACTAATCAGCTGTTTCCGCTGATGGGGTTTTATTTACTGTTGGTTACTAGGTTACCAATACCACCGTTATCCGCTCGAACAACTTGATGGAAACGCACCTAATTCGCATTTGTTTGTTTTTTTTTGCAAACTTTTTAAAGATTCGATTCACGTTTGGATGGAAACCCAGCTACTGTTACTACACATTAGAGATCCAGTGATAAAGCGTTTGAATTCGCTGCAATATTAATAACATCACTCAAACAGTGCTGACTTGGAAACCAGGAGAAACATTATACCATGAATGAAGTTATAGAAGGCTTTTCAGTCCACAAATCACCAACATTCACCATAGATTTAATGTAGTAATGCTAACTATAACCATGGTATTGTGGCAGAAATAGTCTAATGTTTTTACATTATTTATTTCAGGGTTCGTACAACCTTTTTGAGAGTGAAATTCAAGCACTTTAAGGACTGTCAGTTGAATTCACACTTTTTCCAGCACTTCAAAAGCTCCAAATATTGGATATCATTCACATTTATTCTACACAATTCACTTACACAAGGAACTTTTGCCTATGGTTTAAAAATACCATAAAAACAACTAGCCTAACTAATATACATTTCAAGCATTAAAGACACAGTAAATACTCAGTAATTTCAGTAATAAAAGAACAAATTAACAAAATAATTGCACAAAGATACGATTAAAATAGTGTTTTAAGATTTTCAGGTATTCAGGTACAGAAACTGTAATCAAATGTAAAATAACACTGCACTTTAAAAATATATAAATTACAAATATAGTTACAAAGGTTATTCAGTCAAGAACAGCAAGCAAATTGTCTTTTTGTTTGATGAACATTATTATAGAGACGGCAGAAGGAATATTAGGCTGCTGTCACTTTAAAAGAGCTGCATGAATCCAATATACTGTTACACATGCATTTTCTTTGTCAACTGTTTACTTTCACTTAAGACATAACCGACTGTTTACGAGGATATTTTGACATTTTTGTGTGTATTTGTCCATTCAAGTGCAAAAAGACACGGAAGAGCACACAGTAGCGCTCACTATTCAGTATGAGAGGCGGCTTTCTGTGCGCACGTTTTGGATGTGTGTGCAGCACAGAAAACAGCGTGTGAGTCATATTAAAATGCACACAAAGGAATTGATAAGAGGAATTGAAATTTTAATTTTATAACAAGGATCCGATTCCAGAATTGGAATCGATTTTTCAATTCCCAATCCTAAATGGTGTCAATGATATCAAACCTGGGTCACCACCGTTTTGAAGCGGCATTTAAAAAAAAAAAAAAAAAGTTTTGAACGAGAATCTGAGCAAGAGCTTATTGGAGCTTTACAGACATGGTCACAGTGAATTATCAGGGCTCGACAATAAGGACTGCCCTGCACGATCGCCTGGGCCCAGTGTAAGAGATGTTCAGGATAGTTGACTGAATTGTTTATCATTTGCATGTGTATTTACGTCTTGCCAATTAAAACATTCAAGCCACTTTAAACAATTCAAACATAAGAAGACTCAAGAGAACTAAATTTGGTACTCGCATGACAGTTTTCTGAAAACTGTCAAATCACTCGCTGCTCTTGACTGAGTAATTTTTGTAGCTTTAATAAGGATTCATCCATATTTCATTTATACAGTGCAGACTATGCAGTGTTACTTTACATTTAATTATTATGGGTTAAAAACAATGAAAACAATATTTATTTTATTTATGTCATTTTTTTGTGGTGGGGCCAGTGAAAAATTTAGGCAGGACAAGTAAAAATATGAACCACTGGCACGACCGGGCCAGCAGAAAAAATCTTTAGCGTTGAGCCCTGGTTATGGAAAAAAGCTAAGTGAAAATTCTTCAAAAATGTCTCCTTTTGTGTTGCATAGAAGAAAAAAGTCATGGTTTCAGAATGACATGATGGTGAGTAAATGGAGAGATTTTTGGATGATTTAGACTTAAGACATTACAGTTAAACTAACATGATTTGATAATCTTTTCAGCATCTTCTAAATTGGATGCTGTGGCCTCTAAAGCGATCACCACTGGCATTCAGATGAAAGAAATGGAAGATAAGAATACCGCCAGCGAAAAACAAAAGGTAATTCCATGAAATTTGTAGGGTTGGAAATCAAGAACTGGTTCATTTTTTTTTTTTTTTTTTTTTTTGTGTGGACTTTCTTTGATCAGAAGCATAATTGTTAAATACCTTATTCACATCTCTGTGTTTTTGCTGATGAATACATTTAAGGTCTAAATAAAATTCTGTCTTAGGTCACGGAAGAGCTTGAAAAGCTAAAAAAGGAGAAAGTAATGCGACACAAGAGAAAAGAAAATCTTTTAAAGGATGTGGAGACATTAAGAAAGCAGCAAGGTATTTCCCTCTAAGTGCAAATTGGAAACGTTTTATGTAAGGGCTCATTGTATTATACAGTGTTTGTTTTGATCCTTTAGGGGAGCTTCTTCGAAAGAAGAGAAGGGAGAAGGATGGACACAAGGACCCTCTCCTCATAGAGCTCGGTCAGCTCCAAGAGGATGCAATGGCCCAAATCTCTAAATTGCGTACTGAACAGAGAGAGGCAGATCAAAAACATGAAGAGCTGGTCAAAGTGGCACTTATTCTCGGTATAGACTACAAAGACTCAAAGATCTCCGGGGACCATGAGCAGCAGCCCCCTCAGAGTAAGAAGGAGTCAACCAGAAGCCCAGAGAAAACAGGGGCCAAAACCAGCACCTCATACAATAAGGTAGAGTTGCTAATTCTGTTTTAGGAAAGGTACATGCTCTTGATTGGCTTTTTCATAGTCAAGTATTATGGTGTGTTCAAATCATGTCGGAAAGATCGTATTTACGAGTTGCTTAAGTAATAAGCTCCTGATTTTCTTTGAGCCCTGGTCTTTATGAGTTGAGGGCGTGTCAGTGAGAAATAAGGTGGAATACCACGATACAGACACAATACAGTTTATAGTGGCTTCTTAAATACATTTAAAACAAAAAAGCAAAACACACCTAATGCGCATTCTTTGTTCTTCATTTTTTTAGAAGTAGATATTAGAAGCTGTATTTTGTACTTTCACACTTGGTTCGATTGCCTGGTCCAAACCTGAGTTCGATTGCTCCCCCCTCCCCATGCCCCCGCTGGACTGTGTTCAGATTATTTTTTGGGTCCAAAACTGCGGTGTGCTTGCGTCATCAAAGCAGCAGCTGTCTACCCCGTTGCTTGGTAATGAAGGCGGCAAAATGCATAGCGTTGCTCACCTCACTTTTATATTTTTGTTTTTGAACCATTGGTTTTGTTTCCAAAGCTTCAGTACGAAACGACACTTGCGTCTTATCTGACGTGAATGTACTGCAAATGCTCTAAAGAACGCTGAAGGCTAGCAGAAATTAGATTTACAGCTCTCTACTTGCAGTACGTCAGTCACGCTCGCCAGGAAAATGAGTGAAACACACACAAACACTCATTTTTATCCAATCATACGTCCTTAATAGCGGTTCACTTCCGTGATTTAGTACGATTGCGTTCATATCAGCAGCGAACCGTACCGGAGTTCACATGAACCGTACCCCAGACCACCCTTTTTTAAGCGGACTCGGGTACGGTTCGCGGATGCGCACCCGAGTTCGGAAGACAGCGTTCACATCATCCAAACGAACCGAACTCTGACGTCAATCGAACCTGGGTGCGCACCAAAAGTGCTAGTGTGAAAGCACCCTAAGAGGAAGTACACCGCCATCTTGCTCCAACGAAAGTGTCTTGAACCCATCTGACATCACATGACTTCCCAACTCGTAAATACAAACTTCCCAGGAGGAGTTGAATGCACCATTAGACTGCCACTTCAAAAATGATCTTAAGTGGCATTTAATTCTTGACAGTGATTACACAAAACATTTTAAGCAATTTTTAATTGAATAATATGTGCATTCAGTTAATTTTTTTCTCAATAAAAATTCTACTGCTAAAGCAGTGGTTCCCATCCCTGGTCCTGCAGTACCCCCAGCACTGCACATTTTTGATGTCTCTCTTATCTAACGCACATTTGAGGTCTTTACTAATGAGCTGATGAGTTGAATCAGGTTTGTTTGATTAGGGAGACGTCTAAAATGTGCTGTGGTGGGGGTACTCCGGGACCAGGATTGGGAAACACTGCCCTAAAGAAATCAATGGCGCATTTAAAAAAAAAAAAAATGTTCATATGAGATGAAGGCTCTTGTCATATCAGTAGCCTGTTCAAAGCTTTTTTACTTTATGTAGAGGGTCGGCTCATGGGGTGGTCATGAAGCCGGTTGCTATTGGTGCTATTGAAACATGATTGGTTGCACACATTTCAACATGATCACAGATGCTTTTTAGTCCAGTGGTTCTCAAACTTTTCCGGACAAGTACCACCTTTGATCAGATCAAACCATCCAAATAGCACGTAGTCACTGGGCATCATTTTGAATGATAGGTTAAGGACTGCGCAACATAAAGCCATATTTTGGTTAGGATATTCCTGTAGTTCAGATTAATCATGCTGAATGCCTTTGCAGATCTGTGGAAGGAACCTGAGAAGTAACATTTAAAAACTTGCATATGCCACAATAGCAACTTACAACTTACAATATGCATATACTGTCATTGGTATCAAAGCTTGCCTTTACTTTTAACACCTAAATACTTTGAGAGTAAACAGAACATCATGCTGCCTTTTTATTGCTAGAACATAGAATAAAATAAGAATAAGAAAACAGATCCTAAGCGTCATTGACAAATATCTTAACTTGTAAAATGTGTGGTCAGTACCACCGTTCCCTATACACAGTACGTGTAATCGTGAATTCGAGCATAATCCAGCATAATGATAGCTGCTCCCTGATGCCTGTAAATTATATAATTGCGAGAGAAAGCAAAAGCATTGAAATAAAAAAAACTTTTCCTCCCATTTTTTCCTTGCATTTATTCCATCACCATGTCCCTTTAGAGGCTCCGTAGAATGTGTAATTTCCTTTCTGAACATAGTATTTGCCTCGGGCACATCCCTGGTTTAAAGTAAAGTAACTTTCCAGAGTTGTGTACCACCTGAGGCACTTTGTGTACTGCTGGTGGTATCACAGTGTACCACAGTTTGAAAACCACTGTTTTAGTCTTTACAGTACAGTAATTTACCTGGGATCATATCTACAACACTTACTTATGTTTGTTGCATCTATTTGTTTTGTTACTTATTTTCTAATTATATTAATTTCTATTTCTATTTTGGTTACTCTAAGGTAGACACAATGTGTTTAACTCCTGCTAAATAATTACACTGGTCTCAGTTGTTTGGAGATTGGCGGTGCTGGAAGATTGTAATTCTGACACAGGACATCAACATCATCTGTAACATAGGAATGCATCAATTTCAGGGATTTTATTTCTGTAGCATAGGCTTGTCTACTCATAGCTGGTAGATAATTATTTGTTCTTAATTTGCATGTTACCAGTTAAACTACTCCCTATACTCTTTATAATAGTGATCACAAATACTGATTTTAAGAAATTTTTTCCTCATCTTTGTTTTTCTGCTACAGCAAATGTTAGTTAATTTATTGCTTACAAATCGAAAGATATTCACTGCAAAAGTGTATTGAAATCTTGACATTTCTTTTGTCTTTTTTCTGCATTTTTTTTTTTTGACTAATTTAATGTATGTTAAATGATATAAAAGCCATTTCAATGGCTTTTTAAAACCATTTATTTGACAACAGTCAATTATATTCAAGTAGTAAACCCATGGGTAACTTCTCCCCGACTGGAAACAGATGGCCTAATTTGCAAAGGTAAGTGTCCTGTGACAAACTTTAATGTTTGAAAATTAGGATTTGAAGTGTTATATTCATTTCTCTGAAAAGCTTCTGCTCATTCTTTTAAACTTAGGTACCTCAAGAGTACTTGATAATTTTTTTTTCTTCTTTATTTTATTGCTTGCTTAGTGACACTTACTTATGCATTTTTTTTGCCTAAACTAATTTAGGTAGCCGCCTCAAAATCAAGAGCCTCTCCTGAAAAACCCAAGTCATCTCCTCCGTTGAGCAGCCATTCCCTGGACATGGCTGCCGAGCAGTTTGAGTACTACGATGCAGGAAACCACTGGTGTAAAAACTGCAATGTTACCAGTGGTTCAATGTTTGATTATTTCATGCATTTGCACAACAAAACCCATAGGAAGGTATGCGTGCTAATATGTATGTAATGAGATTTTTTTTTTTGTTTGTTTGTTTGATTGTGAATGGTGTTTATTTCTGCCAATTGCATCTGCTTCAGTTATCCATTGTTTTGCTCTCCTATAGACTCTAGATCCTTATGACAGACCTTGGGCAAAATCAGAGAGTGAAAAGAAACAACCAGCTGGAAAGAAGACTTCAAAGCCAGCCAAAGGTAACGCCTTTTAAAATGTCATTGTTAGTCATAAAACACATTCATTTAGTTAAAGATAAAGTGATGCATTTGGTTCAAAACATGCACCTTTATGGAAATGGAATCATTAAGTGAAATCTGAGGATCAGTGAACGAGAATCATTAAATTCTTCATGATTCCTTTCCCTAATGGGTGCCATGTTGATTGCAGTGATACAAACTGTAGTTTTCTTGCAGTGTGCCTCCTCATTGGAACAGAGCAAGGGTAAATTACCAGCCATCAAAAATCATTACACTCTATTGGTAAATGTTTAATTATTGCTGTATTCCCTCTTCTAGGCTCTGAGTTCTTGATCCCTGTGAGGGGATTCTTCTGCCAGTTATGTGAAGAATTTTTTGGTGATCCCATTTGTGCTGAGGCCCATGTCACCTGCCATGCTCACAATGAGAGATACAAGGTAACCATCAGATATGATATGATTCATAATAGCTTTGACTAGGGTTGGGATATGGCCGCAAATTGTTCATTTGTTTGACCAGATGTGATTGGCTCATATGTGTTTGATTTTGTCAACAGACAAAAATGTATGAAAATCCCCTCTATGAACAAAGGAGGAACTTGGACCGTCAGGCTGGCTTAGAGAGTCAAAAGAGTTCAGAGCACAAACGAAAACGTGAAGACGACGATCAGGATATGAAGAAATCCAAACACAGCAAAGGAGGAAAAATGTCAAGTAATGAAGTGGAGACAAAACCACAGTACAGCAAGGAAGAGGAGTACAAGAATATCAAAGAGAATGAGAATAAACTCAAGGAGAAATACAAGAAAGAGGATATAGATAAACTGAAATACAAGAAGGAGGATGATGAGAGAGCTAGGTATAAAAAAGATGATGATGAGCGAAACCGGTTCAAGAAAGAAGAGGAATACACATATAGGTACAGGAAGGAAGAAGGGGAGAGATCCAGGTATGAAGAGGACCGGTTTAGAAACAGAGATGATGATGAACATTATCGATATAGAGAAGAGGACGACAGATATAGATTTAGAAAGGATGACGATAGGGGCCGATATGGTAAAGAAGAGGAGAAGGCCAAGTATGGCAGAGAAGAGGATAAGAGATACAAATACACTCGGGAGGCCGAGGAGAAGAAGTCAAAATTTAAAGATGAGGACTGGGGGAAGTGGCCGAAATCAAAGTGGGACGAGGACCAAGAAAGTAATGGCAAGTATGAAAAAAAAGAAGATAAAACACAGCACCAGAAGGGCAAGGCTGGTTATTTCAAAGATGACCAGGAGAGCACAGGGAAGTTCAATGCTAAAGATGTCAAAGCAGAGCTAGAGAAACCCAGCGAGCCTCCTAAAGTCTTGTGTGGCCCGAGCCCTGCCTTGCTGGCTAAACTTCGCAAGAAGAACGAGGAGGCTTCTGGTCGGCCTGGCTTTGGGAAGTTCGGTCGGAAAAAGCCACAGAAGACAACGCTGGAGAAGGAGGCAGAGAGGATGGCAGCGCAATTCTTAAAGGAAGAGGAAGAGGTGCCTACCGATATAGCAGAAAACAAGGATGCTGAGCTAGACCCCTTTTCCAAGTCTATAGCTGCTGCAAAATCCATTGCTATGAAATTGTCAGGAAAGGTTGTGCTTCCTCCCTCTTGTGAATGGGTAGCATACAACGAAAATAAAAGTAATCCTAATTTACCGCCTTCCCCATCTCCTATGGTTATTAGGAAGTCTTTTACAGGTGTGCAAAATAAACCAACACCACCTGCTGCTAGTGACAAATCTGCTGGTCTTGTAACAGGAACTCAGATGGGCCCAGCGTTGTCAGCAGACCTAATCTCCAAGGCATTTAGTGGAGAAGAGGTGCAATTAAAACACACAAAGCCGTCTGCAAGCCCTGTAGAGATCTTCAACACATCCGTACCACTTCCATCTCCCACTGCAGCGCCACAAGTGGTAAATGCTGCCCAGATGAAACCTGTTACTCCCAGTGAATGTGTTGTTACTCTTGAGTCCGATGTGGCGGCTCCTGGAGTGCCTGAGGGAGAGCAGAAGCTCACCGTAATCCTTCGTCCTCCTCCTCAGTTTTCTTCTAACCCCAGAGACCCGTCCCCCAAAATGGTAAAGCCAAAGACCACTCTTGCCGCAGGAAAAGCAAAAGATTTGTATGACATTTTTTACAGTAGCAGCGCTGCTGTTAAACCTTCTGTAAGTGCCAGTGCTGGTGACAAACAAGACTCTGGATTAACACCTCCAGACTCAAGCTGTAAAGAGTCCAACAATAAAGACAAAAGCACTAGTGATGTTGCCCAGAGCCAAGAACCCCCCAAGAACGAGGTCTCCGAAGTTGCCCAGAAAGTGGAACCCCCTAAGTACGTGGATTCAAAAATTGCTGAGAGAGAACACCCCAAGAATGAGGGCTCAGAAGTTGCCGAGAGCGAAAACCCCCCCAACAAGTCCTCAAGAGTTGCCCAGAGGGAAGAACCCCCCAAGAACGAGGACTCAGAAGTTGCACAGAGTAAAGAACCCCTCAAGAACGAGGACTCAGAAGTTGCCCAGAAAGTTGAACCCCTTAAGTATGTGGATTCAAGAATTGCAGAGAGAGAACCCCCCAAGAATGAGGACTTGAGTATTGCTCAGAGCGAAAAACCCCCCAACAGGTCCTCAAGAGTTGCCCAGAGAGAAGAACCCTCTAAGAACGAGGATTCAAGAGTTGCCCAGAGAGAAGAACCCTCTAAGAACGAGGATTCAAGAGTTGCCCAGAGAGAAGAACCCTCTAAGAACGAGGATTCAAGAGTTGCCCAAAGAGATGAACCCCTCAAGAACGGGGACTTAGAAGTTGCCCAAAGCGAAGAACCCCCCAAGAATGAGGACTCGAGTATTGCTCAGAGCGAAGAACCCCCCAACAGGTCCTCAAGAGTTGCCCAGAGAGAAAAACCCGCTAAGAACGAGGACTCAGAAGTTGCCCAGAGCGAAGAACCCCCCAACAGGCCCTCAAAAGTTGTCCAGAGCGAAGTATCTCCCAAGAACGAAGACTCAAAGGTTGCACAGAGCGAAGAATCTCCCAACACCGTGGACTCAAACTTTGAACAAGCATTTGAACAAGCATTCTTAAAACCTGAGATTCAAAAAGAAGACAACTCAAAAGAGGAAGATCTTAATGATCAACAAGTTCTTAAATCTATTGAAATCTCTTTGGGGGATGTAACTGTGATGGAAGTTAATAGTGTGGACACAATACAGACAAATAATGAAGAGGAAAACCCTCTGGAATCTGAGGAACCCATGTCATTCTCTCCGCTTCCTGGTTCTTTTACTGAGCAACTGAACTTGGACACATTTGAATTCAGTTTTGAGCCTTTGTAAAGGACCTTCCAAGAGTTGGTTTAGGGATGTATATGTTACCTCTGAATGGAAATAAGTGATTTTCAAGTATTCTTTGTAATTCCTTGATCCAGTTAGAATGTTTCATGTCTATTCTTAACCTTTTGGCAGGTAATGCCAGTGAAAGCGTGGACTGAAAAGAATTCATTCTGAAGTGGGTGCTGGGGAAGGAATCCCTCTAAGAGAATGAAAACTTTCATCAAGTAATGAACCCTAAATATGTGTAAAAGATTCGCTATCTTGTCAAAAGCACCTGGTGTTGAGCTACTTGTTTCCGTATTTTGTTTCCAGCAGAAATCATTCCTTTTTCCCCAAAGGTAATGTAAAACATAATGCATATGATGTGTATTAAAAATTTCAGACTGTAAATCCATTTCCTCTGTTCGTTCCATTTAAATCAATGAAGATATTTTAATGCAGGAGCCACAAAGATCCAGGCTCAGAGAAGAGAAATGGTGTGGAGTTCATGCTTCAAGGACATGCATTCACAACTTTGGCCAGAAAATGTAAGGCTTGGCCTCCATAGTTTTTATTACCCTGTGCTGTGTATTGATGGCTTTTCTTTCCGGTTCCAGTTTTTTTTTTTTTTAACAAACAAATGTTGTTGTGTTATAATGTTCACATTGTTACCATACTTCTTTAGCATCTACAAATAGTTGGTGTAATTGCACAAGTTCTGTGCTAGCTCAAATAAATCACAGCAACCCTTTCTGTCTTTGCTTCTTATTAATATGCTTATTGCTGCTGTTCCTTTTTTTTTTTTTTAATACCTTTTGCACACATTGGGCCTCATTCATGAAAGAGAAGAATGGATGTGTAAATGGTTCATAAAACTTTTCTAAGGTAATTTTCCACATTGAATGAAACCGTCTGCATAAGCACAGTTTTATGAACGTTATACACAGAAATCCATTCTGCTCCTGTTTTATGAATGAGGTGTGTTGTGCTCTGTATTTAGTTATTTGCATGTGCCTCAAATATAAATGTAGATATAAATTCTAGTTTTATTACAAATTTAATGCTAATATGCTGTAACCTGCTTTCGTTGAACATGAGATTACTGAACTTGTATTGCTTGTTTATTGCTTTATAACTGCATTGTTTGCATACAAATAGTTTTCCAGATGTAAATAAATACTGTAAGGAATCGTTACACCTGAAGATTAATAAAGTATTTAGGAACATCTCTGTTGAGATAGGGATTTTCTAGAGATATAGGTTGACTTGTTTACATTGTGTTTTAATGACAGTAATATTACAGTTGACATCTGCAGCCAGGGAGGAGCTGGCATCAGCAAAAATGAAGCTGCTGCTTACTATGGAGGTAAGTGTTTTGCCTCGAATGGTTTGGTCATTTAACGTGCATTAATCAATATAATTCATGTACATTGGGGAAACTTATTATATGACTTAGAATAGCCTATTTGAAAGGATGGTTCACCTAAAAATGAAAATCAATTTAATCACTATACTGCATCACTAACTTTCTTCTGTGAAATACAAAGGATATTAAGATTATTTTTTTTTTAACTTCTCCGTACAGTGATTGTCAATGGAGTCCAATGTTGACCCCAGAGTTTAAAATATATGTTGTGTTCCGTAGAAGAAAATCATACGGTTTTGGAAAGACATCAGAGAGTAATTGATCTTTTTTGTTTTCATTTGGACGTGAACTATCCTTTAATCACTAACGAATGGACTACGAATAGTAATATTTGAAAAATGAGTTAACAGGTACGACATTTGAGTTTGGGACCCCAAAAAATAATGAAAATAATGTTTTCTGTGTTTCAAATAAACGCTTGTGAATGAAATTGTGTTTCTGTTTTTTTTTTTTTTGTAGTTGAACTATAATTAAAAATTGAATGTGTAGTTTTGTCGAAATGGATTTGTAGAATAGGCTATATCACCAATAGATGGCACTAGATGCTTCTGTATGGACATTTTGATGGGATCGTTAGAAAAATGCATAATATGTATTTAAATATAAAAAATATTTATGTAGTTTAGATCTAAAAACGGAAACCAGGCCTATAAGCCATTATATGAAATAAGGATGAAGATGTGTAAAGCTTGTTCTAAGCTAAAGAGTTGTGTTCATTCGTCAAATTAGCTAGTGAAGTAAACTATGGGTTTAACCCTGTGTTTATAAATGTCCACTATGCAGTTAACGGATTTTAAACGAATTAAACATAATAAATGATACCCTTAATATGGTAAATATATAGTACAGCAGCCTATCTGATGACAATAATTATCAAGCTGAACCAGATGACCTCAACTGCATCCAAATTCATAAATAAAAAATATAAGGGGTTCAGCACTGCCTATACAACCAAAACACCCTCTGGATGACCCTATTCCGACGTGTTAACGGTCAATGTCACCAGCACAAGCCTCCCTCCCACGATTAATTCCTCTGGTGACAATCTGCACCTTAGATAAGTCGTCAACAACAGCTGTAGTCCCCTTCCTCGTCGCAGCCAGGACCCCGTTTGGCAAACTCAAGACCGTCTGGTTCGAGGAGCAGCCAATAGAAAAATTCCGCTGTGCTGTTGCTAGCTAGTTTCGCGTTTCGTTGACCAATCAGCTTGTTGCTAAGTGAAGGGAGGGCGCGGGAGCTGGAGGTAACAGTGTGCGCGAGAGCCCGAGTGCAAGGGAAGCCTTATCACGGAGGCACGGCTAAAGACAACATTTGCAAAATGCCGAATAAAACTAAAAAAGAGAAGGTAAAGTACAGCTTACAATCATAACACATGTCAAATTAACGCGTACGAGAATTCATTTTACAATAATTATTCTGCAGCATTTGCTAGCGTTGTTTTTTGTGAGTGAAGGCCGCGCTTAGCCCGCTAAAAGGGCGCATTCGTGCCTGCATATCTTAAGTCAAAACACTGACAGTTACATGTTCACAGGGATTTTTAAATAACGAGAAAGCATTTTCTTTAGCTCATCGTGACTTGTGTTTAAAATGTGACTCGTATGTGTTTGGGGGAATGCTCCTCGATGGCTGTTTTACCCGGTGTTTGCTTTACAGATCAGTTTTCTATAGTGAGATTATGATCGGCCGTTAATATGTGAATAAAGGCGTATTGGTTGACAGATTGCAGCATAAGCTGGACACGCAAACATGTCTCCTGCATGAGTCAATATTTCAGTGGACAAGCTGTGGGCATGGTTATATAAACGCTCGATATATAAGTGGACAAGTTTGTCACCATGTATATGATGCTGGACGGGGTGAACTGAAATCATTTATCATTCCCAGAATTGCAGTCAATGTTTTGTGCATGTCATTGCCTGATTGAATATGTAGTTCTAGTTGGGCTTCTGGGTGCCTCCACCTGTCAATCCAGCCCTGCAGCATGACCTGCCCATGGTTTGATTTGCATGCAGACCATCCCCTTTTAGATATAATAAAATGGGCTTTAAGATTGAACAAAATCAGGAGGAGCTGCATTTATGACTCATATGTTCTTTTTTTTGGTCATTACAGGAACCAACCAAATCTGCAAAAAGCAGCACGAAAAACAGTAACGCCGGAGGCGGAAAGGATGCTGGAACTGACAATTCAGAAGAGGTAAAGCTGACTACCAAAACATATCAGGTCTAAAAAACTGTTGCTCACACTGTGTTTGACTGTAGGGCTTGGACTTGGCTCAAATACTTGCTTGCTAAGTGTTGTAGTTGGGCTTTTTCATTTCTCAGGGCACTAGAAGACTAAAATTTAATTTCAGTTTTACGAGGCAGCGTACATTTTGCATAGTAATATGTGAAGTAATCACTGCACTTCCTGTTCATTCTGCTTGTTTTTTGCAACTCAGATGATGGTTATTCTGTATGTGACATACAGATGTTTTTCCAATAGCACGCTTGACTTGTCACACTGGCATAGGTTTGAAGTGCATACTTTTATGCTGAGCAGGGCTCGAAATTAACTTTTTTACTTGGTTGCACTGGTGCTCCCAACTTCAAAAAGTTAGGAGCACCAGCAAAAATGTTATATATTATAATTCATGATATATATTTAATATATATCATCAGATCATTCAATTGTCAGAGTAAAAAAGTTACTTGTCTAGAAAAAATATAGATAGAAAATAGATATTTGTGTTGTAGATATTTATTTCTGAAGCAATATTCTCATCACTGTTCTATCAGCTTTGACACATTTAAATCTGCATATTTGTGATATTTATCCCCCGAGGGCTTTTTTTTTTATTTTTTTTTTATTATAAACCTTTTCCCCCCTAATCTTATTAAATGTGTGCTTCATCTTTCATTTTAAATGATTACATTTGAATAAATTCAGTTAGAATAATAAGACACTACAGGGCTGCTACCAATCAAATTAAATAATTTACACTGAAAAATTGCAACTGCATTAAATAATGTTATGAGATTGTTTTAAATATATTTTGAATATACAAATAAGAAATGTTGGAAAGAATGATACTTTTAAACATGAAACTAAACCGCCAGTAGGTGGTGGCAGGTGACCGTCTTAATGAGCGAGTCATTAATGAGTGACTGATTTATTCAAGAATGAGGCAGTTGTTTATGAATGGGTCATTGGCTATGTCTGAAAACTGGAAAATTCTGCCTTCGGAGGACGCATTCCAAGGTAGGAAGGCATCAAGGCACGTCCGAATCCAATGTTAGCTTCACTTCCTGCCTCCTGAGATACCATCTGATGGATTTTTGAAGGCAGCATAGATGTATCCTTCGCTGCCTTTGATATCCCACAATCCTATGCGTTTCATTCGGTGACAGTTGAGCTAGGAAAATAAAGATGGCTTCTGAAAGTTGCGTTTGCTGATCAGTTTGTGTGTAAATGTACATTTTTGACCAGCGTTTCCACTTCTGATGTCGTTTCTAGCGAGAAATTACTAATGTAGTAATTAAATATTTGTTTAGTTCTCAATAAAGCTCTGTTTTGCTGTAGATCATTAAACTGTTACACTGCCTCAGAAGTCTGTCCGAAATCAGTTTCGTGAGGTGCATCGTGTGCTTACGCTGCCTTACAAGTCATTGCCTGATAAGGCAGCGAAGCAACAAGTCATCGGCCTAAGTTTTCGGATGCAGCCGTTGAATCTTTGACTCAACCGATTTGTTCAAAACAAAGAATTGAGTGTTTCTGTGAGATGCGCTATGGAACTATTTTCGCTGCTGAAACACAACAAAAATGGTCAATATTGCGTCTAAAATGTAAGTGACTTAATTTTAACTGTTTCTCAAACTGTTGTATGAAATCAATGTCACATTTTCAATCGTGATGGTGTTCAGGAAAACAGCACTTATGGTTTTGTGATGTTGCTTAACTTAAATATATTAAAAATAGGCTATAAAAACTCCACATTTTGAATTTTTACTGCAGTATGTTAACTGAGTTTCTGTGTGTGTGCTGCGCTCATTTGTATCGATTTCTCCTCGAGAGGCTGCGCGAGCCTCAACAGCGCAACCTTGTTACCGTCAGTACATTATACGTTATATATTATCACCATCAATTGCCACCAAGACCAAATGAAATAAAATCAGAATCATTCTCTCGTTTTGGTGATTCCCTAGTTATTTTTTTGTTATTTGCGTTTTAATCAGGCTACTTGTGTGGTCGGGCAAGTAAAATTCTCTTTCACTTGCCCCTTCAAAAAGTCCTTTTCTTCAGCTCTTTACATTTTGCACGCTAGTTAGTTCCCTGTCATGTGACAACGGAGCACAGTGAAAGGGAGTGATTGACAGCTAATATTAACCAACCTGAAGTCTGCTTTAAAGTTAAGAACGTAAAGATGTATCAGCTCACAGCAGGCACATACTGTGCAGTAATTAGCGAATGTTTTGTAGTGAAATGAAATCAGGTTGCACCTCAACAATTATTTGCACTCGCACAAATGCTCCCAAATATATTTTGAGGTCGCACAGATTACATTTCGGGAGCATATGCGACCAAAATGGTCACAATTTCGAGCCTTGCTGAGGATAGATAAAGCCCTTGCTATCTTCCTTGCTTCCAGACAACCCCATTTCTATTTCTGCTTTATTAACCAGTAAGATTGAAGTGGCTCTTCAAGCGGTGTTTTATTCTTCTACAAAAAGCAATGCAAATCCCCTCTCAAAATAAGCCTAGACTGTAGGCCTGTCTGTATGTTATTAAATCTAATAGCAGTAGCTTAAAATATATTGTTCTGTCCTTCCTTCTCTGTCTCCAAGTCATGCTTAATTTTGTGACAGGAGCGCGGATCAAGTAAATGGCAAGATATTGCTTCAACAAACAAAATTTGCCCATTCAATCGCAGTTGCCCCAAATCAGTAGCCTTTTTCATCATTTCTTATTTTTTTTATTCAATGACATAATTTGTTTCCACATGATGTGCCTGCATGTGCATAAAAAGAAGTTTATTTCTTCAGTCGACTGTTTGTCCTTCTCAGTTATCGTGTAGATTTCAGGCAAATACACTGTTTACTGCAGAGTTGCCTTTTGAATTTTCAATCATTGTTGCTGTGGCATCCGTATCCTGTCAGACTTGTTTTTTTAGACCCTAGTAAAGAAGCATTCAGCGTGATGAAGGAAACGTAGTTTCGTCCTTCATCAGTAGTGATCTGCTAGATAATTACATTTGTATGCATTTAGGCATTGAGTTGTATCCCTCTAAGTGTGCGGTTGTATTGACATAATAGCTTGTCTCTGTAAACCCTGTTGGTACTGAAATATCACTGTTGTTCAAAGTGATACTGACGGCTGGAATCAACTGGCAGAGAGTGTGACGTAACAGCGGGTGAAGTTTATTGATTTGGTCTATTTTAAGTCAGGCTCAGTCATGCAACCCCTGTGACTGAGGCCAGCTCTTCAATGCTTTGGGCAGGCCTCAACATGTGTTTCACAGCGGCGGACTATTCACACATACACACACATACCGCTTGCTACTTGGACAGTGACGCTTTTTTTCTTCATTAAAATCGTGCAATGCATAAAGCATTTTTCCATGAATAGAAACGTCACATGCATCTCATTTAGCAGTTTCTACAGCTATCTGAACTGCTTCAGCCATGGTGCCAGTAATACATTGTGGTCTTGCATTGATTCTGTGTTCCTATAGACAAGAGAATAGCTTTTGTTTTTTCATTCAATGTCCTTCTGATCAAAAGCTGTGTGAATAAATGTATTTATTTAGTTATTTTTTTCCCTCAATTTTGCTGCCTGACTAATTTCGAGGATTGTGAAATATTTATTTTAATTGGCAGTCTTTGATAGCTTAGTGTGACATTCTCACTGGCGGCCGATTAATTGCCTTTTGCAATTAAACTTCACCTCACACGAAGTTCACAGAAAGTGTCAGAAATATTATATTAGCTAATATTTATATCTCATAGTCATTAAAGACGGTTGTTGTCGCACAGTCTGCCTCGACTTTTACACAAAATCTCACATTATACAGTTTTGTTTTGGGGACAGTCCCACTGCGGTAATACTGTAATTCTCACCTATAGTCAAAATGGTTTTTGTGGCGCTCATCTTGCATTGAAGACGCATATTTATTTGATGGTGTAGCTCAGGCTACTCGTGAATGTTTAATGTGGGCTGAATCTAGATATGGTAATAAAGAGGTATGTAGGTTAGGCTAGTTGTGGACTTCAACTCCCACGGGTTAGGGAGGCAGTTTGCTTGCAGATTGTTTACTGATGTGGTGCGCTGCTTTGTGTTACAACAGTGGTTGCATTGGTGTTTTGCCGTTGGAAAAAACTTTAGTTCAACTTTAGTTTTTGATACCACTGAAATTTCATAATTTTTATCACCATTTTCAATATAATTTAAGACTAATAGTAGACTAAAAAACTCTCAAGCTTACTGAAGACAAATAAACAGTGATAAAGAAAGCAAAGAAAACAAACTAGAACAAAGACAACTGAAATAGACCTACTTGAAAAACTTAAAGCACTAGAAATACTACATAAAATGTATAATCAAATGTATAAAAAAAAAACAATGCATAGTCTTTACTGTGTAAATATATTAAATGTACATTTATTCTTATTAAAGTTACAAAAGGGATTCAGTCAAGAGCAGTGAACGATTTTCTCTTTTTTTTTTTTGTTTTGTTTGATGAGCATTAATAAATGACAGCAGGTAAATTTGGATGCTGTCACTTTAAGACCGGCTGCACGGATCCATTATACTTGTGAGCTTTCTTTCTCAATTTCTCAGTTCTTTCTCAACTGTTTATGTTCACTTAAGACATAAATGACTGTTGACGTGCAAATACATGTCACTTTGACACATAGGTATGTGTATTTAACGGTTCAAGCTCAATTAGGTGGCAAAAGCACTGTTCAGTTCTCACGTGCTCTGAGCAGTGGCTTCGTCACACGTCTCTCAGACAGCATTCAGAAACCGTCTCTCAGAACGTGCGCATATACTGAAATTAGTTGTCTTTCGCTGCTTACTGCGCTTCAACAGTTTGAAAATAACTTTTTTTAAAACGCAATGCTTAAAGACACATGCAAACGATAAACTTTCCGCACAGCACAGCAACATCACATGAGCGTAACCGCAATAGAGAAGAGATGATAGTCCAAAATCTCTACCGGTTGATAGATTTCTACTGGTTAATTGTGTCTACCGGTATATCGCCCACCCCTAGTTCAACATGAGTTGTATGTACTAGACCTGAGAATTGAGTGTAAATGTGGATAAAAAGCAACCTTAGTTACTCTAAACATCTATACTAGACATCATCACTGTATATGTCCAAATAAATGTTCATTTATCGTTTTACTGGGTCTTATGTTATTTCCTAATTAATGTGTCCAATATGAGAAAAAGGAACAATTAATGTTAATGACCGTGTTTCTGCTTTCATTTTTGTTCATACTTTCATTTTTGTTTTTCCTATTTGCTTCCTTTTTTTTTTTTTTTTTTTTTTTTTTAATACAAACGGGCCTCTCATTAGTTGCTATTTCTTATTACAATTAGGGCCTGAAATTCATTTCTCATAATGGGGAGTGATTTTTTTTTTTTTTTTCACCCTGCTTTTCTCAATTATTCCTGTAAATATATTCAGATGGAGCTCAATATTACATTATAGTCAGTTGCTTCCCAGTGAGGTGTGATGCAGTTAGCTGGCTTAAATTTGTACCGTTTGGCAGATACTTTATTGTAAATCAGGTATGACGTATAATGCAGATATGGATAAATACGTTTTAATATGATTATAAAAGTGTAAACAAAACTGTAACTCCAGGCATAGAGGAATACCTGTTGATCTTGATAGCAAGAGAGATGTTACTTAACAGGTGCACTTTCTTGACAATGAAGTCAGCTGGTGTAAAGACACAATAAATCAAAATTGGAGTTGTTAGTGTGTTATCTTTGAGGCCATTTATATGCTAGTGTGCTCATAATGTTGACATTCACTTTTAGAAGATGCACACTAGGGGTGTAACGGTACACGTATTCGTGCCGAACCGTTTCGGTACAGGGCTTCCGGTACGGTGCACGTGTGTACGGTACCGAATGCAATCAAACAGTAGGCTTGTTTTATGCGTGGAACATACTTCAATCCAAGCTCCCACATGAACATATTAAGTATTCTGTCCATTTTAACACGAAATTCAAACGATAAATGCCGTTTTGACGCTCTTTAACTTGACAGATCACGTATATGCGCGTCAGTTCAAGCGGCAGCGCGCTGCGCGAGTGAACGCGATCATCTCTTCCTAAAGAATAAACATGAATCAACATCTGAAGGTATGTTGAGGATACATTACAACTTACTGAAACGTATCATATGTCGTGTAATCTCTCAATCAGTGTTTCAACGGCGGAAAGACGTCAGTAAAACAGCTTGTAAACAATGTCACGTAGCATTACATTTACCTCAGGAGTCATTCAGTGTCCACAGCTGGTTAGTTCACTAGAGAAATGAACTCTTTCGCTAAATATATGCACTATATTAGCCTATATATTTATTATATTCTACTTAACCTGATAGTGATGTCTTGATTATTTAATGTATGTTTAAATAAATCTGTCATGAAAATGACAGGCACTGTGTATAAATGATTATATTTCAACAACGAATTGGAGTAAAAACATAATTTTATAATTAGATTTAGAAGTTAATGCAAAAACGGCCTTATGTGAAGTTTACATGTTTGCATACAATGTGTTATTTGAGTGTTGATTATTATATCTAAAAATAAATAGCAACTGAATGTAGGTTAACCTTTAATATTATAGTAATGTGCAAGTAAGGGCTCCCTATATAGTTTACAGTATTATCTTTAAGAAACTTTTAGTTATAATTGAATTAATTTAAGGACAGACACAATTTGTTCAGTAAACCACTGTTTAATAATAATAAAATAACAATAAAAATAAATAAAGCAATTTTATATTCTCTCCCCTCCTGTACCGAACCGTGATTTCAAAACCGAGGTACGTACCGAACACTCAGTTTTGTGTACCGTTACACCCCTAATGCACACACATATTGATGTCTCATCTAGCACTGATGTGTGTATCCAAATGTTTCTCCAATAAAATGCTCTCCAGAATGAGTATTTCCCCTGCCTCTGACTAGCAGGATTGCTTTTTTCTTATTTGTTGCATTACTTTGTTTCTTCGATTTGTGTTTGTCATGAGAAGGCACTGGAGTCTGACCTTCTGTGACCAAAAGTGGTGTGGTTGCATAGAATGGTATAATGTGCCCATTTTGATTCTGAACATTGTGTTTTTTTCCCAGGCCCAGCAGACAGCCAGCAAGCGTCCGAGCAACAGCACTCCACCTCCCACTCAGCTCAACAAAATTAAATACTCAGGTGGGCCACAGATTGTAAAGAAGGAGCGTCGACAGAGTTCATCACGATTCAACCTCAGCAAGAACCGGGAACTGCAGAAGCTTCCCGCCCTCAAAGGTAGAAACCACTCCAAACAGAACATAGCCGAACAGGCATCGTTCACAGTTCTTTGTTGAAGATTTCTTGGAAATGATCAAGTGATCTGTTGTTGTGTACATATCACAGTGAATGGTGCTAATTGTGTTAACTGTTAGAGGGCAGCCTTACATGACCCCTGAATTGTTTTTTTTAGTCTGTTACTGTGCCAGATCGGAGCTGTTTTTAAAGTGCGACTTGGATTGTTTATTGCAGACGCCAGTCATATCAAAAGTATTTTATTCCTGAAAATGTGGTAAAACAATTGGAATTTATATAGAGATCTTTCACTATTGTTTCTCATTATTGGATCTTCTTTCTCTCTTTGTTCTCCTGTTTGCGTTGTTCTGTCGTAGTCTCATTCAGGAAGAGTCCTTCCTGTCTGGCCACACAGGGAGTTTAAGCACATGACAACTCGTAGACGGTAATTGGATCAGCAGTGCAAGTGTCTGCGCTAAGTAGGACAGTGAAACCTTGCCACAGCTCACAATTTAGAGAGTTACACACTAATCTTCAGTCTAATTAAGCCTGTTACTTGCAGTTCATTTCTTAGAATCTGATGTGGATTATTCTTAGAAAATGTATGGTTTAATTTATTCAGCACTGCGTTGTCAGCTAATGTGAGATTTTCATTATATTAGGTCCTGTTTACACCTGAACTTATCTATCTCAGATGGTCATCTGATCACAAGTGGTCAGCCGAGAGAGAGCCATTTCAAATGCTTCTTATGACCACTCGTGATTAAATTTCATTGAGGGGAGAGTATCTGATTTTGTGACTCCATACATCATTTACTGCGTCATTGTGCTACTGCATGTTGGTAGTCCAAAAAAGCTGACCAGTTAATGCTCACAAATGTAGCTGAAAACTTCAGTTGTGACTGAATGACAGACAGGGCTTGATGCTTACTTTGTTCCCAATGAGCACATGTGTTCCTAAATAGAAAAAATTCTGGGCGCAATGACAATGTGTTTTTCCTTAATAAAGGGTTGCAAGGAGACAAAATGATTTCATTAGAATACCAAAAGTATGTGTGTGTGTGTGTGTGTGTGTGTGTGTGTGTGTGTGTGTGTGTGTGTGTGTGTGTGTGTGTTTATATATACAGTTTGTACACGTTGTGTATATACACATACACACTCATCGGCCACTTTATTAGGTACACCTGTTTAACTGCTTGTTAACACAAATATCTAATCCTCTAATCACGTGGCAGCAACTCACTGAATTTAGGCATGTAGACATGGTCAAGACGATCTCCTGAAGTTCAAACTGAGCATCAGAATGGGGAAGAAAGATTATTTAAGTGACTTTGACTAGGGCTGTGTATCACCAACAATGTCACGATACGCATCATGATACTGAAGTCACGATACGATACGTGTCACGATATGGATCAATTTGGAATTAAATTTCTTTTGAGTTTAGTAACAGTAATATCTGTTTATTGAATAACCAGTGTTATAACAGTTGTGATAACTGAAAAACTATTTTGTTTTTGTCATTAAAAAAAAATGAGTTAAATGAAATAAATAAATTGTCACAAAAAAAAGCTTGGAATGGCTTGGTTCAATATCGCTTATTTTGGATATATCAGGTACAATACATGGCAAATTTTCTCAAGGAAAGCAAATCTCTTAACTAATGCTGTAAACTATGGGAGTCAGTTGTAGCCTACTGTAATATTGAAGGTAAAAATTAACTGATTTGTACAAACACTTAAATTACACTTTTTTTTATAATAATAAAGTTATAATATTAACTTTACAAATTACATAATCATATTTCTACTCCATTTAGTTTTTTGAAATATAAACATTTAAATGGTAGCTGTAATAAAAACTTGCCAGATTAATTCAAACATGCATTAACTATTGAAGAACATTAAAAATTATAAAGAATATGTAACATGGTGCATATATTTAGCAAAATGCTCCTCTCTAGAGTCAATTTTTCTAGCTGACTAACGAATATGGACACTGGATATGTTTTTTCTGAGGTAAATGTGACGTTACATGACATTGTTCACAAGTTGTTTTATTGACGCCTTTCCGCGTTTGAAACACTGATTGAGTGATTATATGTGACATGATACGGATTTCGGTAAGTTGTACTGTATCTTTTAACACACGTTCAGATGTTCATTTATGTTTATTTCGCGCTGTAACTGGTATTAAGTATTAAGGCGGAAGAGAAGATCAGTTCACGTGCGCTGCGCGCGGCTGCTTCTCTTGAGCTGAACTGCGCCAGAGCGATCTCACGCCACAGCGCCAAAACGGTATTTATGTTTCTGAATTTCGTAATAAAATGGACGCAATTTGAAATCAGAGTCTTTGTTTTATATCAATAGTAACAAAGCACAAAGATTATTGCGATTTAATGGATGCGAGGCACGCTGCAATGTTCCGTTCATTCATCAACTGAAAACAGGAATACTATTCTTTTAATTTAAGAATAGATATCGGTTAGTAAAAATATTTTTTTACCCAGCCCTAAATTATAGTGTCATTTACAGTGACACTGAAGCGTGTCAACAATGCTCAATGACTAAACAAAACTTAAAACATATTCCATAAAAGTAAAAACTGTAACAACTTAAAATCCTCTTATCCATTTTGAATGTCTTGCACTGCTGCTCGCGTTGCTAAAATTGGCACAACTTGATGTCACGTGATAATTGGTTACATTCAAAAGCACACAGTATCGATACGTCAGCTGCTGTATCGATACGCGCATCGTAAGGAGTTCATGACGATGTATCGTTGTATCGATATTCTGAGCACAGCCCTAACTTTGACTGTGGCATGGTTGTTGGTGCCAGATGGGCTGGTCAGAGTGTTTCAGAAACTGCTGATCTACTGGGATTTTCATGCACAACCCTCTCTAAGGTTTACTGAGAATGGTCAGAAAAAGAGAAAATATCATCCAGTGAGCGTCAGTTCTGTGGGAGGAAATGCCTTGTTGATGCCAGAGGTCAGAGGAGAATGGCCAGGCTGGTTCAGCTGATAGGAAGGCAACAGTAACTCGTTACAACCGAGGTCTGCAGAAGAGCATCTCTGAACACACAACACATCCAACCTTGAAGCAGATCATGGGCTACAACAGCAGAAGACACACTGGCTGAGAACAGCAAACTGAGGCTACAATTCACACGGGCTCACCAAAACTGGACAATAGAAGATTGGAAAATCTATGTCTGCTCTGCTGAGTCTCAATTTTTGCTCAGTCAGAATTTGGCATAAACAACATGAAAGCATGGATCCATCCTGCCTTGTATCAATGGTTCAGGCTGCTGCTGGTATAAAGATGTGGGGGATATTTTCTTGGCACACTTTGTGCCCCTTAGTACCAATTGAGCATAGTTTAAATGCCACAGCTGACCTGAGTATTGTTGCTGGCCATGTCCATCCATTTACTGTATGACCACATTGTATCATCTTATGATGGCTACTTCCAGCAGGATAACACACAAGTCACAAAGCAAATCATTTCAAACTGGTTTCTTGAACATGACAGTGAGTTCACTAAACTCAAATGGCCTCCACAGTCACCAGATCTCAATCCAATAGAGCAGCTTTAGGATGTGCTGGAATGGGAGAATCGCATCATGGATGTGCAGCCGACAAATCTGATGCTATCATGTCAATATGGACCAAAATCTCTGAGGAATGTTTCCAGCAGCTTGTTGAATCTGTGCCATGAAGAATTAAGGCAGTTTTGAAGGCAAAAGTGGGTCCAATACATTCAGAAAAATTTGTGTGGCCTCTCGACCTGCACCTAAATTCTGCTCTTGCCTAGCAGGAACACCCTGAGGAAGGCAGTTAACTTTTGTTAGTGCCTGTGGTTTCATAACTGGAAGAATGATACTCCGTTTTGAGAATAGTTGCTCTTTACTGTTGTTATTATTACTATAATGTGAAACACCAGTCTGGTTGGATGTTTTCTCTCGTGGTAAAAGTAATTACTGCAGTGATTGTTGCAATGTGTTTTAGTTTTGGAGTTGTGCACCTACACACTGCAACAATGGTCTCAAATAACCACACAGTATCTTAAAATGCTCTGGGTTGTATAATGCGTCATGAACATTCTTGTGGAGCCTTGACCAATACACGTATTCACCTTTCTATACAGGGTGCCAAACAGATGCATGCGTCAGAACAACGTCTCTGTGTGTTTGTTTCTAGCCCAGGCAACACTGCTTCTAGTGGTCTGGCACTGTCTCCTCTGGATGTCCACATGGCAAACAAACAGAGGAAGCATGGAGGTCTCCCTTTTCCTGTCTTTGTGTGAGAACTAAGCCAAACTAGCTCAGTGTTTGTCTAGGAATTCCATTGAAGCGAGTGATTTTACTTCAGTATCTGCCATGATGCCAGTTTGGATGGCAAAAATGTGTGGTTCCCATTGAAATGTAATGATTTATTTAAATGTAATTTCATGATACCAGCAAAAATGTATTATTATTGTTATTATTATTATAGTATTGACTATACCCGAAGTACCAATACTGTTAACGTTAATAGTAGGGGTGTAACTAGGGCTGTAATCAACCAAAGAAAATCTTGGTCGACTGAAGTCCTGAAATTTTCGACTAAAAATGACGTTAGGAAAAAAAACGTTAAATTAATTAGCTGCGCACTGTGCGCAGTACTTGGTAGCCTTGTTGTCTGCTTAAATGAATTATAAATAAACATTAAAAACTAGTAGGCTATTTGCAGTATATTAAATCGTTTTTGACCTGATTATTTTGCACTGAAATGAGTCTGACACACGAGTCTGTCGGCTCTGACAGCGTTGCATCACGTGCACCTGCACAATATCATAGCCTATGATTTCCGAAAATATAGTACTATGTTGTCAACTAGTGATATCATCACAAGAACTTTTGAGGAATATGCAACATAATTTAGACAACTGTTTTTGTCATATGTATTATAATAACTGACAGACACTATCATTTCAGCCGCTCTGTGCAGCTCGAACATAGGAGCTCAGCTCAGCTTCGCGGCTGAGATACGATTAGACTATTAACTTAAAGCTTTATGTATATACCTTAACTGTATATCCAGGTTCCAAAACTTTTAACAAGCTCTTAAAACCTTGGCCCTCCACAACAGCAATGGGCCTCATATCCTGAGCAATAAAGTTAATAGTTCCTTCCGTGATATTATTTTTCCGTTTGGATGATAAAGGAGGCTTAAAATCCAGCGTGGTCTGGGTGTGTCTGGGGGATGCCTTAATTGTGGATGGGTGCGCCTGCAGTTATAAAATGATTATTACACTAAAACATTGAAATATGGCAATTCTGATATGTTCATATAGCCTACTCAAAACAGACGGGGCAACCTAACGCAGACAAGTTAGCTTACCGTTTTTAGGTGATATGACATGTTTGTCGTCAAGCTGTGATATGCAAACTGTTGCTTGCAAAATTTGCATTCGACTTTTTTCCCATTTTCTATTTTAAAAAAATGCTGCCACACTGCCGATGTCTTTGTTGACATGGTAGAAGAGGACTGACTAGGAAAACGCTCTCACAATTAAATAAATAATATACAGCAAAGTAGCCTACTTCAATCTGTCTCTCTTCTCCAGTGGGTTGGGCTAATCCAAAAGAAGTGAAAACAAGGGGGGTGTTCTGAAGACAGACTGTTACCTGTGAAACAGGGGTGCTCTGAAAACACCCCCATTAGCAATTAGTGCTTTCCACCTGATGAAATGAACGCGGCAAAACTAATGAAATGAGCGCGGCAAAAAATCTACCAATCAGAATTTTGGTCGAGCCAGAACGTATCGACTAATAATCGACTGGGAGATTACAGCCCTAGGTGTAACGATACACCAATGCCACGGTTCGGTTCACATCACGGTTTTGGAGCCACGGTTCGGTTCGGTTCTGTTTGCTGTGGAGGCAGGGTTCATGGCAGGACACCAGCAATAATAACACTAGATTCACTTTTAACTTAATAATAATAATAATAACAACAACAACAATAATAATTTAACTCATTAACTTTATCTTTATAACTTGGCTTCATGTTTTCTTTAGAGCAGTTAGCATACCTGATTAAACTAAAATGAAATAAATGCCTCCACTGTAGACTAGTCAGAAATAAACTGGTTTTATAATTTTACCATACATTTAAAATGTTCAATTAAGGTTTAAGTTCTTCAAAAACACCATCATGTCCACATTCTCAGATGAGAGGCTTGCTCTCTGTGCTGTAACAATGTCCCCTATATATATAATATAATATAATATATTCCACAAAAATTGATGACACACACACACAAGTACTGTCCCACTTTACTTAAACACATAAATTGTATGAATGACTAATACTGATTAATAAATAGGCCTATAAGGTAAAGCTATTAAATAGCAGTTTTTGTTAATACAATAAAGTAGCCACCACACTAATTTAAAAATATACAAAATAACATAAAGTGAAAATAAAGTGTAATTAAAGAGTGTGCGCTATGAGCACAGTATAACGGCTGACAGGACATGAAAGTTCGGTTTTCTAAGGTGAGAGAGACTTTTTGTTCCGTAACAAGCTACGAAAATGACATCGACATATAGCCTTATAACATATCATCTGACCGCAGATACTGAATTGGGACAACATGTTTTTCTCAGGCACTCCGTGACCCACTCAGAACGGTCTCGCGACCAAACCAGCTGAGAAACACTGCTGTAAAGAACTCTCTCACTGGGGACCGATGCTGATGCTGGGACTTCAAGGTAGCATTCAGCCAACCTGGCTAAATGGGGAAACTGGCTTTCTTTGTCTTTCCACCATGCAGCTTGAGCGATCACCCAAGTCACGTGACATGCACTTGGAAGACAAAAGTTAGTGTATGTTTAGTAAATAATATTATTATAATAATATTTAGTAAAAATACAGCTTTTATTAGTTGTTAGAAGTGTACTAATTACTATTTAATCAAATGTCAAGGAAGAAAAAATCAGTTTTGTGACATAAGGTGAAGTGAGAGCTGGGCCGGGGCAGCAGGGGGCAGGGCACGTTCGGTTCAACATGAGAGTATCGCGGTTTGTACCGTGGGTGGTGTATCGTGGTTTTTCGGTTCGGTTTGAATATCGTTACACCCCTAGTTAATAGTGTTTTAAATAGGCATGTAGGCAGAGGTACTATTCATTATGAATGAGAATGAAAGACTTAATGATTAAAATGGACTAAAAGTTGATACAGGAAGAGTCAGAATGCAGACGACACCATGCATACATGCATAATTGATTTGTGCATGCGTTGTGGCAGTGTGCACAAGTAGATCATTTCTTGGTTAGCTCTTTTCTCTGTTTTTCAACATAAGTGGATTGCGTAAGATGACATATTTGAACAGGCTTTCGAATGAGTGCTTGCCTGTATTTTCCCAGTTTTGTGAAGAACATTGTGTATCACGCGGTGGTTGCCTGCAGCAGCATGATCTCAGTATACCATACAGATGTCCTGGCAGTAGAAAGATGGCTCATTGTGTGAGGCATACAAGACGGTCACTGAACCATCATTCTGACTGCTGAAGATTTTAAAATTATGATTACTTTTACTAAGATGTTGCTTAGGAAGATATGAAACGCACAGTATTTATCAAATGCTTATTGCAGTTTTGGTGTGCAGTGGTCAAACTTCATTTCAACTCCTTTATTTCAGCTGCATACCTTTTTAAATATAATAGATTTTTTTTATTTAATTATAAATGCATTAGGTTAATATTCAATATCAATATATTCAAATATGCATATTTGAGACATATTTAAAAAAAATTTCATTTAGTGAAATGTGGTTTAACAGTAGGCCTATTTGCAATAAACCACTTGGGCCGAATTTTAAAGTGACTTATCAACAGTCAAGTTTTTTTTTTTTCCCTTAATGCTTGGTAAATTTACTGTAACATACAGCCTCGTGTAGCCTGTTGCTTTTATAAAATGATGGCAGGTTGGCAGCACTATGATAATACACCAGTGTTCAATAAATTGATTCAAACTAAATTATTGTATTACAATGGCTTCAAATGTAGCGCATCCAATCAGAGTCAAATTTTTTTGTGCACTCAAATGGTGTACTATTTAAATAAAATGTATAACAAAAAAATATTGTAATAAATCCATGTTGGCCTGTCTGTGGTCTAGTGTGACTGAAAGAACAGAGAGATAAAGATGTCCTGCTCTAGGGTCGGTGATTTGCCTGTGGAGGTTAATTCTCAGTCTTATGACTGTCTGTTTGTGCTATGCAGCTGAAGGGCAAGGTAACCACATCATGATGTGATGAGTTTTCCACTGAGTGGGTAGGGGTTATACACATATGATTGACTTTTTTTATTTTTTTATTTTTTTTTTTTTTTTTATTTATTTTTTTTTACTTGCACACACACTGTATAAAGACATTGGTAGATGTAAATGTTACAATGGTAGACATTGTAAATAGACTGTGTAGTCACAATTATGAATAATAAATATGGGACTACTGATATAAACTTATTGTGTTTTATATGTACAATACAACGTCACATGTACAAAGAGGAAAACAGGTCTCATTGCATCCGCTTGTCGGAGAAAGTGACGAGCTGACGGCGAAGTCCATAGATATTTAAGGTAATCAGCTAATCTAGCTAGTTATTTTTATTGTTGCTGTTTTATTTGATTTAAATATCTAAATGTTAGTGGGAAGAAGAAAAATAAAAAAACTTTTAGATATCAAGTAAAAAGCAGTTGATGCATACCGCCATCTACTGCACAACATCTGCTTGACAGCTGACGAAAAATAAAAGATCCGGCTTAGGATAGCCGATACCGCTCAGTGAAAAAATTGTTAATCGGCCCATGATACAGATTTTTAAGATCGGTTTGGGATATCCCAGGGCTCGACACTAAGGACTGCCCGTTGGCCCGTGTGAAAGACACTCGGGCCAGTGCTGCGTCTTCACGGAAGTTGATAATTTGCGAGTGTTTATAAGAGTGTACTTAAATATTACAGCACAAGTAGACGCAAATTTTTCACTGGCAGGAAGAGCAATACTAAATATACAAGAGAAAATAAGACAGGTATCTTAAAATGAACAACTAATTTGTTTTCTTTTTAAAACAATTAAGTTTTATTGCTGAAATTGCATACATTAATATCTGTCAATTGCCATATTATATTCAAAATGTGAATACAAATATATAAATAAATAAAAATCATAAATAAAAATATAAAAATCAATTTCAAAACTTACTTTAAAAGGTAAACATAGTACAACCTAAAACTAAACCTATAAATCAAAATAATAGTAATATATATGATAAAATAATGCCTAAACATTGCATTTATGTTGTGCAACTTAACTTTCAAGTTTCAGCTTCAGCTCAGGCATGACATAAGCCTTTACTGTCTTCTTGGAAGGCTTTGTGGCTTTTGTAAGAAGTAAAAAATATTGGACAGGAAGGTAACTTGGAATAAGAACAAGAGTAGAGATGGGCATACTAGAGATGCGCGGATCAGCTCTAACGTCACCGAATCCGCTGTTAAAAACAAACCATCCACCCGCACATGATTTTCTCTGATTTAGATATCCGCACCCGATCGTCACATTACAATTATTCAAATTCTCAGTGTTAAGCGCGATGCTATCGTAACATATTAGCTACACTGAAGTAGGTTGCTTTAAAAAAAAATCTTCTTTGGCGAAATTACATTTCTTAAATAACCTAAACCAGGGTCGACAACCTATACAGCACACGGAGGAGTAATTGCTGAACGTGAGCAAAAGCGAGAGATGTGTTTGTATTTAATTCAAATAAAGTACATCGCACATACAGATCTACATTTTGAGCTAATCGTTCATCATAGTAACACAGCTTGTTTTATTAAGTTAGGAGCTATAAATATGATTAAAGTGTGAGATTTAAATTAGGGATGCACCGAAATGAAAATTCTTGGCCGAAGCCGTATAATAATAAAACACTTGGCCGAAGGCCGAAGCTGAATACCAAACGCGGTTTTTCCAATTTTTTCACCATTGCATAAATTATATGATAAAAATTTGCTTTTTACTATTTGTCTTGCTTTTAAAAGAAAAATAAATTACAAAACTACAATTTAAAAATATTTATTTAACACTGAACATTTTTTAGCATTCCAGCAGACATTATATAAACAAAGCACAATATAACTTATAAAAAAAAAGGAAATTAAAAAAAATAAAAATATTATTATTTGGCCATCTTATGCCATCTTGTCTTATCTTTGGCCTATTATGCCTACAGGTATCATAATCAAATCACTGAGGGTGCTCTATTAAAGTGCAGATGTAGGCTCCACCACAGCAGTGAGTGTATAGTGAGACATTTAAGATTATTTAGAATTTCAAAAATATTTTGCAACGAATATTTTTCTGACTTTACATTGCTTTAATGCGTTACTATGTCACTTCCGAAACTTTGCAGTGTGCAATTGGCCATTAATCCGTTTTGCAACATGAAAAACAATAGTTTTATTCAATGGATTATATAGACTGTAGACTCGAAAGCGAGCCAAGACCGCTCCATTTACGATCCCTAAACGCTGTCGCTATGTCAGTTCATCGCGATCTCACAAAGTTCAATGAAGCTGCTAACAATGCACAATAAATATCTTACTTGCATTGATTCGTGTCTACACTTTGTTTGTTTGTTCATGAGGTTTTGCGAGCCTGTATAACTCAGCACTGAATAAAAACTCTGGCGGTTTGAGCAGTGAGTGTAATCTGACTAACTTTAAACACATTGGCCATTGCGTACAAGAGGTCAACAACTATGTCACCGCTGTAGAAACACGTTGTAAATGGATACATTTGACGTTCTACAGACACAAATATGCACTGGAGCATTTGCCAATATGTTATTACAGTATCAACTGGGGGTGCTCTTGCTTGCATTTGAGGATGCTTAGACAATTCAGCAGAACAGTGTCTGCAAACGGCCATTTTTGCATCTTTCTCGGACACTTTAATGCTTCCACACTTCCGACATGTTTGCTGCTTTTAGAAGCGTGCGCGCCTCTCTCTCACACGCGCTGGTTGCTATATTTGATCGCGTCATCAAAAACGACATTGTTCGGTAAAATTTATTCAGTCTTTTCACTTAACACCGAAAGTGCAATTTTTGCTATTTTCGGCCGAATAATTTTGGTTGCCGAACATTCGGTGCATCCCTAATTTAAATGACGCAAATCAATGAAAGCACGCAGCTCTGACAGCAGGAGCGCTGCGCATCGCGCACACAAGTTACAGCTTGTTCTGCTATTTGTTGCGCTTAGCTTTGAGAACATTTTATTGGTGTTATTTCGGTGATATCAAGCATATAAAGTCCCATTAAACATTTCACATACACATCACAATGACGGTGATGCGTGTGCAAACTCCATTCATGCTGGTCGCTTCATGTGTTTCGAGTGCTCGTATCTCTCTCTGACGCGCGAACTGCCACAAATGAAACTTAAATGTGTAGGGTCGCATCCTGAAGCTCAACACACAATTGTCTTCATTTAAAAATAGCGAGACTAAATTATATTACCAGTGCTGATGCCTCTCTCTCGCATTGCGGTCTTTGATCTTGAAATGAGCTGAAAACGAAAGTTAAAAAATGACACACATTAATTGCGTTTTAGCGTGAAATGAGTCTTTATTAAAATCAACACATTAATGATTTATCTCTCATCCACCCGCAATTTTTGGAATGTTACTTTTTATTACTATACACACCTGACCCGCGGATATAACCGCAATCCACGCATACTCCGAGTCCTTACACAAAAAACGTCTTTTCTGCAACATGACCGTGTGTAGTTAAATAGACTAAACGAAGCTTCGACGCAAATGATTTTGCCTCAATGATTTTTTTAATTCGAGTAACTCGAGTTACTCGAGAAATCGTTTCAGCCCTACTATGCAGTGATATTTTACATTTTGATTACTATTTCGGTACCTGAAAATCTAGTTTAGACCTGTTTATTATACTGTTTATTGCATTTGTATGTTTGTTCTGTTGTATTTATTTGTGCTATTGCTTGTAATTTTGATTGTGTTGTATTTTTTTTATTGACTGTCTTTAACAATATTTTAAAATTGATATGAGTTAGTCTAGTTGTTTTTGGTGTCATAACCTTCTTTATTAAGGTTACATGGATCAAAGAAAATGAAACAATTACTAGGCCTATTTTATTTATTTATAAAAAAATGTATTTGATTTATATTAAAAACACAGACAGCAGCAGGTTTATTAGGCTGCTGTCACTTTAAGATCTAATGTACGGATCCAATATACTGATACACATGCATTTTATTTCTCAGCTGTATATGTAAGAGCATAACGACTATGTTTACTAGGATACTCACCAAGACAGGCATTTTAACTATTTTGTTTGAATTTGTTTGTTCAAACGCTAGACGGCGTGAAAGAGAACTGTCTGAGATGCGGCTTTCTAATGTTTGCACTTCTCGCAGCGCACGAGTAGCAAATTGAGATGTCATATTCTCTTTTGCTGCATCTTGCGCTTGAATATTAAATTGGCAAGGCTTAAAAATGTGCAATTGATAAACTTTTGTGACGATGCAGCAGTGGCCCGATTGGGACAGTGACAGTTCTGAGCGTCCCGAGCGTCTTTCATGCTCACCCCGGGCCATCGGGCAGTCCTTATTGTCGAGCCCTGCAGTATCATATGTGTAATGGGAGCTTTATCCCCTGACCTTATGCCCTGACTAAAGACCGTTCGGTCAATTCAGTCAGGCACATGCAGGTCATTGGGCCATAATTTGAATGATTAGCTTGGGTTATGTTTAGCTCAAGATCCACTATGCAAACAATCTCGTATGACTGTAAACACTGAACGCAGCTCAGTATCTTGTTGGAGTGTTTCAGGGCTTGATGTCTGTCCTGTGTAGTGGTGCTGTAGGTGCAGCTATAGAGCATGTGAGAGGACATACTGTACATTGCCCTGGTTGTGTGGGACAAGAGGTCAAATGTTAGCATTAATAGCTTCTATTTAGGTTTTTTGAGAGTGTACGATCACCACGGCACACAACTATGTGACCACTTATCATTTTAATAGACTATTTTAAGCAGCTTGCCCTAAGAACCATGCACAACTGCTCCTCTCTCTTTCTTGTCATCTGTCTAAGAGCCCCGAGGTTATTGCATGTGCTCTTCAAAAGCGCTGGGTGTTTTCTGTGAATTGGCCCATAATATAATAATCACATTAATCTTGCTATGGATATGCCTCTGGAGACGTTTGTTGTTATTTTTAAATATTATTTGCTGTTTGTACTTAATGACCTAGTTCATCTGTTTTTATGTTGGATAAAGACGTGTAGATTTCTTGTGCCATCACAGTAGGGCTGCTCGATTATGGCAAAAATAATAATCACGATTATTTAACACTATTATTGGTGGGCGATATGATCAAAGTCTTATTTCATGATACGTGTCATTTTACATTTTTAAATTATCAATACTTCAGCAAAAACTAAAACTAGGTTAACTAATGTAAGTAAAGGTCCTCAAAACTATCACATAAGTACAAGAAAACAGTCAGCAATACAATAAGAACCAAGAAACTAATTACAAACAGAACAGACAAATAAATACAACAGAACAAAAATACAAATTAAATAAATAGCGTTTTAAGTTTTCAGGAAGATGTACTAACAGTGGTATTCATTTAAAGGAATAGTTCACCCAAAAATGAAAATTACCCCATGATTTACTCACCCTCAAGTCATCCTAGGTGTATATGACATTCTTCTTTCAGACGAATACAATCGGAGATATATTAAAAAAGTTCCCAGCTTTATAATGGCATTGACTTAATGGTTTGTTTTTGAAGTCCATAAAAGTGCATCTACCCATCATATAACTGCTCCACACAGCTCCGGGGGTTAATAAAGGCCTTCTGAAGCGAAGTGGCGCGTTTGTGTAAGAAAAATATCCATATTTAAAACTTTATAGACTAAAATAACTAGCTTCCGGCGGTCAGCGGTTATTAACTTTTAAGTACTAGATGGATTTTGTTTTTCAATTTCTGGTCATTATAGCCATTCACCACAACAGTATAATTGAAAGCCATACATAAACAGCAAATTATCATATTGTTTTTATTTATCATTTATTTACGATTACAGAATATTAAAAATATTGTAACAAATTTTAATTTGTCAACTTTAAGTTTAAGTGAAAACAGTATTCACATCAACCCATTAATAAATGTATTTTAGCTGTGCCTTTTTATATAGTTTATGTTAGTTCTCCGATCGATCATCCGATAATCACCTTCTATGACTCGAGCGGGAATCACTAAATTTGGCTGATCTCACAAAAAATTGATGAGGTAAAACCTTAAAAAGTTGCTGCCGACACGCATGTAAACAGCATACAGATGAGGCTTTTGCGCCACATTCTGCTTTGGAACTTTGCGAAGCATTATTATATATTAATAATATTGTTTTATATATTTATTATATATGCATAATAATATGTATTTAGAGCAGTTTGTCTCGATTCAAATGAGCCCACACACAACATAACATAACAGCGTAGATCTTGAGAAAATCCTCACGGATTGACATGAAATGCTGCATGGCTAAAGCTATAGGACTTCCGGGATCTGATCGTGTGTGTCACCGTCATGACGCAGTGTTTTCCAGAATATGGTCATGCAGAATACGGCACTAATATGTGCTTTATAAGTACTAATAAATAGCCAATATCCTATAATATGCATGCCAATACGCAACTATTTAATAGTGAGAATTGGACCCTAAACTGAAGTGTTACCCTGTTTTCTTCAAAATTTTATAGGTTTTCTATTATATGAGACTATGTACTTGATGATACCTTTTTTTTTTTGTAGAATTACTAAAAGTAAGCCATTACTTTTAAGTATGCCTCTTGAAATCGTGTGAAATCATTAAAAATGCACATATTACATATTACTTAAAGCCTGAATGATCGCGATCGGTATCGCCTGATCATGATGGCAAGAAATCGGTAATTGGTATCGGTGGCAAAAATCCTGATCGGAGCATCCCAAGTTGTTTTTTTTTGTTGTTTTTTTTTAATGTGTTAAACAGCAAATATTATTCACAGAAATTCATGTTATTTTCCCCAGCCTTGGAAAAAACAGTTCAAGAGAATTGTGATTCTAGCAGTAGGCAACTTATGTTCGTGCCAGAGGTCTAGTAATCCCACATTCATAAGGGTTTTCCTTCCAGTGCTCAGCCCTACTTTCCATCTGCAGGACTCAAGGAAAAGCACGGCTCTTTATGCAATAATCACTGCAGACTGAATGGCAAGCTGAAGCTCTGTTCTGTGTCATTTGTTTGTGTGTATGTGCATAAGAGACAGAGAGAGATAAATGCGACACTGGAGCTGCAGAACCCTCAGGGAATCAGTCACATACCGGTTTGATTTGCAGAAGTTGTGACAACTGAGATAATCGAATAGGTCCTCCGTGAGACATCTGACAGTGTGCTGCTAAAGGGTCTGCTTTGTGGGGGCTGTGGGAGTGTCTTGTCGTAGGGCTGGGCGGTATATCGAGTTTGCACGATTTATCGATATTAGTGCTGTCAAAATTAATGCGTTAATACATGCGATTAATTTTTTTCAGTATAATGCATTAAAAATATTTAACGCAATTAGCGCAGCATCTGTTTTTTTCTGTCGTCCTTTGGCTGCGCTGCAGTATATGATCACGCTATCATTCATTCAAGTGCTGTTAAACCATTCAAGCGTAGGGTTGGGTACCGAAACCCGGTGCCAACAATGGTCATATTTCTGCAAAATAATGCTGAACCTTGAAGCTGGTTTGTAGCATACCAAGAATTAGAGCCCGACCGATTTATCGCTCTGCCGATTTTATCGGCCAATATGAGCCTGTTGCAGATATATCGGCATCGGCGTATATGCCGCCGATATGAACGCGCGCCCACGCGTCTCACAGCGCACGAATATTCACACAAAATTATGTCAAAATGCCGGTCTTGTCGAGTATCATCGCAAACCTAGTCGGTTATGTCTTAAGTGAACGTAAACATGAAATTTGCCAGTCACCGCCAGCGTTTTTGGTCATTTTCACAGGTTTCATGGCCCACAGAATATCTTGTTGTATGAATATCTGAACATGCAATACAAACCCGATTCCAAAAAAGTTGGGACACTGTACAAATTGTGAATAAAAACAGAATGCAATGATGTGGAAGTTTCAAATTTCAATATTGTATTCAGAATACAACATAGATGACATATCAAATGTTTAAACTGAGAAGATGTATCATTTTAAGGGAAAAATAAGTTGATTTTAAATTTCATGGCATCAACACATCTCAAAAAAGTTGGGACAAGGCCATGTTTACCACTGTGTGGCATCCCCTCTTCTTTTTATAACAGTCTGCAAACGTCTGGGGACTGAGGAGACTAGGGACTGAGTTGCTCAAGTTTAGGAATAGGAATGTTGTCCCATTCTTGTCTAATACAGGCTTCTAGTTGCTCAACTGTCTTAGGTCTTCTTTGTCGCATCTTCCTCTTTATGATGCGCCAAATGTTTTCTATGGGTGAAAGATCTGGACTGCAGGCTGGCCATTTCAGTACCCGGATCCTTCTACACAGCCATGATGTTGTAATTGATGCAGTATGTGGTCTGGCATTGTCATGTTGGAAAATGCAAGGTCTTCTCTGAAAGAGACGATGTCTGGATGGGAGCATATGTTGTTCTAGAACTTGGATATACCTTTCAGTATTGATGGTGCCTTTCCAGATGTGTAAGCTGCCCATGCCACACACACTCATGCAACCCCATACCATCAGAGATGCAGGCTTCTGAACTGAGCGCTGATGACAACTTGGGTTGTCTTTGTCCTCTTTAGTCCGGATGACATGGCGTCCCAGTTTTCCAAAAAGAACTTCAAATTTTGATTCGTCTGACCACAGAACAGTTTTCCACTTTGCCACAGTCCATTTTAAATGAGCCTTGGCCCAGAGAAAACGCCTGGGCTTCTGGATCATGTTTAGATATGGCTTCTTTTTTGACCTATAGAGTTTTAGCCGGCAACGGCGAATGGCACGGTGGATTGTGTTCACCGACAATGTTTTCTGGAAGTATTCCTGAGCCCATGTTGTGATTTCCATTACAGTAGCATCCCTGTATGTGATGCAGTGCCGTCTAAGGGCCCGAAGATCACGGGCATCCAGTATGGTTTTCCGGCCTTGACCCTTACGCACAGAGATTGTTCCAGATTCTCTGAATCTTTGGATGATATTATGCACTGTAGATGATGATAACTTCAAACTCTTTGCAATTGTTCTCTGAGAAACTCCTTTCTGATATTGCTCCACTATTTTTCGCCGCAGCATTGGGGGAATTGGTGATCCTCTGCCCATCTTGACTTCTGAGAGACACTGCCACACTGAGAGGCTCTTTTTATACCCAATCATGTTGCCAATTGACCTAATAAATTGCAAATGGGTCCTCCAGCTGTTCCTTATATGTACATTTAACTTTTCCGGCCTCTTATTGCTACCTGTCCCAACTTTTTTGGAATGTGTAGCTCTCATGAAATCCAAAATGAGCCAATATTTGGCATGACATTTCAAAATGTCTCACTTTCAACATTTGATATGTTATCTATATTCTATTGTGAATAAAATATAAGTTTATGAGATTTGTAAATGATTGCATTTCTTTTTTATTCACAATTTGTACAGTGTCCCAACTTTTTTGGAATCGGGTTTGTATATCAAAAGAAAGGACAGACCCTCGGTTTTATTCTAGCTTCATGCATTCTTTTTTTATCAACACTTGAATGTGGGTACGTTTCATGAAAAAAGCAACATTTTGAGAAAAAAGCTGAGAAAATCATCACTAACTTGCATACAGATGGGATTCAGAACGATGATCAAAACACAGATGGAGTCCATCAACACCCCAAAGCTTCACAGTCCTATAGCTCATCTTGGGTCGACATTTCATTCAGTAACATTAGGCCGTTTTGATTTATATGCTGATTAATGTTTGATGATCGTGTTATTTTACATATGAATCTGCTTATAAGAGATCGATCGTTCTTCTTCGCCTGTTTTGATCAGATTCTGTACTCGTTCAGGAGATTTGTAACAGCGCCCCCTACCGTATAACAGTGAAAACACGGAAAAATCACGTCAATGGCAGGAAAGCGTTTTCTCATAAAAGACGAGATAACAAAAGACAAAAAAAAACACTTTAATAAAAACTTTAATAAGGGTTAATCTATATTTATAGAGTGAAGATTATGAAGTGATATTTGACATTTGATTACTATTTCTATACCTGAAAATCTAGTTTAGACCTACATGAAAAACCTGAAAAGAACTGTTTATTTCATTGTTTATTCTGTTGTATTTATGTACAATGTATGTATATTATGTATATACTCTATTGTGTATATACAGTACCAGTCAAAAGTTTGGACACATCAGTGGGAAAGTGTGTCCAGACGTTTGGCTGGTACTGTGCTATAATATACACATGAAGAATATCGGCCGATATATCAATATCAGACTTTTTTTTACGCCCTAATATCGGTATCGGCCCCCAAAAATCCATATCGGTTTGGCTCTACCAAGAATACCAACTACTTTGCTGTTATTACTGTAACTGTTATTTAGTGTTAAATTAGGCCTATTGTAGTTGGGTTAGGTGGCTTAGGTTTTACTGTGAATTTAAGTAAATTGTGTTTTGTATCTATTTATATTTATATATTTAAGTATACTTTAAACTTTTAATAAACTGTTCAATTTAAAGATTTTTTTTTGTTTTTTTTATAAATAAAAAGCCATTCTTTAATGTCATCCACCATCGTTTTGTGGCTCTTTTTTTTAAGTATCGGTTTTATATATATGTGTGTTAGATAACTTTATTCAATTTCTGTATATTTCTTACCTGTTAGATTTACCCGAAAATCTTTAAGCACTGTTTACAAGGTTACGTGGGTTAAAAACAATGAAAACAATAAATTTTGTGTGCATTTTAGTAGGGCAGGTCAAAATCTGAACCATTCCATCTGGAATGTTGAGCCCTGATATTGAAGGGCACGGCTAAATGTGACATTTTATTACAACGGGTTTATGTGAAGACTGTTATAAGTTCACTTAAATTAAATGTTATATTTTTTAAAGCCTATTAATTGTTAATAGCTTTCAATTATACTTTAATGTTGATAATTAATGGCTAAAATCGAGGGGGGGGGGGGGATTCAATGTAATACATCAGTATCAGTACTCTATCATTGATACTGGCCTTCTTTCATAGTACTTAGTAAAAAGATGCCATTTAAACATATATTTAAAATATACTGTCCTTATGATGTTTTTGGAGATTACATGTGAAAGTATTATTTAATGTTAGGTGTGATTTAATTACAAAAAAATGTGTTTAATTTTTTTTTTTTTTAATTGATTGACAGCACTAATCTATATCTTTTTATATATATATATATATATATATTTATTTATTTATTTATTTATTTATTTACGATGAGGCAATGCGTTTATATCGATATACAGTAGTTCGATATTACGAGTGCATCTGAAAAATGCCAGAGGACACTGGGTGAGCTACTGCATGGAAAGTGCATAATTCAATTTATCCTAAACATGAGACATGCTTTATAATAAGAAATAAAATATGGGGGTATAATGTAAATGTCTGAGGCAATATAAATTAAATTTTACAATACAGAGGGTATACAGGTTTAATGATGGCTATATAGCAGGTATACATGAAACTAATACAGGTTTATGCTGGGTGGTTTTGAAAAATGTAAATATTAAATTTAGGATTTTTTTTTTTCAAGTCTCATTACAGTAATTTTGCGTATTCATTAAACTGTTTGACAAAAGTAACAGTGACTAGACAAATCTGAGTATACTTGACATAACATGAGTGCCGGCAGTCTGCTCATGCACCAGTACAAATGGTTTGTGTGCACATGCACACTCAGTCTCACAGGTGTCACTCGTCACAGCGCTAGTCTGTGACAAATCCAATTTAAATGCTCACCAGAGATATGTTCCCTGTGATAACAGTAATAACAGTTTATCTTGCAATTATCTTAATGGCACAGCGATGTCTTCTTGCAGATGCTTTAATTATTAGTGATTTGCATTACTTACAACCTAAACACAACCCCGAAGAGAGTCATCTTAGGTCCTAATGAGCCCTGAAGCAGTTTTGGTGCTGCTATTGGACATTTCTCTACTGTTCAGAAATTTGGGATCAGTAAGGTTTATGTAATGCTTCTGAAAGAAGTCTCTTGTGCTCACCAAGGCTGCATTCATTTGATCAAAAAAACAGTGCATTGTGAAATGTTATTACAATCCTTCAGAAATCAGTCTAATATGCTGATTTGGTCCATGAAAATGTCTTATCAGTGTTGAAAAC
Organism: Coreius guichenoti; assembly: GCA_039654105.1. NCBI lineage: Eukaryota > Metazoa > Chordata > Actinopteri > Cypriniformes > Gobionidae > Coreius > Coreius guichenoti. The sequence continues at coordinate 6,515,200 of CM077179.1, read as the reverse complement.
AGTTGCACTGCGTAATATTTTCGTGGAAAGATTGATAATTTTGTTCGGGATTCTTTGAATGTTTCGAAAGAACAGCATTTATTTGGAATAGAAATCTAGAAATCGAAATCTTTTGTAACAAGAAATTGATAGAAATATTTTTGTAGAAGTCTTCACTGTCACTTTTTATCAATTGAATGTATCCTTGCTGAATAAAAGTATTAAATGTCTTTTTTAAAAAAATGATCACCCCAAACTTTTGAACAGTAGTGCACATCTATGGAGTTATATGTCAAAACACAATATTCTTATTTTTGGTCCATAACCATACATATACCAATGTACACATTTTTCAGTTTTAATGAAAATACATTTGAATTAATTTGAAACAGTTGATTTATACCACTGTATCGTTGAAATCAGTTTTATCTCCCACCTCTGTAGTTTCAGCCAGTATATTGCCAACCCCTAATACATAAAGGAGGTAAAAATAAATGATTAGCTATCAGTATCTGCCTCAAATTTCCTAATGGGTGCACCCCCACCATTTATCATTGTCTTCTGACTCTGATTATTTTGTTTCATGCTTTTATATGTATAGTGCATATTTGATTTGATTAGATCAATATGAAAGCCATCCTGTGCATTCATCAGCAGAAAACCTGCTGGCAGCAGGCCATCCTCTTCCTCCATTCCTCCTCTCATCACTCTCAGACCTGTTCTCGCATTGCATAAGATCTCCGAATCACACACTCCTACTTCAGACTGCTGGCCTGGTACAGGATGTTGAGGTTCATGTCCTGCAGCTATTCTGGAAATCCTGCTATCATCCGCCAGCATAAAGTATTGTTGAAAGAATTCACTTGCACACGATCGAGATGCAGGACACCATCAAAGAGACTGATAATCAAAAAATAATGAAAATCTCCCAATAGAAGCTGTTTGTTTGAGACATGTCAAGCATTGTGCCATTTGTGTGACGTGAGACGGGAAGTTGGACTGTTCTGATAGAGCTGCTGCAGTGCAGCTCTCTGTGGATCCTGTTTAATATAGATTCATTGAAGCTGTCATCTGTGCCCCAGATTTTAGTCCTGCGTTTTCATCCGTCCCCTACGCTGTTCAAAAGTGGATCAATCCCCCATCCTCTCCTTGTTACCCTGTGCCGTCAATCTTGATGGACAGAGTCTGTTTTAAAAAAACAGTGTCAGATCTAAAACCTCTTCTTTGTGATTTTAAAATGACAAATTGCAGCACTTTTACTGATTCAAATATTTCAGATTCACTGGAGTTTGAGTTAGCCGGATGCATGTTCAAGTTACATAACATTTGCTGACTGAATATTAGTTTTTTTTCCCTAATAGTGAAACATACTTGTAGTACTTAGTATGACTTGGCGATAGAGGCAAAACAATTATATCTTCATTTTACATTCTCTTATATCTTCTCTTTATATATTTCCCTTTGTATATTTAGTCTGAAATGGCTCGATGAAAGAAAAGAAAACCCACAATAGCCATTTGTTGCGAGTATTTAAAGCAAGAAGTAAAATGCAGTAAAAAAAAAAAGATTGTGAATCAGTTTTTCACAGTATTTTCCACTAAATGAACACATGAAAATGTAACTGTTTTTATTCATATGTACCAAAATAACAATACATAGTAATAAAATATATTTATATATTTCCATATATACTTGCATATATTTTTGCTAAAACATTTTCATATATGAAAAATGCCACGTGATGCAAATTAATCACTAAATCAAAGTTGTTTTTTTTTTCCAAGGACGCTGATTTATCAAAAGTGGCAGTAAAGATTTTCATGTTGTTGCAAAAAAATTCTGTTTCAAATAAATGCTGTTCTTTTGAACATTTTCCATTTATCAAAGAATCCTAAAAAATCATATTCAATAATATGAAGCAGCTCAACTGTTTTCAACATTGATAATAATCAGAAAAGTTTCTTGATCATCAATCATCATATTAGAATGATTTCTGAAGGATCATGTGACACTGAAGACTGGAGTAATGATGCTGAAAATACACCTTTGATCACAGGAATAAATTACATTTTAAAATATATTATAATATATTATATCACCCATGCCTAGGACTTGGTCATCTGATTCCAGTTCAGCCATTATGGTCTTATAATTGCAGCAGTTTGCTGCCTTGGCAGAATAGTGCTATTTTCTACAAGCTCATGCAGAGACACACAGTCTGCAACACACAGACAGACATGAGGTTCACGGTCAAGGTGAGAGGAGGGTGTAAATGAGAGACTGGTGGACCAGAGAGCCTCCTAAATAGGAGCTCTGCTTAAATGGTGTGTTGGTGTGAAACAGCACAGTAAGAGGTATTAGAAATCTTCCCTGGGAGGTTTGTAGGTTGGTTTGATTGACTGTTTTGTTTGCTGCCCATCTCTCTTGCCTGACAGGTGTCACTCAGGCTGTTTTGTTTATTGTGTCTTCTATTCCAGATGCCCCACCCTTGGATCGAGAAGAACTGTTTGTCCAGAAACTGCGGCAGTGCTGTGTGCTTTTTGACTTTGTGACTGATCCACTAAGTGATCTCAAGTACAAGGAGGTGAAGAGAGCCGGCCTTAATGAAATGGTGGAGTACATCACACACAACCGCGACGTGGTCACAGAGTCCATCTACCCCGAAGCTGTCATCATGGTGAGACGGCACAAATATTCCCTAAGCAGACATACATCAATGAATCCCATTTAGGGAATGCGATTATGGCAAAAATCATATCATAAAATCAATTATATCACCGTTACTGTGGTCAGTATATGATTAATTAAGATGATTGGGGTGGGTGATATTACCAAAATCTTTCTTCACTATAGCAATAAATATCAAGTATATTTTGCTGGAAATAAGGTTGCTATGATATCAACATTTTAGATAACAGTAAAATTTCACAATTCTTGATATGAACTAATACTAAGGCTAAGTAATGTAACAAAGTCAACAGTTAACAGAAGAAGCAAATTACAAACAATAGGACAAATACAATAGAAAAAATTACAAATGAAATGCTTTGTTTTACATGTCTAATAGTATAATATTCAGCTAATAGCTTACTACAGAAACTGAATAGAGTAATCAAATGTAAAAAATAAAACTCTGCGTAGTCTTCACTGTATGAATTAAACGTACTTAGATGCTTATTAAAGCTACAAAAGTTATTCAGTCAAGAGCATTGAGTGTTTTCCCTCTGTCTTTTGTTGTTTGATTAACATTGACACAGAGCGCAGCAGGTTTATTAGGCTGCTGTCACTTTAAGACCGAATGCACAGATCTAATATACTGACACACATCCGCTTTTCTCACAACTGTTTGCGTTCACTTAAGTCATAACCGACTGTGTTTACGTGAATACTTGCCAAGCCTGGCATTTTGACACATTTAGGCTGATACACGAAGCCCAAACTTTGTTTGCCTGTGTTCACAGAAAGCTGCCTGGGGACAGCACACACAGACAGCGCGCGAGATCACTTTGTTCGCAATCTCACGAAAGTTTGTCAATTGAATGCATGTAAAGGCTTGCCAGTTTGAACATTTCAAGCGATTTTACACCATCCAAGAACAACAATATGGAAAACATCTCAGTTCAGTGCTCGCGAGCTGTTTTCTGTGAGACAGAGAGCCGAGCCATGTTGTGTCTCTGACAATGCGTGAGCCCTGAAGCCAGATCACTTCCTCACGAAAGTTTGTCAATTTTATGTGTTTTAAGGCTTGCCAGTTTAAACATTGAAGCGATTTTAGACCATCGGATGTGTATCATTATAATGAACTAATACGCTGATATATTATGGCATACGAACACTCATACAGACAGTAGCTCGCACATCACGTGAAGATCGCGTGCACTGACTGAGAAACATTCAGGAGCGCAGAAACTCCTTGTCACCGCTGTCCTGTGATTCATCACTAAAGTAGCTTAGAAACTCAACCGTTATAGCGCAGATTTTTCTACTTTTGAAGTAACTACAACACCGCATCACAATTAATAGAGGTATGGTATGACTCATTCACACACGCAATCGCTCTCTCAATGCATTCAAATAAATGTACCTATACTGTGCTAATTTATCTGTATCTGATTTACAACAAACAGAAATCTGTAAGAAATGTTGCGACCCATAAACAGTAACTGCTGAAAGTGAGCTGTTTCCTTTGGCACTTTTTCATTAAAAAAAAAAAAAAAAATCCCACCTTTTAATAGTTGAGCATATTTACAGTACAAACCTTGTCAGTGAACTATGAGGGCAAGAAAAACCAACAGCAACAAAGAAAGCAAAATAATCTTTCATTAATTGTAATCGAGGTAAGATGTTCACTTAATCAAGATTTTCATTTTAGGTCATATCGTCCAGCCCTACTCTTAACCCAGTTTATTGTTTTTGGACTATTATTATGCTGTTCATCGGTTTATCTCCTCCAAAAGTGTAAACATTGAGCCTCCCAGGCACCATCTAAACATTGAGAGCCGTCAATCTCTTTCCAGCTCAACCTATAGCGTGTGTTTGGGGGCGTGGCTGCTGTAGCAGACGGAGCCTGAGGGTGTTTAGCCGCTGTGGGACCATGACTTATCATCTTTTTGTAATTGTTGGAAGCCAAATGGATACTAAAATTTGATTAATCGCACAGCTATATCCCCATTACCTTTTATATATGGTTCCCGTGCATATAAGCAATGTGTGGCTTAGTTCACACCACCCTGTCTTGAGTGGTCAAAACTGAAGCTAAATAAAGTACTGCATTTCAAAAATCACTTTGGCAGAAAGTGAAAATTGCCCCTCTAATTCAGTTTCCATGGAAACATTAATCCTCTTCTACCATTCTGAGATCCCTCAGAATTGCAAACACACTAAGGTGATGCCTAAGCTGCACTGTATCGTGTGACACCCTTCAGGCGAGTCACAAGAACTTGTTCAGAGCGACAAGTGGCATGGAGGACTTAGAGATATTGTATATTAAATCTGAGGCAACCTATAATATAAAAAAAAATTCTCACAGATTTCATGACATTTGGTTTTTGTACCGCAAACACATTTTTTGTGCAGTTGTTGGTCTATAATATACACATGCATGTCAAACATTAGCTTCCACTGTGTTTTTCTTAGTATTTCTTTCCTCCTTACTCACATATATGTTGGTTAGCTGATTCTCATCTGGTCAGAAGATAATAGGACAAAACATGTTGAAAGTGCACACCTCTGCCTATCATGTGACCAATTGACAGAAATGGCTTTTGCCTGACCAATGCCAAGGTGATTACTAGCCAGGCCCAGGATAAAATCTGCTCAAGTGTAAATGTACACCAGGGAATTATGGGTAATTAGCCATCATAAATCAAGGCCCAGACACCTGCGTTTTTCTTTCAGCCATTCATAATTCGGAGAAGAGATCTGCTGTGTCCTGAATAGGGCTCAGCAATACAAAATTATAGTTTTCAGCAATTTAATATACAAATATTTATGTATTTGCCCTGAAATAAAAGAAAATCATTTAAAAGGTTGATTTTCTTTTTTTTCTTTTTTTCCACAGAGTTTTAACTAAATGCAACAATGCAAAGATACTAGGGCTGTCAAAATGAACACGTTAACACATGCGATTTTTATATATATATATTTAACACAATTAACGCAGCATCTGTTTTTCCCCATCATCCTTTGGCTAGCATTACATTATATGATCACGCTCTTTTTCATGCAAATGCTTTTAAACCATTCAAGCGTGATAAGATACAAAAGAGAACGCAGTGCTGTACCTGCGCACGTCTGTGTGACACACACACACACACACTTGTGCGCACAGAAAGCCGCTTCAGACAGCACTTGAGCGGACAAAAACACACAAAATTATGCCAAAATGCCCGTTTTGTCGAGTATCCTCGCAAGCACAGTCTTAAATGAACAAAGATTTGTGAGAAAATGGGATGTGTGTCAGATCCGTGTCATGTGCGGCAGGTCTTAAAGTGACAGCAGCCTAATAAACCTGCTGCTGTCTGTCATTTAAGGATAATCAAAGAACAAAAGAAAAAAAAGAGAAAATCACTCGCTGCTCTTGACTGAATAACTTTTGTAGCTTTAAGTAGTAATCTATTGGTGACACTTTACAATAAGGTTTATTAGTTAACATTAGTTAACTACATTAGTTAACATGAACTACTAATGAACTGCACTTTTAAAGCATTTATTTATCTTTGTTAATGTTAATTTTAACATTTACTAATGCATTATTAAAATCTTGTTAACATTAGTTAATGCACTGTGAACTAACATGAACAAACCACGAACAGCTGTATTTTTATTAACTAACGTTAACAAAGATGAACAAATACAGTAACAAATGTATTACTCATGGTTAGTTTGTTAACAAATGTTAACTAATACAACCTTATTGTAAAGTGTTACCAATCTATTTTTAATTTATATTGAATTTAAGTGTTTGATTACTTGATTCGGTTTCTGTTAGACCTACCTGAAAATCTTAACGCTCTGTTTACAATGTTTTTGTTATTTTTGACCCATGTAACAATAACTTTTGTGCATTTTGACTGGGCAAGTAAAAATCTGAACTAGTCTGACTCGGCCAATAGAAAAAATTGAGCCCCGATATATTGAAGGGCACAGCTAAATGTGACATTTATTATAATGGGTTTATGTAAAGATTGTTTTAAGTTCACTTAAATTAAAAGTTGTTGTATTTTTTTTAAAGCCTAATAAATGTTAAAATGTATAGCTTTCATTATATTGTAATGCTGAATGGCTATAATTAATGGCTAAAATTGAGAAACAAATCTATTTCATAGAGCCATCAGTAGCAGTATTGGTATCAGTTATTCATCAAAAGATGAATACATTCAATACATTTTTTAAAAGCTGCTCTCTTAATTTGGAGGTTAAATGTTAAATTATTACAATATAAAAATATATTAAACTTTATTAGGTGCGATTAATTGCAATTAATTACAGAAAAATGTGTGATTTATTTAGTTCATTTCTTTTAATCGATTGACAGCACTAAAAGATACATTTAATACACAGCAATATCTACATACATAAACGTGCACTGAAATACTATTCGCACAGCCTTTAGGAAAATTAATGCCAAATAAAAGTGCGTTAAAGTCATTGTGATACATTGTGATTATCTAAAAATTATCTGGTATATATTGTGAACATTATATCAGCAAGCCCTGTTTCTAATCATAAATCTTGCGACTGTATTGTAAGACAACCCCAATCATAAATCTCAAACCTCTTAGCTTTCAGATGCACATTGTCCCCTCGTGTTCCCCATCCTCTCATGCTCATTAGACTCTCATGTCCCGCTCTCCCGTCTCAGTGTGAGGTGTCAGTGAGAGTGTCTCGCCCCTCCCTCTCCTGTCTGGAGGTCTGAGTCGACTCTCGTCTGAGGCTGTGGTCGAAACATTGCGTCATCTTGACAGAGAACGCTGTGCCGCCCCTCTGCAGTAGTAACACTCATTTCCTTCCTCTCAGCCATTTTGGGACACAAGTGATAAGCAGTATCTTACCACTTGTCACTTCAGAGGGAGTTGATATTTGAGGTCATACATATTTAATGCCTTGGATTCATAATGAGAGCTAAAGAAGGATGACATTTCAGTGTTGTAGTTTGTGGATAACTGTGTGAGGTGAGGTTTTTAGAGCTGATTTTTTTAGTGCAAACATTGTGAAAGTTACAGACAGTTTCAAGAGAGGTATATTAGAAAATACCAAATGCTTTCTTATTAAATGGATAGTTCTGACTCTTAACTCTGATTGGACAGGTAATGTTCAAAGTCACTGTAAAATGCCAGTGCACACCTGTCACCATATTCTCTGTATTAATGCACCAAAATGCTTGCCAATTGTTTGGCTAAAGTTATACGAACTATAGATTACTTTGTGGAAGAATTTATTATTATGATTATTAATTAGCATAATTAAATGTAACTTTTTCTCTTTTTTTTTTTTGAGCTCGTGGCTCAGATTTAGCATTGACATGTTTTATTTCTGGTGATGTTCACACAGAATGCAAGACAGAACACATACAACTAAAACGCAACACAGGAATTCAAAGGAGAACTTTTCATTTGGCAATGTCCTATAAAACGAAAACAGACATTTGAATGTGTGGAATATAACAGCAAAAGCAACAGCACGAGTGCCTCTCATGAGGAGTTTGGTGGACTTTAGAGAGGTTTGGGAACATTTATAATGCTTATTGAAAACACTATTATAAATTAAACTCCAACATGGAAGTTTTGGCTCTACGAGTCAGATTTCTTTGTGAAGAAATTAAAACATAAATTCAAAAATATAATTTGTATAACAATATTCCAGTTTAGCAATAGTAATAATTTTTTTGTAAACTGTAAATAAGTAATACAATAGAAAAGCCCCTGCAATAACGACGCATCCACACAATAATACTACTGCTTGCTTGGTTCTAATACTACTTGGTGTTGTGATACTTTCACAAAAAAGGTATTGTGACAAAAAGGTATTGCGGTTTATTATAGTACTTTTAGTGTATTCTTAGAATGGACAGTTTCTCTGTTTGTGTAATGACAGATAATGTGTTTCTCTTTTCAGTTTTCTGGAAACTTGTTCAGGACTCTGCCACCCTCTTCCAATCCTACGGGAGCAGAGTTTGACCCTGAAGAGGATGAACCCACTCTGGAGGCCGCTTGGCCCCACCTGCAGGTGTGTGTGGAGCTTCATATTATCATAACCCTAATTGTCAACCCAGTCCAGTATTTAGTTTGCAATATAAGTATTCTAAAATCAGCTCTAAAAGCCCTGTCATTTTTAATCAAAATCTATGTAATAGGGCTGCACAATAATGGTTAAACTAATACTCAGTCAAAAACCATAATCGTGACTAATATTCAGATATACCAGAGAAAGATAAATTATCTTTAAGATATATGTATATACACAGTACCGGTCAAAAGTTTGGAAACATTACTATTTTTAATGTTTTTGAAAGAAGTCTCTTATTCTCATCAAGCCTGCATTTATTTGATCAAAAATACAGAAAAAAACTGTAATATTGTGAAATATTATTACAATTTAAAATAAAGGTTTTCTATTTTAATATACTTTTAAAATATAATTTATTCCTGTGATCAAAGCTGAATTTCCATCAGCCATTACTCCAGTCTTCCGTGTCACATGACCCTTTTAGAAATCATTCTGATATGCTGGTTTATCATCAATGTTGGAAACAGTTGTGCTGCTTAATATTTTTTTGTAAACTGATACTTTTTCAGGATTCATTGATAAATAAAAAAAAAAAGTTAAAAAGAACAGCATTTATTCAAAATAGAAATATTTTTACTATCTTTACTATCACTTTTTATCAATTTAACACATTCATGCTGAATAAAAATATTAATTTCCTTCAAAAGAGATACACATCCTTTCCAACATTGATAATAAATTGGCATATTAGAATAATTTTCTGTAGCACAGAGGTTGCATAAGTGCATTTATTTACCAACCATGACACCAAACAATATGGTCGAGATTCATGTTTGTATTTATTACAGTTTGTCACAGAGAAGTTTCACTCGCAGATTTAATAGCAGCAAATCACACACGTGGCCTCATGAAGGAACAAAGACTGGCTGTATGACACTTTCATTCGAGCAGAATTTCATAATGGACATCGCTAAACTTCAACATATATGTTTGTCGGTGTTTTGCGCTCTTTTGCAGCCCAGAGAGAGTGTGTGCACATGGTTGCCATGTTGGGAAGATTAAGTAAAGCATTATACAGAAAACGTATCCTTTTAAGAGAAAAGCTCAGTTTGGGGGATTTATACTGTTGAAATCTGGCAGCCCGGTAAGCAGGAAAGATAGTGAAGGCTCGTTACCAATGCAAGTTAACGGAAATGTCAAATTGTCAATGTTCTCAGGATGGTTATTTTTAATTAATCGAGAGAAGCAGATATAGTTATCACGATTAAAATGCGATTAATCGTGCAGCCCTATAGTGTATGTTAAATGTTGGTTGTTCTTGGTGGTTGCCCATTCATTTGCCTATTTACATTGTTATGCTGTGCAAATTTAAGACCTGAAAACTGCTTTAGTTTGGCCAAATTCAAAGGCAGCATCACATGTGTCCTTTGCAGTGAATTTCATATATTTCCCTGAGCTCAATGCAATGCATATCTGAGATAGAAGAAGCAAAAGAATGTGGAATATAAAAAATATCTGTGACAAGCAGGGCAGACGAGAGCAGTGAGAGCCTCGCGCCGCTCTCTCACGGCTCTCGCCCGCCCTGCTTGTCAAAATATCATTCAGTAAAAAATAGTGTGGGTAAATACATTATTTTAGTGTTATCATTTTTATGCTTCTCAAGTATGAAGTTGTCAGCTTTAGCACTATGTTAAAGTCAAAATCAAAATTTGTGTGGGTCACAGAGTTTCTGCCTATGTAGAGCGTTGCATTCCAGTCACTTCTGAGGTTCCCTGACAGCTCAATTGCAGCGAGGCAGCTCAGTAGGTTTTGGAACAAAATGTCTGTCTCAAATGATTAAAAAAATCTATTTTAACAAGAACTGACAGCATGTATTGTTCTGGTGGCAAAGAGGACCTGACAGATACATTCTTCATATATTAATCTTTGTTATATAAAGTATTTATATAATATTATATATATTAAATATAATATATTAAATATTTCTCTCCCTTTCTTTGTCCCTTCTTCAGCTGGTTTATGAATTCTTCTTAAGATTCCTGGAGTCACCTGATTTCCAGCCCAATGTTGCCAAAAAATACATCGACCAAAAGTTTGTAATGTCGGTGAGTGTCTTTTCTTCTGACCTATATCTGCATCATGGATTGTCCTCATCAGCACATTCCACAGAGGAATATACACACTCCCTCTGTTGTAAGTGTCAGTAAGGAAACTAAGGCCAGCTGCTTTTAAAGGTTTTACGAGCGTGTTGCAGTAAAGTGTTTAGCACTTGCCTGTGTAGAATACTAAGTCGATTTTAAAGCAAGGGTATATCACTATTCCAACATCTCTTTGTGCTAGGTATTTCCCGATCCAGTTTTTGTGGCTCTGATCCGAGTCATTGAATACAGAGTATCTTCAGAGTCCTGATCCAATACTTGTATTTTCCTAGTGCTTGGTGCACAATTCAAGCACATTAAAGTTATTAAAATCAATCCTATATACAGGGCAATGCAGAGAGTTTCTCTGGGGCAGGGGCTCAACTGTAAAAATGGGGCATCCATCACTATGGAATAATACCAATATAACAACTACTACAGTAAATAAATAACTACTATAGTAAATAAAATAATATAATCAAACTATAAGAAATAGCACAAATAAACAACAGAACAAAAATAACAATGTCTCATATAGTCTGACGGCAGATAAAAATAAACAGCAAATAAATGACTTTTGAGTGATTCATTTAACCTTCTGGTACTGATTGCGTGTCCATCAAAAATGACCAAAATTTTCTTTCAAATTTCATTTGTTTCAAATGATTGTACTATATTTTATTTCGATAATGTTTTTTTATGAAATATTTTGTATTTTTAGGGGATTTTATGGTACATAATTATACAGTGGGGAGAACAAGTATTTGATACACTGCCGATTTTGCATGTTTTCCTACTTACAAAGCATGTAGAAGTCTGTAATTTTTATCATAGGTACACTTCAACTGTGAGAGACGGAATCTAAAACAAAAATCCAGAAAATCACATTGTATGATTTTTAAATAATTAATTAGCATTTTATTGCATGACATAAGTATTTGATCACCTACCAACCAGTAAGAATTCCGGCTCTAACAGACCTGTTAGTTTTTCTTTAAGAAGCCCTCCTGTTCTCCACTCATTACCTGTATTAACTGCACCTGTTTGAACTCGTTACCTGTATAAGACACCTGTCCACACACTCAATCAAACAGACTCCAGCCTCTCCACAATGGCCAAGACCAGAGAGCTGTGTAAGGACATCAGGGAGAAAATTGTAGACCTGCACAAGGCTGGGATGGGCTACAGGACAATAGGCAAGCAGCTTGGTGAGAAGGCAACAACTGTTGGCGCAATTATTAGAAAACGGAAGAAGTTCAAGATGACGGTCAATCTCCCTCGGTCTGGGGCACCATGCAAGATCTCACCTCGTGGGGCATCAATGATCATGAGGAAGGTGAGGGATCAGCCCAGAACTACACGGCAGGACCTGGTCAATGACCTGAAGAGAGCTGGGACCACAGTCTCAAAGAAAACCATTAGTAACACACTACGCCGTCATGGATTAAAATCCTGCAGCTCACGCAAGGTACTCCTGCTCAAGCCAGCGCATGTCCAGGCCCATCTGAAGTTTGCCAATGACCGTCTGGATGATCCAGAGGAGGAATGGGAGAAGGTCATGTGGTCTGATGAGACAAAAATAGAGCTTTTTGGTCTAAACTCCACTCGCCGTGTTTGGAGGAAGAAGAAGGATGAGTACAACCCCAAGAACACCATCCCAACCGTGAAGCATGGAGGTGGAAACATCATTCTTTGGGGATGCTTTTCTGCAAAGAAGACAGGACGACTGCACCGTATTGAGGGGAGGATGGATGGGGCCATGTATTGCAAGATCTTGGCCAACAACCTCCTTCCCTCAGTAAGAGCATTGAAGATGGGTCGTGGCTGGGTCTTCCAGCATGACAACGACCCGAAACACACAGCCAGGGCAACTAAGGAGTGGATCCGTAAGAAGCATCTCAAGGTCCTGGAGTGTGCCTAGCCAGTCTCCAGACCTGAACCCAATAGAAAATCTTTGGAGGGAGCTGAAAGTCCGTATTGCCCAGCGACAGCCCCGAAATCTGAAGGATCTGGAGAAGGTCTGTATGGAGGAGTGGGCCAAAATCCCTGCTGCAGTGTGTGCAAACCTGGTCAAGAACTACAGGAAACGTATGATCTCTGTAATTGCAAACAAAGGTTTCTGTACCAAATATTAAGTTCTGCTTTTCTGATGTATCAAATACTTATGTAATAAAATGCAAATTAATTACTTAAAAATCATACAATGTGATTTTCTGGATTTTTGTTTTAGATTCCGTCACTCACAGTTGAAGAGTACCTATGATAAAAATTACAGACTTCTACATGCTTTGTAAGTGGGCAAACCTGCAAAATCAGCAGTGTATCAAATACTTGTTCTCCCCACTGTATTTATGCAGTATTTATAATCCATTTATTCACTTTTTGAACATGGATCTGAAAATGAAATTTCCATCTCAAAAAATGAGCTTTTTAGTAAGATTTTGTTTGGGTGCAGTACCAAACGTTTCCAATAGATGAACTTCGTTTCTCATTCATTTCCAATGCGGTCATTTTTGACCGCGAACAATACGAGTGTGACTATTTTTTTCAGGACCATTTAACATTTTTGAATCATGTCAATATTTTTTTGTGCATTCACACAGCAAGTGGTAAAACCTTTTCCAAGTTTCATATCATTCTGATGAAATAAAAAACTCTAAAAAAAGAAAACGTCAAATTTTGCAGTCAAAAATGACCGAACAGCACCAAAGGGTTAAAAAGTGTGCATGAAATATGCTAAACATGAAAGCTTGAACATGTGTGACGCGCTAGAACAGACCTCCTTGGTTCTCGTGCATCACGCACGCACATTTGAGCTTCTTCATTTCCTTTTAATGGAAAACCCACTTAAAGGTGCATATCGCCACCTACTGCACGACACATCTGTGTGACGGTTGATGTAAAATAAAGGATGGGGCTTAGGATAGCTAATACCGATTAGTTAAAAAAATGCTTAATCGGCCCAGATGCCAATCCTTGAGATCGGCTCGGGACGTCCCTACTTTATGCACAGATTTTTATTATTATTGATGATGTTACTGATATCTGAAGAGCACTGGAGTAGCATTTTGGCTTGATGACGTATCTAAAAAGAAAGCTGGGATTTGTGTTGTTTTTTTAGCAAATATTTTGTAAATATTTAGTCTCATCCACTGACCAGATTGTAAGATGTGAGACGTAAATAAACATAGGCAAGTTTGTATGACATAAAACATACACATTACGACAAAGATATTTTTTAATCTGATTGAGAAAATAGTCGGATTCAGGCATTTACATGTTTTAATTTCTTTCTTTTGATCAGATTGTTTCAGGTCTACACCTGTTTGTTTACAAGTGTTTACAGGAAGGCTTTTCAGTCCAATTGAGCTGTCAATCTGATTATAAACAGGTTATTTGGATGCATGTAAACGTAGCTACTGTGATTGGGTCTCAGAACACCTCTAATGATTGTGCTAATGGATTCAGTTCACATTATTCCTTTTCAGCTTCTGGAGCTTTTTGACAGTGAAGACCCCAGAGAGCGGGACTTCCTAAAAACCATCCTGCACAGGATCTATGGAAAGTTTCTGGGGCTGAGAGCCTACATCCGTCGGCAGATTAACAATATATTCTACAGGCAAGCTGTTCATTTTACTAATCCACATCTGCGTACTGTTCTTTCGGCTATCAAAATGTTCTCATTCATAAACTTTGTAACAGTAGACACAGAAACTGTGAGCTCTGTCTTTGAGTCAGCCGAGCTTGTATTTGTGAGAAAAGGTGAGACAGGCATCTCTTCCAGAATCATCCATTGAGTCGATGTCCTTGGTCTTGCACTGTAGGTTTATATACGAGACGGAGCATCACAATGGAATTGCGGAGCTCTTAGAAATCTTAGGAAGGTGAGTGTGGCCACTATCAGTGTTGCCATGACAAATCTGAGAGGAGGTCTTTCTCTCTTTGCTGAACTGAAAGAACCTGTCTGTCACATGACCAATCTCATGTTCTTCCCACAGCATAATTAATGGCTTTGCCCTGCCACTGAAAGAGGAGCACAAAATGTTTCTCATCAGAGTGCTACTGCCTTTACACAAAGTCAAGTCTCTCAGTGTCTATCACCCACAGGTACGCTTAAGGAGAACTCTCTTCTGAAGATATTTGTTTTGTTGAGGACTTTTATGTAGAAAGGATTGCTTTCACTATAGGGGTGGGTGATTTATATGAAAAAAATTATGCTGTAAAAATTACAGTATACTCAAAACTTTCAGTAATTGCGTTAACCACCGTTAGTTCAAGTCCTAAAATTTGATTGGCTGAGTGGTGTCCCTAGAAAGTTAATCATTTAGTGTAACACTAGGATTTTTCTCTGTTCACTTATTCATTTAAGCTTCTTTTGGGGAGGAAGAAAAATATGCAAACTCAAAATTATGCTGTAGTACTGAATACTGAATGCAAGACTCTGAACAGCACTCTTGCTTGCGTGATTTAAAAAAAAAAAAAAAATATATATATATATTATTTAAAAATACAATTTTATTTGCTTGCATTTAGGGGAAAAAAGTAAAGCTTCTACATTTTAAGTTCAACTTAAGTGCTGTTACTCTGCAGCATATTGGAGAACTTTTTGGCAGCTAATGGTTATTCCAGATGTTATTTAACAATTTGAGGTAATGCATACAGTTCAAAAATTTATCTTCATGTTTGACATTGGAACAAGGGCAAGTAGGCAGGGTTCCCACGCTTCTTGAAAGTACCTACATGGATTTAAGGCTTGGAAAGTCTTTGATAACAAACATACCCCTTTTCCACCAGCATGAACCGGGTGCTAGTTCAGAGCTAGTGCTATTGCCGCATCGGAGTTGGTTAGACTGACGAGCCTTCTAAGAACCAGTTTGCCTTTCCACGGGCTAGAGAGCCACCACAGAGCCAGGTCTTACGTCACTGTATACGTCTCATATTTCTTAGCAACGCTAGCGAGGCAGCGGGAAACACAAACACACTAGGCTTGTTTGAGATGTATTGGCGCTGCGCAGACCGATCAGCGTATGACATCAAAATATCATCAAGAGCGATTCAAAAGCATAAGGAGTCATATACTCTCTAAACGCTCTCGCGGTACTTTGATGTCTTACGCCGATCAGTCTGCGCAGCGCCGATGCATCTTGAACAAGCCTTCCATCAACAATGGCGAACATTACGTTACTATTGATGCACATGGCTTTTGCGAAACTACATCGGCATCCAAACACGGCGAATCCAACGCATTCGTGCAGCTCGCCATAATTTGTATAGACGGAGATTACAATCAAGCTGCTATTAGCTCGATTAGCTGCTAATTCAAAAATGGCGGTCACAAGTTTGTGTATGTCTTGTTGGTCACGGTAACCCCGCCCCCAGCCCCTGACGCAAGCGGTTCTTACTTCTAGACCAGCAATGTTTTGGTGCTACTTAAGAACCACTTTTCCTGGTTCAGAGCTGGTGCTTTGGGTGTCGAAAGACAAAGAACCGATTTGAAACTAGGCTCTGGCTCCGAACCAGCACTCAAACTGCCTTGGTTGAAAAAGGGTAACATAGGTCTTTAAAGTGCTTGAATTAAACTTAAACGAAATTTTGTTAGAGTAGAATGGTGCTATTACAAAAATTGGCCTTTATGCGCTGCAAAATCCAGAACAAAACAGCGCTACTGATTGGGAGGAAAGCGGGGGAAAAAAGTGCCGTGAGCGCATGGATCGTGATCACGCGCAGACAGCCCTGCATGATAAACGCGTGAGAAACGTTGAGCTGTTTAACTAGCTCAGTGCCATGGAAGTGAAAATTCAATGATGTTTGGCTCAGTTTTGAGCTACATAAAAATTGGCTAATCAAAGTTTCAACGAATAATGGCTAATAAAGTAGTGTTTATTAGGTAAAGTAGTGTTTTCGCAGCGTGGCTTTGTTTACAGAGGTAACCGGGGAAACAAATAGAGTTCTGCTGTTTCAAAAGCGCCATCTACTGTCAGAGATTGAAATTGCATTTTCATTCAGAGTGTCCCCCATTTTTGTTCCGACCAATGCGAAGCTCGATATGGTATCTAGAATATTATATACAGTCATATTTTAAATTAATATTTATAATCATTAGTAATTTTGACCATTTTCTTTAAAGGCTGAAATGTGGTTTGTATAAATATATATTTTTTTAAATATATATTTTTATAAAAATAGAAAAAAAAGTCGGCACACCAAAGCTCCAAAATATGCAAAAAGTTTTAATAGTGGACTCACACATGGGTTACGTTTCAAGCAACACAGGCTCTTCGTCAGGACAGTGCTTGAAACGTAACCCATGTAACCTCTCTCTCGCTGGTGTTCATGAAAGAGTAGGAAAGCTTTACAGCAACTAAAGGGGCTTGGTTTAGTTCCACACCATGAGGATGCACCTTTTTTTCTAATAAGCTCTTGCATTTTCTCCTTCACAGTGACATTTGAAAGTGGTCAAAACGCCCATGAATTTCCGGTTTAGTGCTTCATCCAGCATATCGCCCACCCCTGCCTTACTGTATCCATAGTCTATACTTTACAGATTAAGTATTAGAGGTTATGATGTTTTGCACAATGTATTAACAGAATGAGGAATAGCAGTGGCTCAATGTTAGTCATCCTATTGTGTTCTTTTTGGAAAAAAAGTAATTTCCTGTGCTTTCAGCTGGCCTACTGTGTGGTGCAGTTTTTGGAAAAGGACAGCAGCCTCACTGAACCTGTAAGATTTACAGCATTGGCAACTGCACCGTTTCCTGTCACTATTATTAACATTTCTTTCAAGTTTTTTTCTGTATGAATTCTTTATTCATGGTGAACTGGTGCAAAGATGACTATCTCAGCTATTTTCCTTCCTCTTCTGCATCAGGTGATTATGGGCCTGCTGAAGTTCTGGCCCAAGACCCACAGTCCTAAGGAGGTGATGTTTCTGAACGAGCTGGAGGAAATCTTGGATGTCATTGAGCCCTCAGAGTTTGTGAAAGTTATGGAGCCTCTGTTTAGACAGCTGGCCAAGTGTGTATCAAGTCCGCACTTCCAGGTATGAAAGCATTGATCTCATTCCATCACTGAACATTGGGCATCATTTACATAATCGTTTACATATTGTCAATGTCGGGCAGAAACCTTGTATCTTCTTATTTCATCATTTTTATTTTCGGAAATCATTACTATTGGTCACCCTTTTACGTCTGTCTGTGGGTTTTGGAAATATTTAACCAATTAAAAGTATTAAGAGCTTGTGACCTAAACCTCAATTAGATCCTCAATAACCTCATAACTCCACCCGCCTCTATCGTAAATGAAATGCTGCACGCAGTTTGGACCGTCTCTGCTTGGTTTGCAATGCAAGAGTAAGTAAAGAACTGGTAGTTTAACCCTCTGGAGTCTGAGCTGTTTTAGGGCCCTTTAGAAGTTTTGACATGCTCTGACATTTGTGCTTTTTTCAGTTGCTTATAAACACATTAATGGCAAAAGTGTAATACACTGTATTCAGCACAAACTGGGCTACCATAATATGTGAGCAACATGTATGTACATGCTTGTATTTTTGAGAGAATAATGTGTATGCGTGATTTTTGAAAAAACTAAAATTTTTGTTTTAAAATTAAGGCCTCAAAACACACAATAGACGTGTGTCCACAAGACTTTAGACTAATGGGTGTTGTTGCCTAGAGTTTTTGCTTCAAACTGATGTGAGAATCATTGTGCCTACTTATTCCCACAACACAATATATTGATTTAAATATTGTAAGACACTTTTTCTTTACAAAGGCCGTATGCGAAGAGGCGTGAATGATCATGAATAATGCTGTGATTCACACCTGAGAGAACAAAAGAACTCATAATGAGCCGCATAATGAGCTGCATAATGAATGAGCCTCAGGTATGTGACTGAGAGCTAAGCAACAGGACAAAGGAAATATATTTTGTTGTAGTTTATTTAGAATATAGTCAACAAAGGCACATTACAGAGGCCTATTATATTTTAAATTATCAAAAGATTTGACTACACTGCAAAAAATGCTCTTCTTATTTAGTATTTTTTTCTTGTTTCCAGTCCAAATATCTAAAAATTCTTAAATCAAGATTCATTTACTAGATAAGTAAAATTTTCTATGGTGTAAGAAAAATAATCTTGTTTCTGTTTGGGACAGACACAAGAAACAAGATTTCAATCAGAAACAAGATTATTTTTCTTCCCCATTGGCAGATAATTTTGCATGTTTTAAGCAAACACTCACTTCATTTTGATTTTACTTTCAACAAAACAAGAAAAAATATCTTATGTCATTTTACTTATCTAGTAAACGTAAAATTTTTTTTTTAAATAAGTCTCATGCTAAAAAAACAGTAATATTGTGACACTGAACACAATTCAGTATTCAGTAAATACAAATAACTGAATAATTGGTAATGATGAATGTTATAAGTAAAATATTTGGGATTTAAATGCAATGCAATTGTGATTTCAAAGAGTATAGGGTGAATTCAGGTTGACTGGGACACTTTTTCCCCAGTCATTTCAATGGCAAACATTTTCTGAATCATTTGATTTTGTAAACTATCCGATACACACAATACTCAAATATCATTTCAAAGCGTTGGTTCATTTATGAGACATGCGTGCAATGCATGATCACGCCAGCGCTACGGCTATTGTCTGCTATGCTATCTTATTAAATAAGAAGCAAATATATTAAAAACATTGATTAAAATTAAGATACAATTTATACAAAACGAAATTCACTTTAAATAAAGGCTTTCTACAAAACAAAACTTAATGAAGTGGTCAAAATAATTTCTGACAAACTCCATGTCTTCTGATATATTGCGCATCAAATGATGTGTCCTTTTATTACTCGTGCTGTTCACTTTTCACAATCAACATATATTAAATTAAAAAATACCATTAGCCTATAATATTTAAACATCAATATGAAACAAAATACGTGTTACTGGTACTATATTTATAGCATCTGAGCAGACATTTGCTAATAAAAGCTGTATTGATGTGACACTAGGCTATTTTACAGTAAACACTTCATAATCTGTCCAAAACAGGCCAAAGAAATCTTGTCTAAACAGTCTTATGTCTATGACGTTTTATGTTGCAGCAGTCTTTTATACAGGTAATGAGTTCAAACAGGTGCAGTTAATACAGGTAATGAGTGGAGAACAGGAGGGCTTCTTAAAGAAAAACTAACAGGTCTGTGAGAGCCGGAATTCTTACTGGTTGTTAGGTGATCAAGTACTTATGTCATGCAATAAAATGCAAATTATTTATTTAAAAATCATACAATGTGATTTTCTGGATTTTTGTTTTAGATTCCGTCTCTCACAGTTGAAGAGTACCTATGATAAAAATTACAGACCTCTACATGCTTTGTAAGTGGGCAAACCTGCAAAATCGGCAGTGTATCAAATACTTGTTCTCTCCACTGTATCTGTATGGCTACAAATGACGAAGTATAGTGAGTTGTTTCCACTGTCATGAGGAAAAAATCCATCAGAACACGTCGGGGCCTTCGTCAGCCTAGTTTCATATTTAGGCTATGTTTAAATATTAGCCTATAATATTATTTTTTTTAAATTTCATACATGTTGATTATGAAAAGTGAACAGCACGAGTAAGATGACATGGAGTGGGTCATTTTGATCACTTCATTGTGTTTTGTTTGTTTTGTAGAAAGTCTTTCTTTAAAGTGAATTTCGTTTTGTATAAATTGTATTTTAATTTCGATCAATGTTTCATCAACTAATTGCCTGTATATTTAATAAATAAGAAGCAAACCAAGATCGTCGGGAATGGATTGACGTGCGTAATGTACCCACTGGCCTGTTTCCGCGGCCTTTGAGTAAGACTGAAACTATAGCGTCTTTCTGTTTTTAATACATTTCTTGAATATATGTCTTAATTACAGTAGGCCTATAGTTATGATATTTGTGGCTGCACCGGGGTCCGTCATTACTAGGTTAAAGTTACGCCACTGAGGCTAATCATGAGCGGTCCATGGCACCAAAAAGTTTGAGAAATTTTTATTTAGATGAAGGCTATCTGTTATGAACTGTACGCTACATCAATAAATTACAACAATTTTGTGCTATGGGCACTGCCGTTGATACAGACAGTGGAAGATAGTCTATTTTATGCTGAGCTTGCTTCTGCTTTTCAAACATGGAAGTGTGACAAAGGCACATAGGCTAGCCTATATAAATTCTCTAATGTGGATAAAGGCATATTTTGTACACATCACTATACAACACATGTCCTTATTAGGAGAAAATTTGTTTTAACAAGAAAAATGTCGTTTTAACGACATAACATCTCATTATTACGAGAAAAGATGTTGTTAAAACGAAATAACATCTCGTTATTATGACATAATTGAGTGGAAAAAATATGTATGTGGCAGCAATGCGTCACGGTAATATCAAATATGGGACTCGAATATGGGACTATGACTCCTGTCCATCGTCATGTGAACACCGATCAGGACATCTGCAACTTTTAAACCGTCTAGACTGCGCTCTACTCGTCCCTGACAGCTGCTGAAAGAGGTTTGAATCAACGATTAATCAGTTTTGACTGTGCTAAGTGCGTTATGTTCTATGTACTTCACGACGTAACGTTACTATAGTTCTGTCAAAGCGCAACACAAAGGTAAGCGCATCGTTGTTAATTTTTTTGTTTGGATTATCGTACAGTATCAATGAATGACGCATGTTGGCAGTGGTGTGTGCATTAACGTGTGTGAAATGTCTGCTAATTACGTTGTTTTTTCCAATCTCTTATATTGGTACTTTTTTTGCACTTAAATTGGCTTATTCTTACTGTTGACATTGAAAATGATGTTTTTCTGAGGGATAAGTCCATTAATTTCTTGATTGCCGTTTTGACAGTTTCCACCTGGACATTTTAGTCATAGTTGCTAATTCTCTTTAATGTATTTGCCCTGTTTTGATCCATTTTCCTGGGATTTTTTTTGTTTGTCATCAACATTTTTTTTGCGCTCTCCAACACACAAGAAGATACATTCAGTGTTTCCCATTAATGACCCTGTGCCGCCACTGTTTCACAATGAACCGAAAATGTAAAACATAGCCCAACATAAAAGGTCTCTAATGTTGTATTTTGTGTTTATGCCTTTATAAAACAGCAAAAGACAGTGATTTAATTAAGGTAGTCTGTTTGTGCTGCGCACACTTTGCTCACACGATCAGCTGGTGAATCGGGTGTTTTCTCCAAAATAAAAGCTCAAGGGTTTATCTCTTGCAAGTGAAGAAATTAGGATGAAAGTATTGCAATTTCCCTATATTGTAGTGTAAAGTAAAACATACTTATGAAATATCAATTTTCATTTATTTTACAGTGCATTTGTTTTACAATATATGGATATTACTGTAATAGGAATAATTCTATAAATTATTATATTATATTATACACTCACCTAAAGGATTATTAGGAACACCATACTAATACTGTGTTTGACCCCCTTTCGCCTTCAGAACTGCCTTAATTCTACGTGGCATTGATTCAACAAGGTGCTGAAAGCATTCTTTAGAAATGTTGGCCCATATTGATAGGATAGCATCTTGCAGTTGATGGAGATTTGTGGGATGCACATCCAGGGCACGAAACTCCCGTTCCACCACATCCCAAAGATGCTCTATTGGGTTGAGATCTGGTGACTGTGGGGGCCATTTTAGTACAGTGAACTCATTGTCATGTTCAAGAAACCAATTTGAAATGATTCAAGCTTTGTGACATGGTGCATTATCCTGCTGGAAGTAGCCATCAGAGGATGGGTACATGGTGGTCATAAAGGGATGGACATGGTCAGAAACAATGCTCAGGTAGGCCGTGGCATTTAAACGATGCCCAATTGGCACTAAGGGGCCTAAAGTGTGCCAAGAAAACATCCCCCACACCATTACACCACCACCACCAGCCTGCACAGTGGTAACAAGGCATGATGGATCCATGTTCTCATTCTGTTTACGCCAAATTCTGACTCTACCATCTGAATGTCTCAACAGAAATCGAGACTCATCAGACCAGGCAACATTTTTCCTGTCCAATTTTGGTGAGCTCGTGCAAATTGTAGCCTCTTTTTCCTATTTGTAGTGGAGATGAGTGGTACCCGGTGGGGTCTTCTGCTGTTGTAGCCCATCCGCCTCAAGGTTGTGCGTGTTGTGGCTTCACAAATGCTTTGCTGCATACCTCGGTTGTAACGAGTGGTTATTTCAGTCAAAGTTGCTCTTCTATCAGCTTGAATCAGTCGGCCCATTCTCCTCTGACCTCTAGCATCAACAAGGCATTTTCGCCCACAGGACTGCCGCATACTGGATGTTTTTCCCTTTTCACACCATTCTTTGTAAACTCTAGAAATGGTTGTGCGTGAAAATCCCAGTAACTGAGCAGATTGTGAAATACTCAGACCGGCCCGTCTGGCACCAACAACCATGCCACGCTCAAAATTGCTTAAATCACCTTTCTTTCCCATTCTGACATTCAGTTTGGAGTTCAGGAGATTGTCTTGACCAGGACCACACCCCTAAATGCATTGAAGCAACTGCCATGTGATTGGTTGATTAGATAATTGCATTAATGAGAAATTGAACAGGTGTTCCTAATAATCCTTTAGGTGAGTGTATTATTGTAATAATTGTTTGGCATCTTAAAACACCAGTGTCAGTGTAATATAGACTGAGACTGTATATCACAACTAAAAAGATCTTTGAGCCCTCTTTAATGTCCAGGTACATTCAATGCTTTTTCTTTGATCAATTTGCACTCTGTACATGGGTTGAAGCTCTTAATTTTGAGCTCTCAAAGTGCACCAGATTGATGCATTTAACCTTAAACTCTACAAAATTTTCTTCCGGGGGGGCATCCCCCCAGCCCCCTTAGATGGACAGATGTCCACCCAACATAGCTGTACAAAATCCTGTGGGAAAAACTGATGATTTTAGGAACTTTACTCCAGCCTAGTACAACAACGTTCCTCAAAGTCAGTAAAGCTGTTAAAGCCAAATTAAAATGTCATTGGACAAACTATATTTGGGCTAAGCCCAGAATATTTACAATGTCTGGCTCCACCCCTGGCAGATACATTATTTAGTTTAAAGAAAAATAATTTTCAAATACTGTTGTTTTTTCTTTTGTTTGCCAAATAACCATATTTGTCCACCCCGTGGAAAAAGGTTCAGGCGCAGGATTTTTTTTTTTTTTGCTTTAACCCCTGTATGTATGTATATATGTGTGTGTATATATGTATGTGTGTGTGTGTGTGTGTATGTGTGTGTGTGTGTGTGTATGTGTGTATGTATATATATATATATATATATATATATATATATATATATATATATATATATATATATATATATAATGGCTAATGTTTTATGTATTCGAGGAGCAAAGAAGAGAGTCTTAGTCTAGCATTAGAGATGCACGATATATCAGCCACCATATCGGTATTGGCCGATATATGTTCATGTTTAATGTTATCGTTATCGGCCTGATAAGAAAAATTGGCTGATATCTTAAAGCTGATAAATTATGGATTTATTTGCGGGTCAAAAACCTTGCAACTCCATTTGAGCTTCATTTTGGTAAAATGTTCATAACATAATGACATATGCAAGTGTCTGAAACCTATAATAAAGACACATTATTAACTTTGATAATGTTTTTTTTTTTCCATTTCTTCAAAAGTAGCGTTTTTGGTGATACAAGGTTTCCGCCGTCATCAAAGATGTGCAATAATATAAAAAGATAGAACTAGCATATGCATGTGGAGTTTTGTAACATGTCTGTAATGTCATGTGTGTTCCAGGTTGCTGAAAGAGCATTGTATTACTGGAACAATGAGTACATCATGAGCCTGATCAGCGACAATGCCGCCAAGATCCTCCCCATCATGTTTCCCGCTCTCTACAAGAACTCCAAGAGCCACTGGAACAAGTACAGCCACACTTTGACAGATTGTGTACATTCACAATCTGTTTTTTCCATTAGGATATACACCGATCAGGCATAACATTTATGACCACCTTCCTAATATTGTGTTGGTCCCCCTTTTGCTGCCAAAACAGCCCTGACCTGTCGAGGCATGGACTCCACTAGACCCCTGAAGGTGTGCTGTGGTATCTGGCACCAAGATGTTAGCAGCAGATCCTTTAAGTCCTGTAAGTTGCGAGATGGGGCCTCCATGGATCGGACTTGTTTGTTCAGCACATCCCACAGATGCTCGATTGGATTGAGATCTGGGGAATTTTGGAGGCCAACTCAATACCTCAAACTCATTGTGCTCCTCAAACCATTCCTGAACCATTTTTGCTTTGTGCCAGGCGCATTATCCTGCTGAAAGAGCCACAGCCACCAGGGAATACCATTTCCATGAAAGGGTGTACATGGTCTGCAACAATGCTTAGGTAGGTGGTACCGTGTCAAAGTAACATCCACATGGATGGCAGGATCCAAGGTTTCCCAGCAGAACATTGCCCAAAGCATCACAATGCCTCCGCCGGCTTGCCTTCTTCCCATAGTGCATCCTGGTGCCATGTGTTCCCCAGGTAAGCAACGCACACGCAAACGGCCATCCACGTGATGTAAAAGAAAACGTGATTCATCAGACCAGGCCACCTTCTTCCATTGCTCACGTGCCCACTGTTGGCGCTTTCGGCGGTGGACAGGGGTCAGCATGGGCACCCTGACTGGTCTGCGGCTATGCAGCCCCATACGCAACAAACTGCGATGCACTGTGTATTCTGACACCTTTCTATCAGAACCAGCATTAACTTCTCGTTAGTAGCTCGTCTGTTTGATCTGACCACACGGGCCAGGCTTCGCTCCCCACGTGCATCAGTGAGCATTGGCAGCCCATGACCCTGTCGCCGGTTCACCACTGTTCCTTCCTTGGACCACTTTTGATAGATACTGACCACTGCAGACCGGGAACACCCCACAAGAGCTGCAGTTTTGGAGATGCTCTGACCCGTCTAGCCATCACAATTTGGCCCTTGTCAAACTCGCTCAAATCCTTATGCTTGCCCATTTTTCCTGCTTCTAACACATCAACTTTGAGGACAAAATGTTCACTTGCTGCCTAATATATCCCACCCACTAACAGGTGCCGTGATTTAAGAGATAATCAGTGTTATTCACTTCACCTGTCAGTGGTCATAATGTTATGCCTGATCAGTGTATCTTCTACAAAAAAACTTTTTTTCTTTCTTATAATGAATGAACACCTGAAGAAAGAAACGTTCTGTTGAAATGTCTGTAGTAATAATGCTGTGTTTTTCTTCCTGCAGGACAATCCATGGGCTTATCTACAATGCTCTAAAGCTCTTTATGGAGATGAACCAGAAGCTGTTTGATGACTGCACTCAGCAGTACAAGGCTGAGAAGCAGAAGTAAGTGAATGGGGGAAGAAACAGAGAATATGAGGGAGCAAAAAGGTGTAAAGATTGTAAAGGATTGTTCTGACACAAATTGTTTGAGAAGGTCTTGTCAGCAGTTGTCATTTACTGTCTCAAATCCTAGTGAACTACAAAGAGAGAGACAGCATTTTGGGCATCGAACATGCCCAGAGATGATGTCTAGGTAGGCAGTTCTCTAGATTTTGAGACCCAGTGACTGTCTTTGTCCTCTAAGCAGAATTACTAAGCAAGTTGGTTTTGTTGAGCTAAGCTTGTGGCAACCATATGCATTCACAAATACATACAAGTTATTTTCTCTGACATATCCTAAACTCTTTGTTTTCCTGTTCTTCCCTAGAGAGAAGTACAAACTTAAGGAACGGGAAGAAATGTGGCATAAAATTGAAGAACTAGCAAAACAGAACCCTCAGGTAAACACCCTCCGCTGTACTCAGTTTTTTTTAATAGAATTTAAAAAAATGGTTTCTAAAGTAACACTGAAGACTGGAGTAATGATTGCTGAAAATTCAGCTTTGCCAGCACGGGAATAAATTGCGAAAATATTAAAACAGATAAGTTATTTTAAATTGTAATATTTCACAATATCACTGTTTTTAATGCATTTTTTACCAAACTAATGCAGCCTCTGACTTTGTAAAAACATGCTTACTGACCCCAAACATTTGAATGGTAGTGTACACAGATACAATCAGATAGGACACAATCAAACTGTCAGTAGCTATGTTTCCATCCAATATTGTGAATTTAAC
Source organism: Coreius guichenoti (assembly GCA_039654105.1). NCBI lineage: Eukaryota > Metazoa > Chordata > Actinopteri > Cypriniformes > Gobionidae > Coreius > Coreius guichenoti. Next base: position 6,488,157 of record CM077179.1, on the reverse strand, counting down.
TTGTGTGCAAAATTTGAATATTGCATAAAACATTGCAAACAAAGCACCGTTTCCATTCAATAATCAATAAGACCATTGGTGCGTCCGAAATCGCGTACTGTCTGAGTAGGTACTACATTTGAATTTGAACTACGTTAAAAAAGTACTTTCTATATAGTATGAATGTGTGTAGTATGAATGTAATCCGGACATACTACATCCGCCATTTTGTCATTATCACATGACCTACCAGTGTCAGTTGCGTCCCTTCACCTCCATTCTTAAATCCTCTCCCGTGGCCTCATGGGATAGTAAAGTGCCCATCGAATGCACACTTCAGAATCTCGCCAGAAGTAGTAGGCCATCCGGAGACTTTTCGCCTACTGTTTTTCGAATACTATGAATTCGGACATGCTACTCTTTTGGCATACTGTTTTTCGTACTATATAGTTGTGAAGTATTCGATTTCGAACGCAGCTCACCTCTGGTTAAATGTTACTAAGAAAAATGGAAGTTGCTGCAGTAGGAAAAGCCTCTGTATATAATAATTTTCGTATATAATAAATTACTTGCGCCTCGAGCGCACAGACGAAGTAAATGCGGTCATGTTATCTTATTTCTGGGGCGGATGCCTGCTTGTTGGGAACGCAGTCTTGTAAGACAGTTCTGGGAGGGAATTATACCGAACCACTTTGACGACAGACTTTGCTCAGGCATTTCAGAACGACCTGGCATTTCAGATGCTGTGCAACGAGATTGGTCCGCTGGTTAGTCCAGTTATGCTGTCCCTTCACGCAAAGTCACATGACTTTTTTGACGCGCATCACAGAGTATATTCGGTAAATGTGTTTCCATTGTGGTTTATGCGAATGTCTTAATATTGGATTAAAAAAATGTATCAGACTCAATTGAGTGCATACGTTTTTATGTGCTTTTTTAGAATGTTACGTGCATCTTGCCGTTTCCATCCAGCAGTTTTTTTTATATGCAATATCCCATAATGCACATAAAAATAGGTGCATGCATGGAACATAGGTAGTGAAGTCATGTTATAGGTGAAAATTAATTGCACGCGCTTTGTGTGCAACTAATTTTTGTATGTATCCTAATTGGAATTAATCAACTCCAGTCTACTCCTGACGGGTGTAATTATCACAACTCATCTCTCTCTGTGCTCTGAGGGCAAACACACAAAGAAGCCACAGTTTAATCAGGATGTGATGAGGGATCCTGTTAATATGTGTTTTTTAACCGCAACTTTTGGATTTTCACAGAGTACAAAGGTTCAGCTGCGGCCCGGTCTGGCTCAGGAGGAGGTGAGTCATTTATTTCTGTTAACGGAATAGTTATTATGCATTCATCTTACTCTTCGGGTTACTTTCATCTTTCCTACCAAGTTCTGTTTAGATGTAGGGTGGGTGGTATGAAAAATTCACAGTTTTTGCTGGAAACTCAACAAAAATGGTTCACATTTTAACCACGCAGTTAAGTCTATTTTTGCATAATCCAGTAAATTTAAACAAGTGATGCTTACTGCAGAACCAAATGACGTCGTGCATCAGCTCTCTGGACCTAATGGGTGGAGCTTAACCTAATTAGGACCTTCAAGCTCCACCCATTATGTCCAAAGACAGGGAGCTGGACGTCAAGCTCCACCTTCGTCTCATCTAATCACATTTTTTTTTTTTTTTAAACTAAGAAAGTTCAGAGCTCATTTTTGGATGAGCCATGTGCAAAGCCTTTGTAAAATAGCTGATAAACACGCACCTTTGACCGCACATCATTTGAATTCTGTATTTATGCCTCAAGTTGTGACAACACCCCTTAATAATATATTTCTTGTTCTCCCATGTAAATAACGTAAAACAGTCCTGCCTAGCTGAGCAGATGTATGTTTAGGTGTGAACTAGCTTCATGTATGTGTAAATGACATGTGTTTGTGTGTATGTGCAGTATATGATGTATAACGAAGGAGGGATGCCATTGTACTCAATGGAGACAGAGACCCCTACAGCCGAGGACATCCAGCTGCTGAAGAAGACTGTGGAATCAGAAGCCTCACAGGTACAATCAAACAAACACTTGTAGATCTTCACAGGAACAAAAGTCTGTACAGTGGATTTGTGGGTATTGACATGCAAGTTTGTTCTAGGGCACGATTGCCAAACTTGTTTCTTAAACGTCAGTGTAGCTAGAGCAATACATGCTCTTTTGGAGCTAATAAGGTACATGATTTTGACAACTTGATGCTGCTTTAATAAATAATATTGGAGAAAAACGACCTGACCCTGACCGACAATATTGCTTTTGGCTGGATACATTTTTAGCTTTAATTTAACCTGTAATCAAACTTTTACACAAATGTTCGGCCTAAATGAAAGGAACTACAGCTAATTTAGATTACAGGTTTGCGTTTCAGTCCAACAGCATCAAATCAGTGTTAATGTATTATATTTAAAGGGATAGTTCCCCAAAAATGAAAATTCTGTCATTAATTCCTCACCCTCATGTTGTTCCAAACCCGTAAGACCTTCGTTCATCTTCAGAACACAAATGAAGATATTTTTGATGAAATCTGAATGATTTCTGTCTCTCCATTGACAGCTATGCAACTGCCACTTTGACGCTTCAAAAAGTTCATAAAGAGATTGTAAAACTAATCCATATGAATTGTAGTTTAGTCTAAATTTTCTGAAGAGACACGATCGCTTTATATGATGAACAGATTGAATTTAGGCTTTTATTACATATAAACATTAATCAGCGAACATAAACAGAAGCTAAACCATACTTGCTTGAACAAACCTCATTGGTTCTTGCTGAAGCTCAAACGTGCTGCGTAACACGAGAATGATCCTCATTGGTTCTTGAGGAAGCTCAAACGTGCTGCGTAACACGAGAATGATCCTCATTGGTTCTTGAGGAAGCTCAAACGTGCTGCGTAACACGAGAATGATCCTCATTGGTTCTTGAGGAAGCTCAAACGTGCTGCGTAACACGAGAATGATCCTCATTGGTTCTTGAGGAAGCTCAAACGTGCTGCGTAACACGAGAATGAACCTCATTGGTTCTTGCTGAAGCTCAAACGTGCTGCGTAACACGAGAATGATCCTCATTGGTTCTTGAGGAAGCTCAAACGTGCTGCGTAACACGAGAATGAACCTCATTGGTTCTTGAGGAAGCTCAAACGTGCTGCGTAACACGAGAATGAACCTCATTGGTTCTTGCGGAAGCTCAAACGTGCTGCGTAACACGAGAATGAAACTCATTGGTTCTTGCGGAAGCTCAAACGTGCTGCGTAACACGAGAATGAACCTCATTGGTTCTTGCGGAAGCTCAAACGTGCTGCGTAACACGAGAATGAACCTCATTGGTTGTTCTTGTAGAAGCTCAAACGTGCTGCGTAACACTAGAATGAACCTCATTGGTTCTCGCACATCAAGCGAACATGCTTGAGCTTCCGTTTACCACAACTGATGTGTGAATTGATGAATACTTATGTGAATAAAAGCCTAAATTCAATCTGTTCATCATATAAAGCAATTGTGTCTCTTCAAAAGAATTTGGACTAAACCGCTCAATTCATATGGATTAGTTTTACAATCTTTTTATGAACTTTTTGAAGCTTCAAAGTGTCAGTTGCGTAGCTGTAAATGGAGGGACAGAAATCGCTGAGATCTCATTGAAAATATATTAATTTGTCTTCCAAAGATGAACGTCTAACGGGTTTGGAACGACATAAGGGTAATTAATCAAATTTAAAAAAATTGGGTAAACTAACCCTTTTATAAATTTGAATTCCATTTTTATCTTTTTCTTTGTACCTATCCACATTGTTATTCCTCTGAGAGACACAATAATAATATATATCACAATATAGTTATTTTTGCTTAAAATATTGTTACAATACCAACATGGTAGATACCATGGAATTTCATGATTCTTTACACCAATTTCAATATCACAGCAAAAAACAATACTTGCCTAACTAACGCCAGTAAAAAGTTCTCAAGCTTGAAGAGTGAGTAATAAAATAAGAACAAAGAAAAAACATTTAAGAGCACTGAATACAACAGAGCCAGGATACAAATGAAATAAACAGTGCTTGAAGTTTTTTTTACATAGGTCTAGTTAAAAGAATAAAAAATATTACAGAAATAGAATAAAGTAATCAAATGTAAAAAAAAACACTGCATAGTCTTTACACGGACACTTATTAAAGCTACAGAAGTTATTCAGTATTTTTCTTTTGGATGCAAATGATAAACCATTGTGACGATGCAGCACGAGAGTGTTATCACCACAATAATCCAAAATCTCAAGCAGTTGGTTTCTACCAAATTTGTACCCGTTTATATTGCCCACCCCTCCTCAAGCCCAAAGTATACATTTTTTACACATATGCTAAGGTATGTGGGAGGGTTAATAGATAGCCATAACTAGCTTAAAAAAAAAAGACATTTTTATCAGTCATAACATTTGGGGAGAAATAGAGCAAACACTGGACAATGATGAAACTTACTAGTGCACATATGTTGAGCCCCTTTGTTCGAGCGCACTATCAAATGGAGTCTACATTGAAAGGCTATGCATTCAGCTGTATGCATATGCTAAGCATCAGTGTCAAAACCTATGCATTCTTTGGGCATTAGTCTTGCACGGTCTCAGGAATATAACTCTTTTCTTTTCAGGGGATGAAAGAAATCAAGAAAGACAAGGTTTTGATGAGGCGAAAGTCTGAGCTGCCGCAGGACGTCTATACTATAAAAGCCCTGGAAGCTCACAAGCGAGCAGAGGAGTACCTGACGGCCAACCAGGAAGCCCTCTGACGGGGGAGCACCGCAACCCTCCACCACGCCTAAACTCTTCCTCTCGTCTTGGTCCAAAATTGTCGCCTGCTGTAACCCACCTCTCTGTTCCTCTGCCTCTATCCATACTCCTTCCTCCCTCACTGTTGGAGAGCCCCGTCTGCAAAAATCCAGTCCACAGAGCAGTGGAGAGCTCCCATGCACTCTGCCCCAACTCCCATGCGTGCACAAACTCTTTCCAAAATCTCCACCGATCGACCCATAGCTGCTAATCCCCACACTGAGCAGAAGCAACCGCTGGGTTGGTAGAAAGCAGTGTGGGTTACAAATAATCGAAGTATGCTCTTGTTGTGGTTGCTTTGTTTTTCTCTCCACACTCCACTTTATTTTGTCCATCTCCATTTGTCCGCATGTTCCCTATCCCATTTTTACCGCTGCTTGAGAGCTTCTCCTGTATTCCAGTCACTGCCTCTGTAAATCTGTCGTGTCTGCAATGAAGGGGCCACACTTAACTAAATGAATCATGTTACTGGATATATGGAGACCCTGTACTGGATTTCTCCGGTGTTGGATGGTAGCCAAACGGGAGCGATCAGGGTTATTCTTGATGTCATACAAAAACTAATTAGTGAAACTTGTTTCTTGCAAAACAAGCTTTATGAATTAAACATGCAAGTTTGAGATTTTAACTCGCATGGGATTGTGAATCTATTTCAGATGCTTCCCTAGACAGGTCTGCTCGTACATCTGAGATGGGACTCTGAAATCGTTTCTCCATAGCGACGTGGTGCTGTAAATGTTTCAGATAGTCATCTGAAGTCCTTTTTGAGATCATGACCACACATTAGGAGGCAGAGGTTGAAGAGATTGACCTAAGCTGTTTTCCTCCGTGATTGTGTTAATGATCACGATCAACAACAAAAAAAACGTTAGAGAGCTTTGTGGAAGCAATCACCTCTATATCCACCACCAGCAGAGCGCTTGATGAAAATGCTGTAAAAGTAGTATACAGTCCGTTTACAGTCTGCAGAAAATGTGATCTAAACGCATGCGCCTATTGGTCCACACTCCACTTATGTTTGTATGCATCCATGTTTTATTTTCGTTTTAAGACTTATACCTCTTGAACAGGTTCTGTTCCTCCATTCACTTCCTAGCTTTTTGTAAGTTGTCGTTTTGCTTCATAGGTTTCTGTGATGTATAAAAACTAGACAAGAACGAAAAACAAACTCCCATCGAACTTTTAAAAAGATCAAGAACTACCATCCTGTCCAAGATTGTATGTCTTATTTTGTTGTTGTTTTCACTTTAAAGCGCCTAAGCAATATTATTTTCAGGTATTAGAGCGGTAAGGAAAACCATCGACTGGTCTAGTGTACGATCAAGCGCTATACAATCCTCCTAATAGGACTATATACTTAAAGAGAAAAGATACTCGCTTACCTGTCCAGGCTTAATATATGGAAAAGCGATTGCCGTTGCGACTACTTGTGTACTGTATATTGTCATGTATATTGCTTACGATTGTGCCCTTGCCCTTCAATATCCCCTCTTTCTGCCCCAACTTCATCTTTTCTTTAGTTCTGTTTGCTTGTACGACTCCATTCTGATGCATGATGTCCCCTCTCTGTTGTAAAGGTCTGTCCCGTGAAGTGTCACTTTGATCATTCCAATAGCGAGGGAACATTTACTCCTCCTACAGGCTGCTGGACAACGCAACACTTTATTGCTATCCAGTGTGCAGCTCAAGGTAATTTGCCTCTTGTGAATTCAAGCTGCTACACTTTTTCCAAATGTGTGCATACGTTTCGACTTGCGCTATTACGGCCTATAGTATGCAGTGCAGAGGTGAAGTCTTTAAATCATTAGCTGTTTGAAGTGTTGTTACATCACCTCAGCCAATCAGTGTACGGGAATGATTTGTCCATGCAATCAAGAGCATGAATTGCCAACCTAGCTGCCTCTAAATAGACCAAAACATTCCAGAAACAATCAGAGGCAACTTCACTCTTGAACGCAGCATGTTTCCTTCCTCAATGCAGCTTGACAGGCGGATGGGGCCAGTGTTCAGCTTGTCCGGCAGCAACCAGAAACAGAGGGAAATTAAGAAAGTATGGGTCTCTCCACACTCCCCCTTTCCCTCCTCTCCCAAGCCCTCCTTCCCAAGTCTGACACTAATCTTAAGCTGCTTTCCAGGTCATATGTACATATGTTGTACTTTAATTAGGTTGAGCATTACATAGTATGAAAGTCATATTTTGTACAGATGTTCATGTATGTACAGAACAACAATAAAGAAACACAAAAGACGCGACGGCCATTTGTGTTGCTCGAGCCGTGTGAAATACATAAAGGATCAGTCACTCATTGCACAACGTCAACAATCAGATTAATGAAACCGAGCACACAACTGAGATGCACCATTACATGTTTATACTGTCATACAAAAGCAACCACTGAATCTTGCCAAACTTCACTTTACAAAAGTAATTAAGCAAAAGAACTTACTGCATAATTAACACAACTGCCTTGGGACGAGGCTGAAATATGTCTGGGGTGTTTTCAGGAAAAAATTGCCAACTCTGAATAATCAGGACACTTGCTGTGCAACAGTTCAAAGCAATTAAAAGCTACTAACTATTAAATTTCCACTTTAAGAATTTCAGTCCACAGTTGGTATAAACCACAGCCAGGGTGATTAAATGTGCCTTTGGGTTTGTTTGAGATGAGCAAATGTCAGAATCTCCGTTGAAGGTTTCTGCAGTATGAGATGTGTAGAGGGCGAGATGAGGCTTCACTTGTGTTCCAGTCTCAGGCCTGCAGAGCTTTGTCTGGTCTGAAGCGTCTGCTGGACCATGTCCTTCCACTGGTCGTCTGAGATTTCCTGGGCCCAGGCAGGGATTCCCAGTGTCGGCAAATTGACAGCCGCCATGGTCCTTTTCACCAGCTCAACGTGATCTGTGAACACAAATGAGAACATTTGGTAGCACTTTATTTTACAGTCCTGTTTCACAAGTACATACTACATACTTAGTTTAGTAATTACAATAACTGGGTACTAGTCCTGAACCTACCACAAACTTCTTAACCCATGTAGTTACCTTATATTACTCAGTACTTTCTTGATAAGTATATTGAAAGTGCACATACTGTAAAATAAAGTGCAACTGAAAATTTAAAATATAGTGAAGTTTAATTGTTGATATTATAATTTTTTTTTTAATATATCTTTGGCTTGGCTTACTTTACTTTGGCTCGGTTTGCTTTTCCACTGCAGTTTAGTACCCAGGGTTTCTGCAGGTTTTATGAAGGTAAATTTAAGACCAATTAAAGAATGTAAGGAATAAATTGAAGGGAACATAACACGCCAATATGTTCTCTAAATGTAAATGTCTAGGAAGCACACAATGAGTTGTATTAGCAACACTTCAAAGTTTGAAAATACAAATCCAACAGATCTGCTCCCAAACTTTTACTGAACCTTCTGATCACACTACAAAAAAAGTGGTGTTAGTTTTGTCTTGTTTTCCAGTGCAAATATTTAAAAGATTCTTAAATCAAGATTCATTTACTTGAGAAGCAAAATGACATAAGATAAGAAATCTTGTGAAAGTGATTTTATGATTAAAACAAGAACAAATATCTGCCAATGGGTTTAAATCAACTTAATTCAAATAAAGTAATTTTCATACTCATTGACCGATACTTATTGTTTTAAGCACAAACTCAATTTTGTTCAATTTCTTAGAAAACAAAACAAGACTTAATTTCTTCCATTTGCATGTCAAGTAAATGTATCTTAATTTAAGGATGTTTAGATATTTGTACTGGAAAACAAATCCTGAGGAATCCTTTTTTTTTTTTTGCAGTGCATGCAATTTAATTTAGGGTCCAATGAAATCCATTTTATTTATGTTAGTTTTATTCCATTTTAATGGTTAATTTATATAAGTCAAAAAGCATGTCTAATTAATTGAAATCATGAAACATATACAATTTAACAGCAATTTATTAAAAGTTTAACAAACTAATTTTAGGGCCCTATGATATGTTTTCAAATTTCATTTTATTTTTATCAAATTGTTTTTCATTTTTTGGGTGAACTATCCCTTTAAGTGTACTGACCCTTTCAATTTATTCATCCAAAAAATTCTGTGCCATTCTGCATTATACAGTAAATTCCATTGTTATGAATGGATTCTGTGATTCAGTACATGTTTTCCACATAGCGGAAATCATAGGGCCCTGATTTAATGCCATGATATTGAATTTAAGACTTTCTGCTCCAATTTAAGACATTTTTAAGGCCTTAAATTGTAGACGGTCAAAACTAAGACCTGCGGAAACCCTGAGTACCGCTTCAAAGTGGGACTGATCGCTATAATTACGCTGCCTCTACTGCTGTGACATCATCATAAACACGACACAAACAAACGCACAACACAGGAGCAATGGAGCATATCAAAGAAGTTTGTTTCTAGCGGGTTTGGTGTCTCGTGTCGCAAATCCAATGATGCTGGTAGTCTGACCAATCAGTGATCTGCAGTGTTTACACGTCACATTTTAGTATCGGTACGGCTCGCTTGGAACCTTAACAGAGGTGGTACTATTTAAGTGAGCCAAACCAAGCCGTACCATGCAGTGGAAAAGCACAATTAGTATAAGATAATGGATAGTTTGTTGTACTCATTTTTAGATTACCTTTGCCATAATCTAATGATCTAAGTCTTCTAAAACAATAACAATTTAATAACTCAAATAATATAATTTATGGTAAAAAGACTTTTCATACATCACTTTAAGTATTAAAAATAATTGATTTTAGTGTTTTATTTTAAATTTATTTAGGCAAAATAGTACAGAATTTTAATATTGGATATTTATAGGGCATAACATGAAAGTAATCTGTATTTTTGACTAATAACAGATGTACTTTAGCCAAATTTAATCATCATTACACCTGTTAATTCCGAAATTGCAATTGTGCATTTTATTTTTTTTAATATTACTACTATTCCTTAAGTTGAACAGTTTCTTATTTGCTACTATTAGGCTGTATTATTTATAACGTACATTTAAAAATATGTCAGTCAACCAAGTCAAAAATACTATGGAAGTCAATGGTGCCCCAGAACTGTTCAGTTTCCCACTTTCTTCGAAATATCTTCTTTTGTGTTCAACAGAACAAAGACATTTATACAGGTTTGGAACAAACTGAGGGCGAGTAAAAATGATGACAATTTTCATTTTTGGATGAACTATCCCTTTAACTTTATTTTGCAAGGCCAATCGCATTGATTGGGGTGATGAAATGTTAGTCCAACACTCTGACACCCAGTATATCAGTGTTGTGACCCGAATGTAAAGTCTGTCCTCATGCTCACCTGCATCCATGGGAATGGACGCATGACTTCTACAGGCAGCAGCTCCCTCAGGATCCTCCTCTTCATCGCTGTCAGGAGGAGGCTGGGGCAGGAACAGACCCATGGCCTGCAAAATGTTGACGAAGATGACAACATCAGGTTTCAGCGAGACAATTCAAATGTAATGAAACCAAGCAATAAGTGGGTAAAACCATACTTGGTAACTAGAATGATGAGGATGCAACAGGCACATTTCAGGCACCCCAAAGTAGTGCTGTAGTGCTGAAGACCGGTCTTAAGACCTTTTTTTTTTGAAGGTCTTGGTCTTGTCTCGGTCTCAACCACATTTGTACTTGGTCTTGTCTCGGTCTCAGACATAGAGGACTTGGGATTTTGTTTCAAGACCACAGCTGCTGGGATATTACTAAATTGCTGGTGCATTGTCTGATTTATTTATTAACATCATTAATATGATTGAACGTAAAACTTACTGCTTAACTTGTTTCTAATTTGATTTATTTATTGTGCCGGTTCCGAAATTAATGAGGGATTGTGTCAAAAATGTAACCAAAATTAATACAAATGCTCACAAAATTCAAGATATTGTTGCAATAAAGTACTTGTATGAGATTTTTATATTATAACAATTATAATACTGTGTAATGATATAATTAAGCAATATCACAAGAGCAAGAATTTGAGCATGACTGCAAACATGATACTGCTTTTATACAAACATTCAATAATTTTTTTTTAACATTGTCAAAATTATTTATGCATTTGTAATTTACCAATTCAGATGAATCTTCTATATAGTGTCTTATTCTAATTATATTTATTGATTAAAAAGAAGTCATTTCTCAGGCGGTAATGTGGATCTTTATGAATTTAAGGAGTGCTGGCCTGGTCTTGACTCGGTCTCGCCCTGCCTTGGTCTTGGTCTCAACACACATTGGTCTTGGTCTCGGATTAGGTGGTCTTGACTACAACACTACCCCAAAGACTTCCTGTACCTCTATTCTGTCCTGGACTTCCTGGAGCTGCTCTGCGGCGCTTCCCTCATCCGCTGGCTCTGTGTGTGAGTTGTTCATCCCGTCTGGGTCTTGATTCAGAGGCTGGTAATAATATCCAGCACTGTCCTCGTCTCCAGCGCCTCCCTCATCCTCCTCCTCCATGTCCTCTCCGCTCCACTCCTCCGGCACAGCGGTGTCTAAAGGCCGGTCCTGCACCACATCCTCCTCGGAGTTCGGTAAGATTCTCTCTGGACCCATCTCTCGGGCCCTCGCCACTTCCATTCACTGGCTGCTAACAGACACAGCAAGCATGCACAACGGTTTCATTTCACACTGCCCGCCCGTCCCTTGACATCTTTGAGAGAAAATAATGTTTGTTGTATGGAGTAAACATACACCTGTCAATGTAAGCTGAGGCTATAAAACCCTGCTAGGTCATATACACTTACAATTCCAGGGTATTAACTAATGAATGCGACTGTTCACCATATGCAGAAAATGATCTCGGGTCATCTTCTGTTACCTGTTTCTTCTGTCGAGCTCTTTTATCCAAATGTTTTGAGCAGATGTATCTGTATCTGGAGAGCTATTATTTGCTTCCGGTCCTGCGCAGAAGCAGAACTGCGCATTGGTTGCGTCACGATACGTCGACGAGCAAGATGTCTACGTAAATAAATAAATAAATAAAGGTTTATTATTTTTTGCAAAGACTTGAAATGTTATTTCTCTTCTTCCAGCAAAGCTTTAAAGTCCTTTACGCTGTGCACAAATTAGAATATTTATACATTTTTATAATGTACAAAAAAGGACTCAAGGCATTTTTTTTCTCTTTGTCTCGCTCTCTTGAATTTAATTTATTTTATGTTACCCATGGCTCAATATTTTGTTTTTGTTTTTAGTTTTATTTTACTGCCCCTCTGTCTACTGTTTATAATTCTATTTTTGTTGTTAAATTCTGTTTTGAGTTGTAACTGTGTATTTGCTTTTATATATGTTCAATAATAAAAAATAAATAAATAAAGTTGTAAATTAAAATACCAGGGGCCCGTTTCAGAAAGAAGGTTAAGTGAAAACTCTGAGTATGTTAACCCTGAAATGAGGGAAACTCTGAGTTTTCTGTTTCAGAATGGGAGGTATGTCAAACCCGAGAAAGCAGGGTAAATCAAGCCCATTTCTGAAAGAGAGGTAACTTATACTCAGAGTCAGTTACCATGGTAACTTACTCTGTGAACCTAACCTGGTCAGGAGCAGGGTTTTTTTGGTAAACCCAGAGTTTCTTTCGGTCTCCTCCCCCTTTTTAGAGCGTCAGCTGTGTTTAAATACTTCATTCGTTCATTCATGCTGCACAAATGCTTTTCATACTGAGTATTTTGTACAATTATTACATTATTTCAAGTACAAATATCTAAAAAATTATACATTAAATCTAAAATCTAGAGTTAGCACATTTTACTTAAAACAAGTAAAATTATCTGCCAGTGGGGTAAGAAAAATAATCCTAAACGAAAAGCAGATTATTTTTCTTACCCCACTGGCAGATAATATGCAAAATAATACAGTCATTTTTCTTATGTAGAAAATGCATCTTGATTTAAGAATCTTTAGATATTTTGACTGGAAACAAGACAAAAATACAAAGTAAGAAAAGCATTCTTAGCAGTGCAGGTACATTCATTCATTCATTCATTCATTGCGCATATTTTCATCATGAGGACACGATCAAAGTGACAAAAATGGCATGTCCTTTTATACAGGATCCTGACGTTCACTTGATAAACCTAGAAGTAACCTAATAATTAGAATTTCCTTTAGGATTTCCAGTGGTTGGATGAATTGATGACACGCATATTCCCATCATCACACTTTCTGAAAACGGATTAGCCTGCTGTATGGAATGGAAGGATGTCAGATGGATGGGTAGTCCGAGATATAGCTGTTAAATGAACACAAATTATTCACAATTTTATGGTCATCTTTATTTCCTACAAAAACTTTAATATTAATATTCTTCCTCCATCTCGTCTTCATCTGTCAGTGGTGCTGGTGTTTTGCGAGCCTCTGCCTTCTTGCTGTTGGCTGGCCTGAGACGTCAAATGTTCATTTTATTACCCTAATTAGGTGGGATCAGAGAACATTTAATTATGTGAAAAGAGCATTAGACTACACTACCAGTCAAACGTTTGGACACACTTTCCCATCAAAGAGAATGGGAAAGTGTGTCCAAACTTTTGACTGGTAGTGTATGTGGGAAAAGCTGCTGCACATTGAAATAGACACTGAATGATATTTATTTAATATGTCAAATGTTTGTAAAGTCAAGAAACCTACCCCCATGAACCTTTTAGGCTTAAAGCTTTACCCGATTAAATTGTGTTTTTATACTTCATTTTTAGCTGCTGCCACATTCTTTTTTTTTTTGGCTGTGGGATACCATGAAAATCAAACTTAAACTAATTAAGAATTAAACTTACATATTGACTCGGAAGTATGCAGATGTCTTTTTGTCGGGTGCTGTTGCCATGGTGAATCATAATTTCGGAGCTCCATTGATCATGGCTTTTCACAGTCGTGGTGCACGCGCTTAACTCAGAGTCAGTCTACTCAGAGTTGATTGAACTAGCTCAATTCAGCTGTTCTGAAACCCAAAACTCAGAGTTTCCCATCTCAGGGTAAGTCAACTCAGAGTTCAAGCTTAAACTCAGAGTTGGTTGAACCTCCTTATTGAAACGGGCCCCAGATTTGTATGTTTTTTATTTTGATGCTTCATAATTTATTTAAAATTATGATTTAACTTTTTAATTACTGTGCTTTTCTTGATGTATGTGAATTTGTGTTTATTCTACTTTGTTCTAATGTTGTTGTTATTGTATCATATTCAAGATATGAATGTTTTCTCTGTTCCTGTATGTAGGCTACTTATGTATTCTGAAATAAAAAAAAAAAAAAAATGTGTACATTTATAAAGTAACAGTAATATATTAAATCTTTTAAGTAAAAAATGATGTTGCTTTTAATGTTCTTTTCTCTCTCTTTTTGTATATTATCGCCACCCAGTGCTGTTTGTTTAATATGCTTGCATCTCGATTAAATATATAAACAAATAAATGCAACTAATTCCAGATATGTCATTCATTTTGACTTATAAGTTGTTTATTTGAATTTTTAACCTGTTTTTTTTTTTCCATTTTTTTTATGTAGGCCTATATTACAGCCAATTTATTTAAATAAAAAAACTAACGAGTTATAAATACTAAAGATTCAAAATGTATTTGTTTATTACTTATGTCTTTATTAATTATAATTGTGTATCATATATAGGCTATCTTGGTGTACATGTTTCTTATTGTTTAATAAATAAACAAGTAAATAAATTAATCTATGAGGATGAATAATTGCAAAATAAATAAAAACATGTACGTAAATAATGCATCATGAAGCGTTGCTATGGCTGCATGTGTAAAATAATAAAAAGAATGAAATTTTGTTAAACTTTATGGAGGAATTCTTTATATTGTAATGTCCCCACCTTGTTTACCAAATTCTATGAATCTTGAATGTGTCCATAGGAAAAAGGAAGAAATATTTAGCTTGTTTTTTTTTTTTTTCCTTTACCATTCAGATCTGTTTTTTTCTCTCTCTTTGTTGTTGTCGTTTCTTTTTTTGTTTGACTTGCTAATTTGTTTGAGGATATGTGATATCTGTCCTTTGAAGCATTCTTGGTGTATGCTGAAATCAGTTATTTGAATCATTTGTTTCAATAATAATAAAAAAAAAAAGTTATGAGCGAAAAAAAATGGCTGCATGTGTAAACATCGCCACCGGGTGGCGCGCGCTTCTCCGTGACCTGTGTGTTTGAGCGGGAAATGAATGACCTGCAGTTTTGTCTGAACTTCCCGTCCAAACTGTAAAGCGCTGTGAGCTGTTATCGAGAAATCCACACTTGTATTATCGTCGAAGGACAAAGACATTTGCAAAGTATGAACATATACTTTTGTGGAAGCATCCGAGGAGGGAGACAGGACGTGAATGTTTACCAGAGAATAGTGAAGAAATTACAGCAGTTTGGCAAGGTTTTAACAGAGCACGTCAGCTATGACAGTCTGTCTGAAAAGGGTGATTCACTTTTACTCTCTTTCTCATAGTTACACAACCTCTTATAGGACTTTAGTATTTATACATTTCATATCGTTTGGTGTTATGATAATCCTATGTGTATGAACAACTGCAAATAATCACACAGTCATGCACTAAACGTGTCCATGATCCAGGTGAAGATGCCGTTTTGGATGGAGATAAAGCGATTCATGATCGAGATATGGAGTGGCTGATTATGTCAGATGGTGAGAGATCATAATGACAAGCTCATAATGTTGACATTCCTCATTGTATTTGAAAAGTGTTGTTCATACATCCATACATAATAACAATGTAGTCAGCAGTCGCCCGAAAAAAATCTATCCAAGTGTCGTTGATTTATACTTTTCAGAATATGAAATTTCAGATGATAAAATGAAATAAATGTGATTCCTTACACGTTGTCACATTTACAAAAAGCTTGCATATATATTTTTTGTCGAGTATAATATGTGATACTACAGGCTCATATAATAGTATAATAAAGTAGAATATGGAGGTCATACTCGAGGAAAAAACACCTCAATTTTATTCAGAGACCCAAACTGAGCGAAAATATGCTATTTGGTGCAGTTGCTGATATTCATATGGCCAAATCATATCAGTCCAGCAGATACTTGCATAAATGCATATAAAATACTGTAAAAAAAATAACACTTTACAATAAGGTTCATTAGTTAACATTAGTTAACTACATTAGTTAACATGAACTAATAATGAACTGCACTTTTAAAGCATTTATTTATCTTTGTTAATGTTAATTTCAACATTTACTAATGCATTATTAAAATCTTGTTAACATTAGTTAATGCACTGTGAACTAACATGAACAAACCACGAACAGCTGTATTTTTATTAACTAACGTTAACAAAGATGAACAAATACAGTAACAAATGTATTGCTCATGGTTAGTTCATGTTAGTTAATACATTAACTAATGTTAACTAATACAACCTTATTGTAAAGTGTTACCAAAATCCCTATACTTTTATAACTATGAATGAACAATAAAGCGATTCATGATCGAGATATGGAGTGGCTGATGATGTAATTTTGACATTCCTCATTGTATTTTCATACAAAAAAATCTATCCAAGTTTATTTATACATTTCACAATATGAAATTTCAAATGATAAAATGAAATAAATGTGATTCTCTACACATGTCGTCACTCTGCTAGGTGATCTTGGAACAGAAAATATTTACATTTTACAAAAGCTTGCATATATATATATATATAATTTTGTAGAGTATCATATTTGATACTACAGGCTCATATAATAGTATAATAAAGGAGAATATGGCGGTCATACTCGAGGAAAAAACATCTACATTTTATTGAGACCCAAAACATTTAGTGCAGTTGCCGATATATATATATATGGCCAAATCTTATCAGTCCAGTAGATGGGTTGTTGACGTGTCTATTTAAGTACATGACAATAATTTTTTTCATCCATATATTTCTAAATACACATGGTAAGTTTTTGTCCCAGAATTGTTCAAATATTAAATATTCAAATAAAAGCATTTTTACTGCATATTTGTCAACTACCCAGATACTTACATAAAATGCATATAAATGTCAGTCATCACTCTATATCTCCCTATAATATGTCTTAGTAAGATCATATTTAAATGCTTAGTTTTATGTTTAAAGCTCGGTAGTTTTAAAACATATAATGCAATGCAATACAATGATGATTGAGAGATGAACAAATAATCCTCCCTCAAAAGCTTGATGGATCATATTTGATACTCACATTTTAACATGACTTTTCTAAAAAAAATAATTGATGTATGGATAATCGCGTAAAACCTAGAATGCTTGTATTACTAACAATATAAAAGTTATTCTTACGTTTACTTAAATCAGTTACAGGTGGACATTTTTACGATTATACTAAAAGATCTTTTATTTACAAAAAAATTATATACAGTCAGAAAGTTACAGGTTTTTCAGTAAAGTTTTGTGTAAAGTTTTTTTTTTTTTTTTAAATTATAAGGTAGGCTTTATTTAAGGGATAATCCATGGCTAGCTGTGCAAGAAATGATTTTAATTCACAACTTGGAGGCAAAGATCTGCCCGACGTGAAGCGGATTTTGGGATAGTAAAGTTTCCATTGAACGCACACTTCAGAATCTAGCTGGATGTAGTTGGTCATCTGGGTAGGTCATTTCGCCTACTGTTTTATACTATGAATTTGGACATACTACTCAGCTCGCATACTGTTTTCCGCCTACTATATAGTATGGAAGTAGGCATGTTTGGATGCAGCGTTTTTTACTAGGAGCACTGTATATCCCCTTACTGAACATTTTTAGGAGCACAAGCAGAAAATTTTGTGGCACACCTTAAATCAACCTGCAACACAGTTATTCACATTTTCCCCCATTTTGACTGTATTACTAACAAATGCCTTGGTAATAAATAGACTTAACATACAGAAATTACAATGTGCAGTTTTATTTTACATTCACAAGGCTCCAGATTAACATTTGAGGGCAGCAGCACCGGAGCCACTGAGTTCTACAGAAAGTATTTGGCAGCACTGGGGCTGACAATAAAGAACTGGGCTTGAGTTGAGGTGTAGATTAAAATTAACTTTAATTATTATCATACATAATGTCTTAATATTCATTCAAAAGCAAAACGAGTGAAAGAAATATATAACAGCAAGTGGAAATGGCTAATAAGCCAGTAAGCGCTGCTCTGCAGCCCCACCTACTGGTTACAATGACAATGTAATGTCTTTTATTTTTAAATAAGTGTGAGTTTCCCTACATCTTGAATCTTTTAGTTTTATCAATAGGGACAATCTTTGAAGGATGAACAAATAATGTTTTGGTCATCACATTAAAAATAACATTTAAATATGATGATATTAGAGTTTTGCAGTGCTTGGCAAAAAAGATGTGTAGTACTTGTAAGCATTTGACTATTTCTGTGACAACACCATGGTTACAGTTAGCATTGCTACATTAAATCTATGGTGAATATTGCTGATTTGTGGACTTCAAGCCTTTTATAACTTGGTCATTCATGGCACAATGTTTCTCCTGGTTTCCACATCAGCGCAGTTTGATATATCTATGGTTTAGCACAGAGAACTCACTAGACCTTGCAGCGATCAAAGACTTTATATACAGACTTTGCAGCGATGTTATTAATTCTGTGGCGAATTCAATGGATTTCTTCACTGGGTCTCCCAGCACCCGCGACTTAAGTAGCTCGGGGCGCTGACCTTTTTTTGGTCCGAAGTGATAAACGGTCCGTGAAGCACAAATGAGTAGCGCAGTTACGTTCCGCTTTCATTTCCTTTGCCATTTATATATGCTATTTGCTGCACAAATAGCATATATGAAATTACCGGTAGCAGATATATGCAGGTGGAGCTGGGGAAGGTGGAGACCAAAATTTTGTTAGAGGTCAACTTGTGCCGACCAAAACCACCGGCTGGAAAAATGGTCGCATTCTGGAGCCCTGCCTCCACCTTCCCCAGCTCCATCTGTATAGATCTGCTACTGGTAATTTCATATGCTATTTGTGCAGCAGCAGCATGTCTTACATGCTCACAGCAGAGTGTCTACAGTGGGGAGAACAAGTATTTGATACACTGCCGATTTTGCAGGTTTTCCTACTTACAAAGCATGTAGAGGTCTGTAATTTTTATCATAGGTACACTTCAACTGTGAGAGACGGAATCTAAAACAAAAATCCAGAAAATCACATTGTATGATTTTTAAGTAATTAATTTGCATTTTATTGCATGACATAAGTATTTGAAAAGCAGAAATTAATATTTGGTACAGAAACCTTTGTTTGCAATTACAGAGATCATACGTTTCCTGTAGTTCTTGACCAGATTTGCACACACTGCAGCAGGGATTTTGGCCCACTCCTCCATACAGACCTTCTCCAGATCCTTCAGGTTTCGGGGCTGTCGCTGGGCAATACTGACTTTCAGCTCCCTCCAAAGATTTTCTATTGGGTTCAGGTCTGGAGACTGGCTAGGCCACTCCAGGACCTTGAGATGCTTCTTACGGAGCCACTCCTTAGTTGCCCTGGCTGTGTGTTTCGGGTCGTTGTCATGCTGGAAGACCCAGCCACGACCCATCTTCAATGCTCTTACTGAGGGAAGGAGGTTGTTGGCCAAGATCTCGCAATACATGGCCCCATCCATCCTCCCCTCAATACGGTGCAGTCGTCCTTTCCCCTTTGCAGAAAAGCATCCCCAAAGAATGATGTTTCCACCTCCATGCTTCACGGTTGGGATGGTGTTCTTGGGGTTGTACTCATCCTTCTTCTTCCTCCAAACACGGCGAGTGGAGTTTAGACCAAAAAGCTCTATTTTTGTCTCATCAGACCACATGACCTTCTCCCATTCCTCTGAATCATCCAGATGGTCATTGGCAAACTTCAGACGGGCCTGGACATGCGCTGGCTTGAGCAGGGGGACCTTGCGTGCGCTGCAGGATTTTAATCCATGACGGCGTAGTGTGTTACTAATGGTTTTCTTTGAGACTGTGGTCCCAGCTCTCTTCAGGTCATTGACCAGGTCCTGCCGTGTAGTTCTGGGCTGATCCCTCACCTTCCTCATGATCATTGATGCCCCACGAGGTGAGATCTTGCATGGTGCCCCAGACCGAGGGAGATTGACCGTCATCTTGAACTTCTTCCATTTTCTAAAAATTGCGCCAACAGTTGTTGCCTTCTCACCAAGTTGCTTGCCTATTGTCCTGTAGCCCATCCCAGCCTTGTGCAGGTCTACAATTTTATCCCTGATGTCCTTACACAGCTCTCTGGTCTTGGCCATTGTGGAGAGGTTGGAGTCTGTTTGATTGAGTGTGTGGACAGGTGTCTTTTATACAGGTAACGAGTTCAAACAGGTGCAGTTAATACAGGTAATGAGTGGAGAACAGGAGGGCTTCTTAAAGAAAAACTAACAGGTCTGTGAGAGCCGGAATTCTTACTGGTTGGTAGGTGATCAAATACTTATGTCATGCAATAAAATGCTAATTAATTACTTAAAAATCATACAATGTGATTTTCTGGATTTTTGTTTTAGATTCCGTCTCTCACAGTTGAAGAGTACCTATGATAAAAATTACAGACCTCTACATGCTTTGTAAGTAGGAAAACCTGCAAAATCGGCAGTGTATCAAATACTTGTTCTCCCCACTGTATGTATTGGCAGTAGCAAGTCTCTGTACTTGCTCTGCAGCAGCAGCGTAGCAGATATATTCCGCCAAGACCAAATACATTAACATTGTCATATCCGTGACCATGCTAAACTCTTCCGAGAGTTGTCATGATAGAACTGTCATTCATTAACCATGTTCTCTGTGTTAATTCTGAGATGCTGTATCAGACCCATCTCAGTTATTGAGGACTCTCATTACAGTGCAGTTTTCTCTCTCTGCATCAGTGATAGTAGCTGAGGTGACACAGCCGTCATTAGGAGTTGGTTATGAACTTGGTCGAGCTGTGGCAATGAACAAGAGGGTTCTCTGTCTCTTCAGACCTTCTTCTGGAAAAGGTATTAAGACATATAATACATATATGTGTGTGTGTACAGGTATATGTGGTTTATGAGGACACAAATGTGTATAATAACATGGGTATTACAACTTAAATTAAAGTAACTGTTTTTTATTCTTTGAAATTCAAATGACAAAAGTTTTGTGTGATTGGTAGGGTTAGTGTAGGGGGATAGAACATATGGTTTGTACAGTATAAAAATCATTACGCCTATGGAGAGTCCCCATAAACCACATATTCAAGAATATGTGTATTATTTCTTATTTATTTCTGTTGAATTTTTGGTGACGTGTGACCCTGGTTTTGACTCATCTCTCACCCTCCAGTGCTGTCTGCCATGATCAGAGGAGCATCGACAAACTCGCTCTTCCATGTACAGGACTACACAGAGGATGAAGTCGAGAGTTTCTTGGAGAAATATTTTAATAGTATCACCAAGAACTGATGAGCACATGTCAGCAAATCATAACAGATAAGCACTACTCTTATATGCTGCTCCTCTCAAAGTCAGTAGGACAGTTTTCCTTTGGTGGCCATAAGCATTTACATCACATTTTCAGTGAAAATGTCAATAAAGCAGTGTATTATGTTATAAATCTCTTCCAGCTAAACACTGCTGTTATTTAGGGTCATATAAATAAATATTTTGTAGTAATTTCTAGTATAGTAATATAGAAATAACTGAGATAACCAGTGATTTCCACATACTTTTGGTCATAATCGTGTAATGCATTTATCAGTTTTGCAGATGAATGAATTGTCCACCAGGGGTCACTTGTTGTCTTTTTTTAGGACAAAGAATTGTCAAATTTTTTGTTTGATATATATAGTAATTTTTAGCATAGATAAGACATCTGGTATTTTTGTAGAGTGATTTAGACATGGACTTCATCTATTACACAGTTAAAAACTTTAATACACACAGTTCTGTATAAAAATGCACATTACAATAAAAAAACAAATATACATTTCACCAATAAATTACATAAATAAATTATATTTGCACTTAAGAATACTGTTGTTTATGTATCATTTTATATCACAAAAATCATTCCCATAAAACTGCTATTACTATCTAAACCGCTTAAAATAACATCACAATAATGTTAAAGGGAACGTTACATTTTCATCTAAAAAAGTATGTTCATGAAACAAACCATATTCTCAAAAAATAAAATTTAGCATATACTCACTCATATATTTTACGATTTGAACACTTGGCAAAAATGTGTACACATACATCTGAAAGAGCTTCTCTAGTAATGTGGCTAGATTGTACAAATACAATACTAATTTAACACATGATGGATGTTTTGATATATTTGAGTGGTTCAGTGCTTCCCTTTATTTTACACGCAGCCCATTAGTGCTACCGTATACTCTTTGAGTACAGACTATCAACAAATAGTTCCCAGGATGTGTGTACCTTAAAGTCAACATGACACAGCATCTGCATCCACCTTACCTTCATAATGTGACATGTTTCCAGCTAATACACTATATTAAACGAGAAAAGTGTACGGTGTGATTCAATTTGATCAGTTTTTAACTGATTGGATCTTGAAAATTGCCTCTGTATGAAAATTACGAAAACAAGGTGAACATTTTTTATTTCCTCTAAAATAATGATCTAATTATTTTTTATTTAATTTTTGCTAACACTTTACAATAAGGGCCCATTAGTTAATATCAGTTAATGCGGTAACTAACATAAACAATGAGCACTACATTTGTTACAGCATTTATTAATCTTTACTAATGTTAGTTGATAAAAATACAACTGTTCATTGTTAGTTTGTTAGCTCAGACCCATTAAATAATATTAATAGATATAACTTTTGATTTTAATAATGTATTAGTAATTGTTGGAATGAATATTAAGATTAATAAATGCTTTTTTAATTTTATTTTCATGTTAACTAACCTTATTGCAAAATGTTAACCATTATTTTCAGTGTAAAAAAATCTGCTGCAACCAAAGTTGGTGCCGCATGCTGTTTGCTAGCAAGCAATTTTGTTTTTTGAGGGGGAAAAAAAGACACCCCAAAAAATACATAGGAAAAAATAGTTTTTGGGGATTTTGGGGGAGGAAAAATAGACTCAGAATGGCACTAAAACACCTCTCAGTTCCATCAAAAATGGTGCTTGGTGAGATCAGCCAAAATCTTTTTCAGAGGCAGAGGAAGTTATTATATTTTTGACAAAATGTTACGTAGACAAAATTTTTTATCTTCGGAATATTGTTCCAGACCAGGTAAGAGCATTATTGATTTCATATTGACTCAAACTGACCTAATGTTCCCTCAGCAGTACATGCCCCACTTGTGGCATTGATAATTAAAATACAACTACTAATTGGTTCTTAATGTCCGTGTAATCGCTCTGGATAATGACCACCTGCATTCAGCGGCCGACTCTCAGATTCATCAGTACTGTCTTTATCTTTTGAGTGGTCAGAAGTGGCCTTTTACTTCAACAAGAGCAGCTGCACGATCTCTGCGGCTAAATGATGTCGGTGTTCAGCCTCTTCTTCTCAAGCTCGGCTGGAGCCGGAGACTGGAGGAAACTGATCTTGCATTCCTGTTGCGCAGGCACAGAGTGCTGCCGCTGCGCCCGACATCGGTGGAATGGGCGATGGTGTGTGGGGGCTGGTCTGCACTGGCAACGAGCGGATCGGTCCTGGCAATGTCCACGCAGCACCAGACCAGCTGTTACTGCCACCACCGCCAAAGTCATACCCCCCAACACCAGCAGGATAATGAGCTGCAGCTCTGACATCCCTTCCGCCCCATGCTGAGTCACCACTGAAATTTTGAACGAGTGTCTCTCGTCCCCATTAGGAGTGGTCCAATGGGAGTGATTGCCCGGAGCAGATTTGCTCTGCGTAACTCTGTCTTCTTCGCCCCTGAACGGAGACACCGCTTGAGATCCCGACTCCCAGACGGGAATCTCACAAGTTCTTCCGGTGTAACCTGGAGGGCAGAAGCACTGGAAGGTCGAGGCTCGATCTATGCAGCGTCCTCCGTTGAGGCAGGGCTGGCTGGCGCAGTCGTCCGGGTTGATGGTGCAGAAACGGCCGGTGAAACCCACAGGGCACAGGCAGGAAAAACGGTTCACGCCATCCAAACAGGTGGCTCCATTGGCACAGGGGCGCATCAGGCAGTCATCCATGTTGGTCTCGCAGCGGGGCCCCGTGAAGCCAGCCAGGCATCGACAAGACAATTCTGGAGCATAACCACCCAGATCCTCACATAGACCTCCATTTTTGCAGGGGGACCTGAAGTAATAAACAAATATCTGTCATTTATGCTTGTGATTTTTGTGCTACTGTTTTCTGAGAACTGAGAAACGATTTACATTCACATCCAGTTTCATTTCATTTGTAAAATGAATGTGTCTGGCTTCCGGTGTCATCCGCTTCCAGTTATCTTCAGCTGTACAAAACAGCATGTTATGCTGCTTGATTTTACAAACTGGTATTTCTTACCATATTATTTTAATGTATTATCGTAATTAATAAACACACTGGTTTGTAGCACAAATAGTTTTACCGTTTACTGCACTTTGTTATTCTTCTAGTTATTTGTCTATAGTGGCTAATGAATCAGAAGTCTCGCATATTCACAGAAAATAGCTTACTTCCACGTTGTATAACACTGCTACTAGAACATAACAGCAACCAGTGAAGTCCACTTCCTGAGAGAATGACATTTATGAGCTGGCTCTTTTTAGTGAGTTAAGGGTGTGTTCACACTTGTAGTTCGGTTCATTTGGTCCGGATCCAAAAAAAACCCCATTTAGTCCATATCTGCTTATCGTTCACATTTGCATTTTAACACTGAACCTAAAGATACCGAACCTAAAGGCATAGGGATATGTTCACAACCTGATTGGTCGGTTTTTATTACATACATTTCGGGACAGAACTTACTGTACTGTGTACAATACTGTGTTCTGGGCTAAATGCACTCATTGTATGTGCGTAGCCTACATATGATGGTATTTTGACCAGTTGAGAACTCGTGAACAGATCTGCTGCGAGGAGACGCGGTTCTGATGCCTGTACTAAACTGATGGGCAACATCACGACTATGATGAGAAAAAACAGGTATGCTTGAGTATTCTGTCCTTTTTAGGGTCACAGCTTGTGACATAACGTCCCGTTTTTTGTTCGTTTACGTGTCTTTGGTTCGTTTTGCGTTCATATTTCATTCAAACCGCACCAGAGTTTGTTTGGAAGCGGACGAGACCCATCTTTTCATCTGTCTCGGTCCACTTGTTTGGTGTGCACCAAGGTTCAGATGGCAGCGTTCACAGTTGTTCAAATGAATCGCACTAACAGGGCAATCACACCAGGGTTCGTTTGGAAGTGGACCAGGTGGACCGAGACCCATTGTTGTTTGGTGCGCACCAGGGTTCGGATGGCAGCGTTCACACTTATTCAAATGAACCGCACTAACAGAGCAATCACACCAGGGTTCGTTTTAATCGAACCAAACGTGTGAACACACCCTAAAAACATTCAACATAACCAGTGTAGTCCAATTCCTGAGCGTATGATCCTTCCTGTCACTCACAGGAGAGCATAGCGCTAGCAGCACCTGTCATGGGTTCAATTCCCAGACAATGCATGATTTTGGTCTGCGCCGACATGCGCATATGATCCGCTCTGTGCTATCGTGTCTCTGGACTGGAGCAGACTGTGTGCTGCGGTGGTTCGCGTGACACTAACGTGAAACCAGACTTCATTCGCTTCAACTGAAAGCATATTTACACTGTCTGGGTCGTTCCCTATCCCCTATATACTGCACTATGTGCCATTCACCATGTAGAAAGTGCAAACTTACATTGCACTTTGAAGTTACTCCTGCCAAACAAGTAAGGGAAAATCCACGGCTAACTGTGCATTAAACGATTTTAATGCATGACGTGGAGGCAAAGAACCGCCCGACGCGAAGTGGAGGGAGGGTGGTTGTCTCCGCCAAGTGCATTAAAGTCATCAAAAAACATTGCACAATTCCTCACTACAACATTCATGTGCACAATCTCAACCATAAAACATTTCTTTTTAAACAGTAATGTGGTGTCTCTAGGACAGCAACTGGTCCAGTCCTGCAGCATCATTTCCCTGGAAACCACTCAGTCAGTTTGTTTTGGTCGTCATGGGAAGAACAGTAGGGGCCGAGCTGCAGCGTGTCGGTGTTAGCAGTCTATTACAGGGCCAGTAATGAGCCCATTGAATTACATGATTGCACTCTGGAGGCTGCAAATTGACCAGGCTGTTGTGCTGCCTGTGCCAGTGTGTCTGGGCTTGTGTGCTAATAGATTAAGGATCACATCTTAATGAAATGTTTATACAAAGGGGTCATATCATGAGCAATCCACTATTCACTGATTTCATGTAAAAGAGTTAATTGTAACAGAAAGTCCTACTAAAACTCACTTTGTGAGTATCTAAAAACATGAGCATGCATTTACATTATATTTATTAAAGAAATAAATAAAAAAAACACTCACTTGGTCTTTTGGCAAGGCCCAGTTTTCAGTTCACAGTCCCGCCCATGAAAGCCTTCAGGACATAAGCAGCTATAATCCCCCGAGTCATTCAAGATGCAAGTCGCCCCGTTCTGACACGGCTGCTCTCTAGAGCACACGTAAATATCTGTGGAAACAAGTCGGTGCTGTCATGTCAGTCTAATAAAGCGTTTGCCACTTTTACGGTCATGAATAATTAATCACCTTTGTCGCAAAATCGGCCCGCCCACCCGTCCATGCATGTGCACTGCCAGGGCTGATGGCATGTGCCATGGACACATCCGGGCATCTGCACGCAGTCGTCACATCGCGGCCCACCCCACCCTGGATCACACCTGCCGCACAGAGCCAAGAGTTAACCCTACATACCATGCTCTTTGTACTGTTAATCTGTTTACAGTCTTCTTCTGTAATAAAGTTGTGAGCGGGAACAAGCTTGCACAGGTCAAATATACTTCGCCAACATGACATCTGAAAGTCATATAAATTTCACCCCCATGAATCAACTCACCTGCATTCACCGTTTTCAGCACATTTTCCGTGGCCAAGTTCACAAGTGCAGTTACTGGCTGAGGTCGTCGGAGATGTTTCTACTGAGGAAAACGAAACTGAAGAGAAGCATACATGTTTGGTACAGATATTTTGTTAACTGAAATTACGCAGAAATAAAACTCAAACAACAATCAGAAATGTTGCCTAAACTAAACCTGAAATAAAAGTAAAGCTAAACAAATATATAAAAAAACTAATAATATATGCAATGTGGTGCAGTTGCTGATATTTCTATAGTCAAAAAGTAAGATGAAATTCTGATAGCTTGTAGTGTAAATCAATAGCTTAGTTTCCATTAGAGTTTTGCACAAAACTTTTGCGATATTTTCTAAATATCGATAAAAAACTATTGCGAAATGATGGCGTTTCCATTAACCGATGTTATGCAACTAAAACTTAATTTTTTCCTCTCACAATAAGTCATTCCATAAATCATGACGACTGATGTTGGTAGGTTTACATGTATCGCAGCCACCGCACTAGCCATTATTTGAATCGAAGGAGACGTACAGGAGGCGTGTTATCCAAGCATTAATGGCAAGGAAAGCCCTTTATACTTGTGAGCGGCCACGTGTGAGGTGTTTCTGGGTGTTTCTCCCTCATATCTGCTTCCAGGTCTTGATCAATTGTGGCATTTCTTTGTTGTTTAGAATCCAGACTTTTGTCTTTTATGAGTTTAACAAACAACTCTGTCTCGTCTTCTGTCCAAACATACCGCACCTTCTTTAAAGAATGATCGACTTTTACGTTTCCATTGTAGTTTTGCGAAATATTCCTTTTTTGAATTGCCAATATATGGGAGTTTTGGGGAAATTGACGTGTTCCCTTTGGCACAATTTCAATTTGCGCAATTTGAAGGGTAATGGAAACGCAGCTAATGTGATCTTTAAAACAGTCCAGCAGATACTTACATAAAATGCATATAAATATCAGTTGTCACTCTATATCTCCCAATAATATGTCTTAGTAAGATGATGCTTATGCTAAATGCTTAGTATTGATCAAAGCTCTGTAGTTTTTATTGTGGGGGGAAACATATAATGCAATATCACATCATAATACAATGATGATTGAGAGATGAACAAATAAACGTTTCTCAAAGTGATACATTTTAACATTTTTCAGAAAAAATGATGGATAATCAAGAAAACCCAGTAAGCGTCTACAAATACAAATCTACAAATACTAACAATATAAAACTTACTTTTTTTGTTTTCTCATACAAAAAGTCATTCAAAATTTCACAGCAAAAAGACGTGACCCATGCCCTGAAGGGGGTTTTCCACAATTATACTAAAAGACATTTCACTTGCTAAAAAAAAATGATAACATATCAGTCACAGGGCAGAATGCATGTAGTAGATTGTGTACAACATGTTTTTTTCAGCAAATCATGTTGATCATTTAGAGGCCTTAGAGATTCATTTATCAAATATGATACAGTAGGCTTTATAGGGTTAACAATCTACATGTACTTTTATATGAATTTTTAAGATATGGTACAGGAAATGATTCACCCCTGATCTCCATCATCACCATTTCGACTGAGTGATTTAGCATTCTTGGCTGTGCTTATCCAGTATTGGGTTTTGCGCTACGGTGGATGTTAGTGCAGGGTGTGTGTGTGTGTGTGTGTGTGTGTGTGTGTGTTGGGGGACGGCCAGCAAGTGCGTGTGTCTGTGGTGATGGGCACGAGGGGAGCGTGTGCGGTGGGAGGAGAGGAATGTGCTCATGTCTCCGCCCGTATGAGCTTTGCCCGAACATCACAAGAATTCACCATCGCCCAGAGCCCAACCCCTACATGCCTACAAACCGCCTCTGACATCACATGTCCTGTAAAGAGAGCCTTTTCACTAAACATGCTGAATTATTCCCTACAACCAGGAAGTTTTGAACAATTATTATGCAAATCACATGTACACTTATGAGAACTTCATTTTCCCCCATCTGACATGCTCACTTAATCGTGTGACTATTTCGAATAAGATCTGGTATGTCAGACACAATTCATGTGTAAGCTCATATTCATTCACTGCCACTGGAATGGGAAGCATTTTCCATGCAATCTGGCCAAGACCTATATATTCCTGGAAACACAGAGCTTTGAACAATGCATGCCTGGCTTTCCTGTGCTATCAGTGCAACAGCTGAAAAGTACAAACTGATAACAGAGCAGCCCAAACAACAATATGAAGCATAATCTCTTAAACATAGACAGCTGAAGGATTAGTTTCACATTTAAAACCAAAAGAATCTGTTCTCATAATAATTCTTGTTCTACAGCTCAATTTGAAATGAATGGAAATTTTGTTCCTACTTGCTTGCAGGTAATTTACAAACTCTCATTATATTAAAAAACAAAAAATATTGAAAGAACAACTGGCCACAAATTTTGCTATGGAGTGGGTTCCCTTTCAAAGGGAACTCTACGCCGTGTCAGTTGCATCAGCGAAACCCGGTGTCTGAGGCACGTGTAACTTCACACTAATATCATTGGCCGATGCAGTATAAATAGTATAAACACAGAGTGAGCATATAAATAGGGCGCCTGTAAACACGTCATTAGCTTTTTTTGTCTCACAAAGACGCTTGTGTGTGTGCTGTGTAACAAGCAGTGTGATTGTGTCCGTAAAGTCTTGTGTTTTTTGGTCACCAAGTAAGACATGTTCCTGGATCAACATATTCTTTTGATCCCGGAACAACATTCCTATTCGAATATTTTTTTCATAACGCTATCCCTACCCCTAAACCTAAACCTACACATAACTTAACCCTAAAATCAGAGGGAAATGATGGTGAATAACACTGATGTAGAAGCACCTAACCCTGGTTGTAAGCCTAAACTTGACATGTACTTGACCTGTAAACGTGTCCCTCAAATCTGATTGGTTTATTGAAATGTTGTTCCAGAATCAACAAAGATGTTGATCCAGAAACATGTTGTACTTGGTGAAATCACGTTTACCGTGTTGGTCGTCAGGAGTTAGCTCATTCAGGCAGGAGAAAATTTTGTCTGTGTCGTATGAGTGAAGAAAATATGGCGAGCAAACTATTTAAGAGATGTGTCCTCCGTGTCCATGTTTTATTACCCCTGGCGATGGACACGAGCTCTGTGTTATTTGCTTAGGAGCAGAGCATGCACGTTCAGACTTCGAGGGGGATGGATGGGCTCACTGTGATACTTTCTCTGAGATCTTATGACATCTTCGTCATTGAAAGCTCCCGTTTTGCCATCCAAGCTGTGCCAGACAACATCTAGGCTGGTTGGCAAGTCATATGTGGCGGCAGGTCAGGCTGATGGACCTGGACCAGAATGAGGGTCTATTTCCTGAGGCAGTTGCTGAACTGCGCATAGCCACAGATCTGGCCCTCCACGCCACTAAACAGGCGGCCTGTTCAATCAGCCGATCCATGACGGATATGGTGGCGATGGAGAGGCATTTGTTGCTCAATCTGTCGGGCATCTGGGAGAGTGATAATGATGCCACAGTTGCGCCTTCCAGACTTTTTGGCACTGCTATTAAAACGGTGGTGAAGTTTAGGTAGGCAAGAGCGCAGTCGGCTGCCTTTAGGAAGTTTATCCCTTGCCGGGTCCAGGCTCCTCCTAAGCCTTCTGGTAATAGAGGAGCAGAAGGCGAGCATGGCTGCTTGAGCCCCTCCTCCGAGGAGTAGAGGGAAGAGGCCCCATGCTAGAAGGAAAAATGGGCAATTGAGCCGGATAAAAATTGAGCTCTCGCACCTCTCTCTTTCCCATCCTGGTCCCATCTTCCCATCTTCAGGTCCTTGTTCGGTATCATTTATGTTGTAGTGGTTGTTGTTTAATGAGTTTGATACCTGTATGTTTTCAAGTAAATACTTTGTTATTGAATTCTCCATTGCTGTGTGATCATTGCAGCCGCTCAACTGTGACAATATATATATATATATTTTTTTTAAAGTAGAGATGTACAGTTGAAGGTTGAGGTGGTTGAGTCATGAAGCGACCCACTCCCTAATCTGTTGCCTTCTCCAGAATGGATGTTAAAGTAAAGCTACACTCCTTTTTAGATCTGTAAGGTAGAGCCTGGCACACATAGTCTGTTGGCCCCCCACCTTGAATGGAATCCATTGGTGGATGTTGCTCCCTGGCAGGCACTTTAGCATGATTATGCTCTTTGGTTGAATAGGAAATGGTAGTGCTGACAGATGGAACTAGGATAAAACATCACCTTTGTCAGTCACCCTCCCTAGTTCATAAGTGGGTGTTGAAGTAGGGTGGAGCTCCCTGGTGGCCCAGCTTCTTATCTCACCTAACCATCCTCTTTGGCGGGGAATTAACCAAGGATAGAGATATCCACCTTAGGTTGTGCCTGACAGATAATCTGTTACTCACCCCAGTTCATCGACTGGGAGTTGAAGTAGGGTGGAGCTGCCTAGGAGGGACTGGCATGAGTTGAAGCTTGTCGTTGAGTTTGAGTGGGAAAAAAACCCACTCTCTTGTTTGTCATCCTCCCCAGTTGTCAATTTGGGTAGTAAAGCAGGATTATGCTCCTTGATTGGCCCCATCCAACAGACTACTCGAAGGTTGGAGCAGGGCTTGACAGTTGGAATGATTGGATTGCAGTATGGAGACCCATTCTCTGTCTGCCCCAGATCATAAGTCTGGAAGTTGGGAATTCTCCCTCTGCATGCTCCCTTCGGTACGCTGCTCTCCTAGGCTTGTGCTTAGGTCTGGAAATCATATGTAGAGTTGCTGCCAACAACTCCATATTTCAACTTGCTTGGAGAAATAAATAAAATAGACTGGTGGATGTGGTGCTATGGACTGGTCTTGTGTAGAAGTCCCCATTTCAGAAACAGTTGAGCATGGAGCTTGGGATTTTATTTAACACCTGTAGCACTGAGCTAGTTGCAAGCAGCAACTTGATGTCACGGGATATGCCCGCTTCGTTGCTGATGCATAAGGTTGCTCCGGGTCAGGGCCTGTTGAACCATCCACTGCCCAGGAAAACGACAGGATCGTTCTTGTGTAAGACCTTTTTCAGCACACAACCAGGCATTGGTCAGCATGGCATAGTGTCAGCAACTGATGCGGCGTCTCGCTGCATAGCGTTGTCATGCTTTGGCATGTCTATGCGTCCTTCAGACCTTCTCAGGGAACCGGGTAACATACACTATATTGCCAAAACTTTTGGGACACCCTTCCAAATCATTGAATTCAGGTGTTCCAATCACTTCCATGGCCACAGGTGTATAAAATCAAGCACCTAGGCATGCAGACGCTTCTACAAAGTTTGTGAAAGAATGGGCCGCTCTCAGGAGCTCAGTGAATTCAAGCGTGGTACCGTGATAGGCTGCCACCTGTGCAAAAAGTCCATTCGTGAAATTTCTTCACTCCTAAATATTCCACGGTCAACTGTTAGTGGTATTATAACGAAGTGGAAGCAATTGGGAACAACAGCAACTCAGCCATGAAGTGGCAGGCCACATAAAATCACAGAGCGGGGTCAGCGCATGCTGAGGCGCACAGTGCGCAGAAGTCGCCAACTTTCTTCAGAGTCAATAGCTACAGACCTCCAAACTTTATGTGGCCTTCAGATTAGCTCAAGAACAGTGCGTAGAGAGCTTCATGGAATGGGTTTCCATGGCCGAGCAGCTGCATTCAAGCCTTACATCACCAAATGCAATGCAAAGCGTTGGATGCAGTGGTGTAAAGCACGCCGCCACTGGACTCTAGAGCAGTGGAGATGTGTTCTCTGGAGTGACGAATCATACGATAGGACGAGTCTGAGTTTGGCGGTTGCCAGGAGAACGGTACTTGCCTGACTGCATTGTGCCAAGTGTAAAGTTTGGTGGAGGGGGGATTATAGTGTGTATTATATAGTTTTTAGGGGTTGGGCTTGGCCCCTTAGTTCCAGTGAAAGGAACTCTTAATGCTTCAGCATACCAAGACATTTTGGACAATTTCATGCTCCCAACTTTGTGGGAACAGTTTGGGGATGGCCCCTTCCTTGACTGGCCTGCACAGAGTCCTGACCTCAACCCGATAGAACACCTCTGGGATGAATTAGAGCGGAGACTGCGAGCCAGGCCTTCTCGTCTAACATCAGTGCCTGACCTCACTAATGCGCTTCTAGAAGAATGGTCAAAAATTCCCATAAACACACTCCTAAACCTTGTGGAAAGCCTTCCCTGAAGAGTTGAAACTGTTATAGCTGCAAAGGGTGGGCCAACTCCATATTAAACCCTATGGATTAAGAATGGGATGTCATTAAAGTTCATGTGCATGTAAAGGCAGACGTCCCAAAACTTTTGGCAATATAGTGTACATAACCCTAAGACGATTTCTCTCACTAGTGAGCAAGGGAGCAAGTAAGGAGCGGTAAGTTTAGAAATGGGAGATATGCAACATATGCAACATGAAAAGCGGAACGTTTGCTGTGCATAATTCAATATCCACATTTAAAGCAATTTTCTTTCCTTCCTGTATGTTGTGCGTTTGCACTCTGCCTTTACTACCCAGCTAACAGGGAACGTTCCCACAACTTTCACTAATGTTATGTAAAGTTTATGTAAATGTTAAGATAAAATATTCTTTAAATAACATTTTATAGAACATTCTTATATAACATTATTAATAATTGATAAGCATTCTCATGGCGTTGAGAGAAATGCTCTTAGAACAACCTTGGAACATCTTTGTTATTTGTACTTGATGAATGTTAACATTAACCAAAAAAATGTTATATTGAGAGTAAAAGTTAGGAGAATGTTGTACAAACATTATCATAATGTTTTAAATAACATTCTAATCATGACAAGAAAACTGAACATTTTAATGTTTTAGAAACATTGCAAATCACTGGTTTATAGAACATAAATTTATTAGCTGGGTAGTATGTTCAAAACGTGCAGTGGGATTTGTTTGAATCCAGGATGGACACAGTGAATATTGAATTTCGCCATACACAGTAAACAGTTTTAAAGAGAGAATGAGTGCGGGTGTGACAGCAAACAGAAGTCAGATGATCTCAGAGTGCTGACAGACAGATGTGGTGCAAATAACCTTCTCTTGTTCATGCTGTACAAATTCCAGGAGCCTATTCTAGAAAAGCCTCCAGGTCTGTAGTGTGTGTAAATATTTGTGATCACATTGGTTTCAAAATGATGTGATACATCAATAAATCTCACTATTCAGTTCAATAGAGTATTGTGTAATTTTTCAAACAAAAAAAAAGTGGTGCAGGGTAACAAAATGCTAAGAGAACTGAGGCAATAAACAAACACCATCTCCTAAAATATCCTCTCATCGAAAAAAAATCTGAAAACAGAAAAAAAAACAGAGACACACATATCAGACAGATATGAGTGCGGAACCAAAACCAAAAAAATAGTAGGAAAAAATTAATCAAAGTCCTATGTTTACAAGAACTTTTTAGATGTCTGGATCTTTTGGGTTTTCACCATTGACATTAGGTCAAGATTTGTATTTTGCATAAGAAATTAATGCTTAATACATTTTATACTATTGGAGTAATTAAAACCAGCTGAAATATACAGTTCCTCTTTTTTGCTTTTTCTGTAATGGTAAAAAAAAAAAAAACAGGTAGAATTCACCCCAAAATCAATAGAAAAAAAGTATACAGTAAAAAAGCATTAAAAAAAAGTTCAAAGAAAATGAAGCCTATTTTTAGGACCCTTAAGATATGTTTGGCATAGTGACTGTCACGGTCGGTTGCAAATCAAGTTGAAACAGGATCTAAGTGCAGCAGTCTTCAGTTTATTTTAACAAAACTCAAGGTACTAAGGAAACAGAACAGAACCGTCTAAACGCAACAATAACAGACAACTGAAAAGAACCAGGGCTTAAATACACAGGGCAAACAGCCCTAGAGCTAATGAGATAATTAACTAGACACACCTGAACAGAATACTCAATCAATCAGTAACCAAGTAAACAAACAGGTAGGGAATGGAGGAGAACAGAACCAATTAACAAACTGACAGCAAACACTAGAACAGAACAGGAAAACTAAACCAAACAGAATATAAAACCATGACAGTAGATAGGTTTCCATCCAAAACATTTTTTTGCAAAAAAAGGTTTAGCGCATCAAAATGCCAATTATCGATTTGCAAATGTCGAGACAATCTTTTTCAGTTTAATTTTAGTGTATAAATTCAATGTCAATACTTCAAATGTCACGAAAAACTAATTTGCAAACACTTTTTGTTGAGAAAAAGGGCTTCAACGCAAATAAATGTGGTGTCACATGACAGAATTAGCCTATATAAAGTGGGTTGAATCCAAAAAGCTCTAAACGAATTTTAGAATTGTTAAGACGTAGCTC
This sequence comes from Coreius guichenoti, assembly GCA_039654105.1. NCBI lineage: Eukaryota > Metazoa > Chordata > Actinopteri > Cypriniformes > Gobionidae > Coreius > Coreius guichenoti. The sequence continues at coordinate 6,452,899 of CM077179.1, read as the reverse complement.
TATAGACCATAGTAAATTTAGGCCTACACAAATAAAAAGTTTAGGTTAAAGCTGTCTCTGAGAAAAAAACTTAGCAGCGATTTGATGTTATTGAACTCTGAAACCAGAACAAATAACTTTTTTGGTTTGAATGATCTGAATGCGTTCTCGGCCACATCAAACTGGCTTGACTGCATGTTCAAGGCTTACGTTAAAGATTTTTGCTATATGACCGAACATTTTACTGTACCAATCTTTTTTTTTTTTGGATCCTAAAATTTAGCATACAGGACAAATGAGAGCTGCCCTGTGTCCAAACCCATGGGCTTCGTCACATAAGTCAGTTACATGCAGTCCTGTCAGACAACCTGTCCCACTTCTTCTTCTGATAAATATTTTCTAATTTAGCAATAGGCCTATTATTTGTGAAAATAGTAAGCAGTAAACTGTCGAATTTCAATTGTCTCATTACTCTCTGCATTTTAGAAATATTTGGGAAGAGAACGATATGATATAATTTGCGATAAATGCGAAATTATGTATGGAAATGATTTGAGGGCAGTTTTTTTAGCGATACGACAAAACTTATGCAAAAATGCGTTTTTTTAAGGATGACAGCATTACGCACACCATTTTATCAGTAAAAGGCCAATTGGATGGAAACAGGCTGGAGACAGCAAATTTCACAATCTTTTTTTACGCATATTCACTTTGTCAATAACAAAACTGTGGAAAAAGTGGATGGAAACTTGGCTAGTGACATTATTTTCTTGACTATTAAGCGCATTTTACCAACAAAATTACTGTTATACAAAAAGAAAAAACGAATTCTCATTACCATAATGCGTATTGATATTCTATGCATTTTCTAGCATGTTTCCTAATCTAACTTTCTAATAAACCTGCCATTATGCTATAGTATGAATATTTTTGGCTCTGTGACAAATTTCTTGTGATGTCCTTTCATTTGTAAGTCGCTTTGGATAAAGGTTTTTTGCTAAATGAATAAATGAAAATGTTTTACTGTTGATGGCTTTTGTGATTCTTATTACTGACATATGGTAATATTTACAAATACTAGTTTCACAAATACTGCTGTAATATACAATAATATAATACGTTTTTTTATTATAGCCATGATAGAGAGACCTTATTTGCATGACCAGACTTAACTATCAGAATTAAGTGTGCTTAACGGTCACGGAAATAATATCACAATGCAAACACAATTGTGATTTATTGATTTTGGGGTGAAATATGACCTGGACATGTTCATGAGATTCACACCTGCTGATTTGATCTGTCTTGTTCTGATTCAGCGGGGATTGATTTATGCTGAAGGAGGATGTATGATCTGCCAATGGGCCATAGTGATCATTTCAGTTGTTAACAATGGCTGCGTTTCCTGGGGCTGAGTGCTTTATGATAGTAGTGTGACAGGTGTTGTGATTGTCTCCATCCTCGGTTCTCTGTGGCTCACCTCATGGGGGTCCTCAAACAGACACCACAGTGAGTGGGCTCACTGCATGTGAAAACCAGAGTGATCTAAATTTATTCCTACCATGAAACCCTATATTCCCTCTCCAGAACCCCCCGTGGCTATGTTCAGCGCCTTGGTGCCAGTGAAACATGCAGGTGTGGGTTTCCCTTTGGTTTTAAACCCAAGACGGGCCACACTCCCCAAGCGTATATGCATGTGTGTCTAAGATCTCATTGGGGAGCAGGTGGAGTGAAATAGAAGGCTGGCCGGACAGTGTCTGAAGGAGCTGAGGAATAGGTAACTAGATCCATGTGAACCCAAGTATCATTCAGACTCAGTATCCACTCAGCCGTTTGCACTGCTAGAAAAACATTTTTCCAGGACAGACAAGCGAGGATGGATTGTGATCCAGAGAGGCTCTGGAGCACCAGCGTCGGTTGCAACACAGGCTCATTGGAAAAATGTGCCTCTACCTAACTTTTTGCAAAACGCAAAAACGTACCTATACATACAGTTCACTGCAGTTTCCAGCTAAAAAAAAAAAACTGCAAAAAAGAACACAAAACTTGTATTTTCTCTTCACACAAATTATGACTTCAAAGGCAGATTATCGAATAATAAAGACTTACTTTTGTGCAGTTCCTTCACTGATAAAAATGATTCTGTTGTGAAGTAAATACTACAGAAAAAACTAATATAATTTCTACATGAAAAAGTTAGTTCAGGCAAGAGTTTAAAAAAACAAAAACAAATTAAATTCTATATTAGTACTCAATTCAAGCTTGTAGAAATTAAAACGTAAATACAAACGATATAAAAATAAGTAAAACCTACTCAACTTTTCTGATACTGGTGTTCCCATCATGCACTGGGGCATGAATAATTAATAAGGTTGATTTTATGCTGTTTTCCAGCTGTATTTACACTGTTTATTGTTGCTTTTGTTGTTAGGTTTAGTAATTTGTCATTCTGTGACATCTGGAGTTCATTTTCTACTCAAAATAACACATTCATACTCAAAAACGTGAATCCATTGAGTGTTACTGTCATTGTGTATTGTGTATCAAGCATTGAGGTCTGTGTGTTCAGGTGCCACGTTACTACTATTATGTAGATATGTCCACACAATATCTAATGTATTATTTACTTAGATGTTTCTAAGTAAAGCATACACTTTAAAAGCGTGGTTTCATTCAGTTTTATATTGTTTGAGTAAAGTATTGCAAAGGAAACTTCAACTACACACCAAAAATGACTAGAGAAATGTTAAAATTGAGTTTATGTGCAAATTTTCTTTCAACAGACAAAAAAATTAAGTTGTTTGTACAAAGACTGGTCTTGTTTGATCTATGTAATAAAATTATGCATATTTTTATCAGTGTTGCAAAATATTATGACTTCAAAACACTGGTACAATAGTGCATAATTTGTAAACTAATAGAAGTTTTGCATCACATAATCTGATGTAGTAAATTTGCTCAGTAGCTCTCCTGGTACAGCATTGCACTTGTGATGCGGAGCGTCACGAAAGAGCTCAAAGACTTAGAGACTAATAGAAGCAGCTACAATGCCATGGTTGCTTCAGAAAATGCATTTTTATCTCACATTATCTTTTTTTAACAGTTACGCTTATGGTAGGGTTTAGTGTGGGTGGTGTGTTATTTTCAAACACAATAAGAGCGTTAACCTGAGCGCCAAAGAATGTGCAAGAAGCAACGTAATATAATTTTTACAGAAATGTTATTTATATTTTATGTTATTTCAGCTGTATTTCAATTAACAAAAATGTTTTAATAGATTTTTAATTAACGATAATAACCCTGTTTTGGGGGAACTAATTCCTTTAACACCAATGTACCATAATATAAAACATCAAAGCTGCTCTAAAATGTCCAGCAGGCAGTGATATTGTTGAGCAGGGGCCAGAAACTGATATGATTTCCCATTTCTTATTTCACGTTGTGGCAATAGTCACTGGCACTCATTCAAGCGCTGTCCGTCTGTCTGTATCAGTTTTGCATTGCAGTGGCTTGTTTCCAGGTTTGAGCCTCTCGGCTGGAAGCCCCTGACAGTCAGAGGCCCCGGGGTCCCATTGGCCTGCTCTATAATCCACCGTTGCAGACATGCACAGATCATATTTTTCCCCATCTTCAACTGCAGGTCAATGGGCACAACTAGACGCATAGAGGAAGGATTCTGGGCATTGCCCTTTGCCCCCAACACACGCGTAAGACACAAACTCTTGCGCCCAACAACTGAGACACAGATTTGTCACATTCTCTAACCAGGCAGGAATTTCACAGCTGAATACTCAAGAGACGGATTGGCCACAAAGGAACCATCAAAGGCCTCTGACACTGATTTTTATGTAATCTACTCGGCAGGATCCTGTTGCAGCACAGTTGGCAGGAAATTAACAGCCGATATGGCCAATTCTTTATTTGCATTTGGCAAATGCATAATTAACTTGCTCTGACATTATCTTGTATTATTTTGTAATTGCTCGTGTTGGATGTGTGCTTTGGTCTTTTGGTCATATTTTGCCAGTGTCATATAACTAGTTCCATTATTTTACATACTAAACGGATATTTTAAAGTATTATATATAGTGCATATATAATTACACTATAATTAAAATATAAAATATCAACTGGTCAATTATTTTTACCATTGCATAACTTGAACTATATTATCACCCAGCTATATTTGGACAGTTATCATTTTCACGTCCAGCGCCACGTTGTTTAAATAGCAAATGCACTGGCGCCGATCTGTTGGCCCATGGGCGTGCTGGTCTGAAAACCAGGTGTGTTCAGGAGCATTGTTGGCGCGTTGCTATTTTGAGGAACTGAAAACGACTGCACCATTGACCAACAAAATCCTGGTCTAAAGTCAATAGCGCAGTATTTTTTGTGTTATTAAAAGGGCGCGTTAGTAATATGCACCTATAGGCGGGTGCACAACACGCGTACACGCTGCTTATTACACACACAAGGACGCGCAGCAGCACACACACGTTTAAATATTACAAATAAAAGGATTCCTCTCTGGAGAAGCGTTCAGTCTTTCCGCTCGCAAATCCTGCCATGTAAATAGTGAATCCGCCATGGTGCAAGCACAATTGGCTACTGCACGTTACGCCCAAAACCAGGGCCGGCCCGCGGCATAGGCGGAATAGGTAAATGCTAGGGGTGCCACTCATCCACAGGGGCGCCAAAATGAGTGATTTTTTTTTTTCATTTTATTACTAAAACTATTTCATTAATATTAATTAATTCCCTCGACTCATCCCGGTCCACCGCATCAATCTTTCCCCGCACAGCGAGTGGTTGAAGTGCGTCAGATGTAGAACGCGCGATCAGTTTAATGTTGGGAATCTGTTGTGTCGCGTCATCTCTCGCCGCATCCAATGTAGACAGGATTGCTTTAGTCTGAGGGTGCTTAACACACTCAGAAGCGGGCCTGGCCGCTCGCTCCAGGTGTAGACACGGTGAAAGTTGCCTGATTGTGACGGATGGCCGAATCAAAAAGACCGAAGCCCTCTGATGCAGGGAAGAAGAAAAGAGGAAAAAGGGGGATAAAGACAGAGGTAAAGTGATGTAATGAATGAACAGTTTATCTAATTGCATAATGTTCGCGAAATAATTGCAGTTATTTTTACCTTAAACTTTAAGCAAGCAGCTGTTCTGGGTTCTCCAGAGGCCTCAGACAGTGTGATTTTGTAAAAATCATGTCAGTTTTTTAAACACATGTAATATCACTTTTTTTATGTTTTATGATGTTTTATTAACAAGGTTCGGGAGGAGCACGTTCAGATAATTGACACAGGTGGAGAGCACTCAGCGAATCAACAATAAGAGGCGTATATACGCAGCAGTCTTACCTCTGTTTGTTGACAGTTATCAGCATCCCTCCACCACCCCTTCTCCACACTCTTAGTTCTAACCACTTCTATACACGGGGGGGTACTCTGGGTTCCGAGCTCGAAGCCCTCCCCCCGGACAGCACACCAAATACGCATTTAAATGTACTCTCTATAATTATATGTAAGTGTGAACTCGTGAATACTCTACAGTTGTGCAGTTTTGGGGGGATATATGGCATTACAGTTTACTTGCAGAAATTAGTAATGATATTTATATACGGGTTTATTTAAAATAGCAACATTTTATGTAAAATTCACATTAAAGAAAATGTACATTTCTCAGTTTCATTCATGGTGAAAACATGAAAATCTACTGGAAAACAAACACTTTTGCTAGTTCTCAATGAATAGTTTGTGCATGAATGCTAGATGCAATTACTCTTGCTATGTGTGTTTAGGCTGTAATGTGCGTAGGTGCTATTTTTGTATAGTTTAACCATCATCAGCCTTTTAAAAAAAAAATAATAATAATATCATGAACACAATGACGGGGTAGAATCGGCTGTGATAATCAATCAATCAATCAAAGTTTTATTACAGACTCCGGGTCCAATTTTTAAAACATAACCAACATATAAAACAACAACAATAACACACACACACACAAAAAAAAAAATACACATCAATGCGTTACAAAAATACAACAGTACCAGTGTTTCCACAACTTAGACAACGTGTAGTGCTAAACCTTGATACAAGCGGCACCAGGTAAAATCTTGCCTAGGGCAGCAAATTGGTCAGGGCCGGCCCTGCCCAAACACACCCACGACTCATTAAGAGACTAGGTACAACCCTTTTGGACCATGCGCCATGGACCGTTTTTTTCCGTCGTTAAACTAGCAAAAGTGAATTCGGACACGTCCTAAGTGCACCTGCGCCATGCGTTTCAGACCATGCGCTCAGATCATTAAAATAGGGCCCTAAAAATACATTTGACTTGATTTAACTTGGCAACCAAGCAGATTGTGCTACATTGTGGCCATTGCCAGAAATTGTGTCAGTGAATAATTTACACTTGTGCAGTGTATGTAGTATGTGTAGAAAAGTTACTCAGAATTTATAAATGATTTGGCCTATAATATTGTTGATGTTGTTTTAATTGGGAACTTATTTAATGACATTAATTCTCACAGCCAATTTAACAGTTAAAATACGTATTTTGTTAGTGAGAAAATACAGCTGTCATTATTTGTATTACTGGAAAATTGACTGTAAATGTGCAGCAACCAGCAGTCAAGTATATACAGTAAAATGACATTTTTACACTGTATGTAATGTATTTTGGTGGTGGAATAAACAGATTTACCTTGGGCTTCACAGTTGTGTTTAAACAGCACACAGCAGACAGAGAGGACAAGAACTACAGCGAGTTTCATGGTGCAGGGCAATCTGAAACAATGAGAATAACACATTAACATTCATGAAATTAGCATGCATTCATTCAGTGACAAACTTTGCTGTTCATGTATTATGAATACATACCTACTAAATTTAAGTAGAAAGAGATAAGGCACTAAAAACAAGGGATGCTTGGGAGTTGGCCAAATATAGCACCCATAACCAGGCTCAACAGCCCAGGACGAAGAGCTCGAGCGCTTTCACTCTCCAAACATCAGAGCAACACCTGACCATGAACCAGCCAACAGACACGCTGAATAATTCATCTTAATACTTAATTATTAAAACAGCTTTGTGAATCTTTTATGGTGGACATTTACAACAATACCGTACAGCTCCTTTGTCTATTTACACACAGCATCGCTGAGACGAGCGCTGACAGAAAGCGCTGTGTTGTGTCTGTTTGTTGCTCTTGTGTCTCTGTGATACATTTCATAATATCTGATTTGCAAACAACCTCAGTGGGACCAATCCCACTCATCTAGATTATATTATTGTTTTTAAAACTCTCTGTCTTAAGTCACCTTTATTTATATAGCGCTTTATACAGCTTAATACAGACTGTTTCAAAGCAGCTTCACAGTAATAAACAGGGAAATAACAGAATCAATGATGCAAACTTCATCAAATATGAGACAAATTCAACTTCTGCTGTAAAAGCTCTAAAAAGTCAATAGTGTCATTATTCAGCTCAATTCAGTTCAAGTTCAATAACTGTGTAAAGTTTAATGAAGTATGAAATGAATTCTATTCAGCTATACGCAGCTCTACAGAAGACAATAGTGTCGTTCTTTAGCTTGAGTCAGTTCCATGTTGATTCAGTTCAGTTCAATAACTGTCGATGTTGCTCAATTCAATTCAAGTTTTGTTCTCATCCGGTGGTGTCATTGCAGTCAAATTAATAATATTACTGAATATTAAAGGGTTAGTTTACCACCCATAATGCACTGAGCATGTTGCTGTCCAAGGCTTATTCAGTGTTGTTTGTCTGTAGTATTTACTTAACCAAAGAATCATTTTTTTTATCAGTTCATTGTTCATTTGTGGTTACCATGATTTAACTACAATAACCATGTTTTTTTGGTTTTATTTGTAGTAAAATCATAGATAATTTTCATAAGGGAAAGAATCATAAGTACATAACAGAAAATCTGAAAATGCCCTGTGTTTGTAGCACACATTTTAAACTGGATGACCACAAACACATTGGGCCCTATCATACACCCGGCACAATGCGACGCCAGGCGCGATGCAAGTGTTTTGTTTCAGTCCGATGTAGTTATTTTCACGTCCAGCGCCACGTTGTTTAAATAGCAAATGCACTCGCGCCCATCTGTTCGCCCATGGGTGTGCTGGTCTGAAAACCAGGTGTGTTCAGGCGCATTATTGGCGCGTTGCTATTTTGAGGAACTGAAAACGGCTGCGCCATTGACCAACAAAAACCTGGTCTAAAGTCAATAGCAGTATTTTTTGTGTTATTAAAAGGGCGCGTTAGTAATATGCGCCTACAGACAGGTGCACAACACACGTACACTCTGCTTGTTACACACACAGCAGCACACAAACATTTTTAAATATTAAAAATAAAAGGATTCCTCTCTGGAGAAGTGTTCAGTCTTTCCGCTCGCAAATTCCGCCATGTAAATAGTGACTCCGCCATGGTGCAAGCATGGTGCATGGCTTTTAAAGGGAATGGGAGATGAGACTCTGATTGATTTATTGCACATTACACCGCAAACACACCCATTACTCATTAAGAGACTAGGTACAACCCTTTTGGACCATGCGCCTGGTGTGCTGACCGTTTTTTCCCGTCGTTAAACTAGCAAAAGTGGATTCGGACACACCCTAAGTGCACCTGCGCCATGCGCTTAAGACCATGTGCTCAGATCGTTAAAATAGGGCCCAGTGTTTTAGGCCAAATGAAGGGGAAAACCTTAAAGAAACTGTCGTTCTGTCAGTTCCTCCCAAACCCCCAAAGCAAAAAGTACAGTACAGGTAAGAAAGCCATTGCCATAATGTTCAGTTTCTACCTTAATGCTGTTCAAAGAGTAGACATAGTATAATACAATTTTCAGTGACAAACTTACCCTTACAATAACTGTTCTGTTAATAACCCTCTGTCAATCGGACTATCCGTGGGCAGGGATACACTCTCAGAAAAAGGTTCAGCACTGTCACTGGGGCTGTACCCTAAGGTACAAAAGTGAAAAGGTACATCTTTGTACCTTACTTACCTCTAAATGGTACATATTAGTACATATTTGTACCTTTTCGCTTTTGTACCTATAGGGTACTGCCCCAGTGACAGCTCTGTACCTTTTTTTCTGACAGTGTACAAACATGCGGAAGTGTAATCTGTAGTTTTCACAAAAGCCCTGGAGCTGTCAAAAGTCTACAGAGTGATGGTTTTGAATTTCTCAGTCCAGGTAACACGGAGAAAGAGCAAACATTGTTCATTTACATATACTACCACAACACTGTGACCATACAAAGTGTGTTGTAAATCGGCGAAGTTACACTTTAAGGCCTGATTTCACAGACAGGGCTTAGATTAAGCCAGGATTAGGCCTTAGTTCAATTAGGACAGCTCAAACATGCATTTTAGTCTGGGACTAGGCTTAAGCTTTGTCTCTGAAACAGGGGATAAGTGTCACTTAAGCTCTTAGAAAGCCAAGAGCCGTGACTGGACTCTTCCCTGTTTTCTCCATCTGGCTGCTTCAGCCGTCTCTCTGCACCATTTTTGTTGTTTCCCATTGTAGATTAATGGAGCGCTCTCACAACCACTAATGGGAATGAATTTGGTAAATGCTTTGAATGCTAAAGCTGAGAATAGGTCCGTTTCCATGATAGAAGGCTCTCTAGCATGTCACAATAGGAAGCCTCCATCTATTGTCCTTGATGCTGGGGATACCATGTCAATTATCGCTTATGCTTTCTGGCCGGTCTTATGTGCAGACACCTGGCAGTGAAGGCAAGCTATATTTGAACATGACTTTATTTCCTGAGCAGCTCACTCTGTGATTGTGGAAGGTGCTATTTCCAGCTGTGTTTAATTAATATGTGTCACATCAGATGGGAAAAATATAGTCAGAAGCCTTTTATGCCATTTGACACATTGGCCATTATCCAGCTGAAATCACAGATAGAGGGACATTGTCATCAATTTTATGGTCCATTTTTCACAAATTATCAAAATGTAATGAATCATCCAGAGCAATTCATTATAAATGATATAGATTTAGATGTAGCCTGAAGGCCCTTTCACACTGAACGCGATGTAAAAAAAAAAAGACGAATTATTATCTCCTCCTAATAAGAACATCTTTGGAGAAACATGTTCAACATTTGAATTTCAGCAATAGAAATGATACAAGGATGTGATTTGCGGGTATTTGAAGTCAACAGCAATGATACTGGTAAATAAAGTGAGGTTAAATGCATAAAGTGCATTTGTATTATTTAGCATATTTAATTATTACATGTTTGCATAATATTCAGTGTTTGCATTGCCTTATGCATTTATGAATTTTTTTTTTATGGCAAAGCTGTTATTAACATATTTTGTCAGCATGTGTTATTAACTACTAAAATAACATCACAAAGGCATCTGACAACAACCGAGGTGTGACCACTGTGATCCACTGATAAGAAGGTGTTTTCTCTTTCTGACTGATGTTAATTAAAGCAATAAGCCACATGTGGCCTTGCGTTTACCGTGATTAAGGTAAGTGGTGTTCTGCAGTATGGCCAGATTTGGCCAAAGTTTCTCACGTGTGTTGTAACCTAACATTTAAAATCTAAAATTTAAAGTAAACCGCATGCTATTGGGAATATATGGAGAATGAGACTTGAGATCTGCAGGGAGGGTCTGATCTGGTCTAAATTTTGGTCTGTTTTATGGTGTCATTTTGGAGCTTGATAAATGTTCGATGAAGATTCTTCAGTGTTTAAAGGAAACAATAACAGCATACACGTTTGTAATGTAAGCCCTTAAAGGGACATGGTGAAGAAAAAATAAATGAGATAAATATAGAGAAAAATAATAAGTCAATGAAATGTTTGCATTTTCCCCGAGAAACTTTGTGTTCACTCGCAAAGAACAGAAAAGTTTGCGAGCGAACGCACAATTTTTTGCGAGGGAACGCAAAGTTTCTCTGGGGAAATGCAAACATTTCGTGAAAGAACGCAAAAGCATTGACTTGTTATTTTTCCTCCCATCTCATATTTTTTCTACCACCATGTCCCCTTAGGGGCTCCATAGTAATGACATTGGTCCAAGTAAATAATTGTAGAAATTTATTTTGAGTCAACTCTTCCTTTAAATTTATTATCGATAATAATCAGAATGAACAATCCTTCTTCCAAGTTCTTCAACTGTAGGCTGTTTACTGTTGCCAAGCAACAAAATAAATGAGTTTAATATAGAATGTGCGCTCACCGGGGGGAATTTAACAGCATTTTATACTGTGGCTCTTCAAATCAGAATTTAGAGTCAGAACTATATCCAACTCACATCCTGATTTTTCCGACATATTTTTTGTTGATCCTGGAACAGCATTCTGGTCTGAAAATTTAGCCCTAACCATATCCATATTTCTAAACCTAACCCTACCCATAACTTATCCCTAAAATCAGAACTTGACATAAACTGTAAACTTGTTCCTCAAATCTGATTGGTTGATTGGAATGTTGTTCCAGGATCAACAAAGATGTTGATCCAGGAACATGTTGTACTACATGTTGTACCTCTTACACACACATTTACCTGGAGGAAAACTATGGTAGCACTATTAAGAATAAAGGTTCTTTCTGTGTGCCATCTGTGGTTCAGTGAAGAGACTTTAACATCCATGGAAACTGCATTACACAAAAGGTTATTTTAGTGGAAACTTTAGTGGTTCTTTAGATTATTAAAAGGTTTGTTACTCTAAGAACTGCTCAAAAATGTTTTTTTTTTTCAATGGCATCGCTGCACGGATTTTAAAGAGTGAATGCTACTTAGAAATGTGAGGTTCTCAGATACTGTATGAACCACACTTCTTTGGAAAACAAATTAAGCAATAAAGAATTTTTATTCCTGGTTACTTGGATGTACCCTGTAGCACAAAATACACTTAATTGACAGTTAATTACTACAATTAATCTGAAAATATGTACTTTAAAAAACATTATTTACTAGGAAGCTGCCATGGAAACTTAATATGCACGTGGTTCCTTTAACCAGCATCAACCTCAGAATAACAGTGAAGCTGTAGTCTATTCCTACACCATTTCCATCTCCAATGATGTGTGAACACAAACACTTTCTTGCCATTGCGTAAACAGTCCGGGTATAATTCACAACTTTGTGTGCCTGAGCTCGATCAGAGTATATTTCCAGAAGCCTTGTACAGAAATACCTCCTTAAATTACAACACAAGGATATTCATTTCTAAAAAGTTATAGAGTTCAAAAGATACTGCATAACCCAGCTCTTTCATTTTAACTGCTGCATAACAATTCAACTCTATTCAATGACAAAAAGGATACACACACTTACTGGCGAATTCAGTAGATGTCACACACCTGAGCTGTTGGTGGCCCCTCCAGCAGAGTGTTGCAAACCTCAGGTGCTGATGAAGCGGGACTCACATATCATACATACACCTTGAGGAAGTCATGCAAAAGAAAAATCAGGCACAACTTCACTATTCAGTCTCGTATGTATGCACACCCTACGAGATCAGCCCGCTAGTGAGACACGTTTTGTTGTTAGAAATGCTTGTTTAGAAGCAGACAAGGTTCCACCTCCCCACTCAACAAGCCAACCTGCCTAAGGACTGGCTCTTAAAGAGACAGGCTTCCCTCAATACCACCCTCAATCTCACACAGCTCAAAGAACAATACTTCACGGTTGAGTGATTCAAAGATGTACACTATAGACATTAAATATTTTTGCCTCATTTTGGAATTTAAAGTTTCATGCACACATGGCAAGTCTCGTCGTTTCATGCCGTCCATGTAAACATTCTTTTGCACAGATGGAGACTGATAGAGAGGGCATTGTGCACATTTTTCCGGCTTGTTTACAGTCTATCAGAAACGCAGTCTGGCAGAAACTCTGGCGAATGCTGTAGCGGTAATGGAAGGCTTTTTGCTGTTGCTGTAGCGACAGACAAGACTCCTGATGTTGGGGGCTGATGTGCCCACACGTTCCTCTGCAGGCGATAGTGTGGAGAGGATCGGTTTTCAGCAGATTATCTCAACAATATCAGGCCTGTGGAGCATTTGAAAACAGGCATCTACATGTCCACACTACTGTGATGGGAGACACACGCACGCACCTACTGTATACATGAACACACTCACTCGCTGCCATACAAATATATTACTATAAATGAGGGCGTATGTAAAGGCAGACATGTAGCGACTGTCTTTTTAGTAGGCTGAATCATTACTATAGAAAGCAGAATGGGTAGATGGGTTTATCGGGCTTATCCTGATAGTCTGTGAGGAACCGATGAATAGGAAAGCACTCAAAGCTCATTTGTTTTGGTTGCTCGCCTTGTGTTTATATTGAGATAATGGCATGCCCATGATTACAGCCATTCAGCTTCTCGGTTTTAAGCACACATTTGTACGTCTGTCCTGCTGTGGCCTCATTATGATACTTGAGCTGAAAATGGCAGTACAATAATTATGATGATTTCTGTTTTAGCGCGTGATCTTACACTTTTAAAAAATAAAGGTTCCAAAAGGAACAGCGATGCCATAGGAAAACCTTTCAGTGAACTTGATTTTCTTAGTGTGAAGAACATTTTTATAATCTAAAGAACGTTTTTTTACACCACTATGAAGAACCTTCTGTGCAATGGAAAACTTCTACACTCTTGAAAATAAAGGTTCTTTATTGGCATCAATGGTTCCATGAAGAACCTTTAACATCCATTGAACCTTTTCACTGCACAAAAGGTTCTTCTGATTATTAAGGCTAAACACCCCCTAGGGCCCTATTTTAACGATCTGAGCGCATGGTCTTAAGCGCATGGTGCAGGTGCACTTAGGGCGTGTCGAATCTACTTTTGCTAGTTTAACGACGGAAACTTAACGCGCCAGGCGCATGGTCCAAAAGGGTTGGTCCTAATCTCTTAATGAGTCATGGGTGTGTTTTTGCCGTAATGTGCAATAAACCAATCAGAGTCTCATCTTCCATTCCCTTTAAAAGCCAGTTGCGCTTGCACCATGGCGGCACCAATATAGACACCCTCAACCTGACGAGTCAGTTTAAATACATGTGTGTATTGCCACGATTGGTTAAATAAATAGCCACTTTCATTCGTCATTACTGCAAATAAGTAATTCTGATACATGCAATGACTATCTATTATGACATGTAGGCATTTTTATCTTTATGTACACAATAATAATTGTATACATACATTGTAATCCTTTTATTTTTTTTTAATATTTAAAAATGTTTGTGTGCTGCTGCGGGTCCCTGTGTGTGTAATAATCAGAGTGTACACGCGTTGTGCACCCGCCTATAGGCGCAAATTACTAACGCGCCCTTTAAATAACACAAAAAACACTGCACTATGTTCCAATTTAAGAAAGAACTTACGAACGACTGGTGCAACCCTACCCAGGTGAATAAGGTAAAATAAAAAACTAACAGATATCATCCTACTTCCCCAGTTGATTGTTTACATTAAGAATTGCAAACATTTTTTGTATTACAAGCTTTCTGAAATGTTGTTTAAATATGCAAATGAGGCATAATCTAATTAAATATGCACTAATTTACATACACTGTAAAAAAAAAAAAATCAACTAAAAAAAGCAAGTGTTCGTGCTGCCTTAAAATTTTACGTTTAGTCAACTTCAGTATACAACTTCACATTTCAAGTTGACTAAACTAAAATTTTAAGGCAGCATGAACACTTAATTTTTTTAAGTTGAAACTATTTTTTTTACAGTGTACATTTCTAGAACAAAAATCTGAACATTGGATAAAGCCAGGTTCAAAATTGTTTTTTTAATTTATGTTTTTGACATATTAGAGTAAAAGGTTTTTACAGAAGGGATTTTGGATATATCTTTTTATCACTTTTTATTAGAAAATACTGTCAAAAGCCAGAAAAAATACATTTTCACCATTTTTTTGGAATAAAATGTACAAAATCAGGCAAATGATATATGAACAAACCCCTCTGTAAAAAGCTTCAGAATATAGATAGGAATAAACCTGTACAGTTTAGTATGTAAGTGCTGCCGAAGTAAAGATTTCTGACAAAAAAAAAATCATTTTGAGAAAATTGCCTTTAAAGATATGTACTGTAATCGAAATCTACAGACACAAATAGATAAAGCGCTATGAAAGATACAGTTAAAAGTGTATTTTGGATGTTTTCTTTCCAATAGTCACTTTATGAAAAAGCCCAAAATCTCAAAATTGACAGATGCACTGTTTTTGTCTCTTGCCTTAAAATGTTCTTCACTTTATTATTTATTTAGCTATCACCATGTTACTTACTAAATATGAATATCCATATAATACCATTTAGAATAAAATCATATTTCAAGGTTTCAAGCCTCTGTATTTCCCAGAACTTTTTCCCAGCTTCCTCTCCTGATTCGTGCTCTCATTGTTGTTTTTCCACTTCATATGTAATGTTATCATATTACTGTAAAACTTCCGTTTAAAAGCAAGAAACACGCCTCAACTCCCTCCCCCATCCCCCAAGATAAATTACTTCAGAAATGCAAGCTGAACTTTTTCCTAGTTTTTCCATAGTAATCCTATCACTGCTTAGATGGGAACTTTGACAGTTACAGTATTTGTTTCACATAGGAGCAAAGCACTTAAAAATCTACAGTTGCTCAACAATTCATATCCGCATTTTATAGTCAATTAACTTCTCATAATAACAGTGATATGTCATTACAATTCAGGCCATTACGATGGCATCATTACACGAAACACCAGTTATGCTCTAGAAATCTGTATTTCAATGTGCTTGTGGAAACAAACAACTGTACTGAATCCCATTTTCTGACTCATACACTTGGAAGGCATGAATAGAGAAGCTAAGTGGGTGTTTAACAGTCAGAGCTTAAAGCAGAGCAGCTTGGATGATAGGTACATTTGTCCTTCCGAGAAAATGGACTCACACACTGAGCCAATGTAAATGCTACACCTTTGATATCGGTGCTTTTCCTATGAAGATTGGATGAAGTGGAGGATAAAAGTATCTTCAAAGGACCATGTTAAATGGGCTTTAAATACAACTCATCCCTTTTACACAGCATCACAGCATAGACCACTCACATTTCAAGCAAAGTGCATGAATATCACAGTGTAATCCTGGTTTGTGTGTCCGCAGTGGTCACTGTTACTATAGCAACAGAGAGAGGATGCCTTCTGTATGTAGACAGCAGAGTGAGATTAACTAGTGCAATAGAGCCTGCTGGAGCTTCCTTCCTATTATTTCCAACATATGGGTTTAGCACTCTGCATATGGCGTGATTCAGATGGCAGTTTCAGTCCATGAAGCCAGAATGGGTTGTGACAAGTAATGCATATCTATCTATCTATCTATCTATCTATCTATCTATCTATCTTTGCTCTTATGCTAGACAGCTCAGCGAGTGCCAGAGAAAGTAGATTATGGAGTCAGAGTTTTATTAGGAAGTGACGGTATTTATGAACTCTATTTACACCCAGTGATGTTTCCCACGCCACATGGACAAGTAATATATACGCCTGCAAATTAGAGCCTTACAGTGAGTTGCTAGTGAGCAATACAAGGCCACATGTGAAAAATACATTCAAAAAAGCTAATTCTGATTAGCTAAACTAATTCATTTAGAAATTAACCAAGGACAAGTTAACATCACAATTACACAATAAGAATTACATCAAAGAAAATGTTCAATTTTAAGATTTTATAGTTTTTGTCAATCACATTTTTGGCACAGAAACGTGCAATTGTCACAACTGTTTGCTTGAACGCAACTCACCCAAAACATTTAATTCATGCTTCAAAACCTAGTTATTGTGTCAATAAATTGGCCAATGGCACCAAAATAAAAGGTTTTTGTCATCCCGTGAGCCACACTGCTCAAAATGTTTAGATGTTTTTTCACCAACGGTTATATTATATTTTTTGCTTTCTATACTATACTGTACAAGAATGTCAGTTTTGTCTGTGTGTCACACTGAGCATTTTACAGTAAATACAGATTCAGACAGTAGGTAAAAATTGACTGGGAAAAGTCAATACTGTAGTACACAAAAAGAAAATCAACATTTGTATTTATATAGTACATTTATTTTTGTGTTACATGTAAACTGAAAATTCTCAGCTGCTTGTTCATTTTTACACATTCCATTATGTCTTTCTCTAACACACTCATAACTTCTTACACATCTTCCTATTGCTCTTCCATGACAAGAAGTTTCCATTTACATGTAACACATTTCTACAAAAATAAATGTACTGTATAAATACAGATGTATTTATACAGTACTGACGTAGCTGCTGCTGTTCAGAGTTGTGGCGTCAATTCACCAAAAGCCAAGGTATGACATCATCATATCTTACTCCCTCAACATGACAGTCCCCCTTAAAATACAATGTGTGTGTGGTTCGCCCAAAGATGAATCACATATAGCTCGGAAGTTTCGCGATGTAGGAAAACAAACTTTTATGAAGAACAAAAACTTTTATTTTAAAATAAAAAATGACCACTATAATCAGTAGATGGCATCAGAGGAGCACTTTACATTATCAACACTATTATAGCACTTAAATCTATATTTTTGTCACTTTAGTACATAAGTGTAGGAAAAGCCACAAAGTCCCATTAAAAAACAAAACCTTTTCTTTAAATTGCGGATGAAATTACACAGACTGAGTAAAAAGTAGATGGCGCGTCCTGTGTAATTACTGTTGGAAACTCCCGTTTTAAACAATTAATCTTTTATTTTTTATTCATTGTGTCTCCGCTTTGTTGTTCTTAATAAGAGGATTTGTGCGTCTGTAGAACTTGGTAACATTTCGCTAAACAAACTCATTCAGCGTTTTGAGCGATACTGAGCGGATTCTCCTTACCAGTAACTTCAACATCTCTGATTGATCATTATTTTCAACAGAAATGCCTGTGATTGGCTACAATACTCAATTCTGCAAAATCACATTGTAGACACATTTACAGCGCTGTTGAACTCATGCCACGAATACAACAACCAGATCACTTTAATTGATCAAGTTTCCAAACTTGATTGGTTGATTGTTAAGATAGCGATTCCTGCTTCATTACAACGGCAGGCCATTTGCCAATTTAGCAGACATTACAAACATTCCATGTTATAAACATTCATGGAATATAACATGTCAGATTTTGATAATTTAATGGATTATTTTGCATATGATGGCTCACACGATGAAAGAATGTTGTGAAGAGTTTGACAATTTCACTGAGAATCAACTCATCAGTTTTGATCAACAAGCCACGTGCATTTAGTTATTGTGCAAATTGTAGACAATTGTAATTACTGTTTTGCACACATGTGCCAAAACACATGCAATTTGCTTAAATCAATAAGAAATTCAAATCTGATGTGAACAAGAAACTAACTGTTCAGAGATCTGAAAAAAAGTCTCATTTGAGAATTGAGAAAGCGATTGAAAATAACTAAAGCCTCTGTAATTCCTATATAATATCGTCAGGGATTTAGAGTAATAAAAAACAATTTAGAAACACATTCCCAAATAAATGTTTTTCACCTACCCTTTCTTATAGCCTGAGCCTGGTGCTTCTTCCTATGTGAGTATCAGGGTGAGCTAAGATCCACTGATCGGCTCTCTGTGTTGATCTTTTCTGCCTGTGAGACTTGTCCCCCTGTCCTCATCTAGTGTATGCTGGGCGTCTGTCTTTGAAGTTATTTCGGCATGTGTCTAAGTTGCAGACAGCATGAAGAAGGGGCTGCTTGACCTTCCCTTCACCCTAAACCTCCCTCTCGGATGGAGAACAAGGCGGCGCACGCGTCCATGCACTTCACAGCCTCTCACCCTGCCCTTCGGCTCTGACTCACAGGGCTGCTCACACCCCAGAGGACTTCACTTAAAGCCGAGCGGTAGGCACGCGTTCGTACTCTGTCACCAAGCACGTTGTCTGGTTGTCAGATTGAAGCAGTGTTAAATGAACCCCTTGAGAAGATAGCCTCTTCTCCACTCAGGCAAACTAGAAGGCTATTTTTGCTCTGAGAGTTACATGAGAATTTGAAAGATAAGGTCCCTAATCCCTGTTGTAGATGTAGAGAACCTTGTGCACATCTATCCTGCACAGGTCAAATTCAATCTATCCCGGCTGTTTACTGACCAATTTAATGTTATTCCTGAAGTCCGTAAGTTGAAAAATTGATCTTCCACTCTAGGGGTGCTGTAGTTGTCTTATAGCTGCCAGAGTCCAACTTAATCTTCTACAGTCCCTTGACGCTACAAGGTATTTCCAGCACCGGCTTCAAGGCAAAGTGTTCAAAGACTCAATTTATGAAATGGAAGTGAGCTTGGCAATTCATTTCAATCTCTAAGGCGAGGCGAGGGCAGTCCATTGTGAGAGGATAACTGGTTCCCTGGTCTTGACATACAGGATCATTTTTTATGATGAAGACCCAAGGTCTCAGAGCCCTCCTAATCCGCTTGACATCTGACTGTGTGCTGAGCCCCAATCCCTCTGTAAGCTCTCCTTGATAGGTGGAAGCACTAAAACTACACTGGCCGAAACCCGACACAGAATGTTAGAGCAACTGGACCTGGGCAACTGGACACCCAGTTGACTCAAAACTCTCAGGTAGTCTGAAAAAGTAGCACTTCATTTTACAGTCCTGTTTGCATGTACATATGTACATAGTAATTACTATAACTGTAAAAACTAGGTACTAACCCTAAACCTAATCTTAACCCATGTAGTTACCTGATAAAACTCAGTACATTGTTGTAAGTGCACATATTGTAAAATAAAGTGCAATCAAAAAGACTTGAAAGAAAGCAGTGACATAAAGCATCCTGAATCTTGAAAGATAGAGCTGTTAGTTTTGCTCTAGCAGTTTAAGGTGCGTTCGCGCCATGTCGCAATTACCTTAATTACAATATTTCCGCTTGTAAAAAGTGTTTACATTCTCGTAGAACTTGTAATTGTAATTGTCTGTGGGATTTTCTTGTTTTTACTGGAATCACAAAACGGTTAATCATTCTTTACTGGACATATTTATGTTTTAATGTTTTCTGTGCATTTATCTGAAAACGGTCAATCTGCAGCGGTCAGGTGGTACAGCGGTCACATGGTACACCATGTGACCGCTGTACCACCTGACCGCTGCAGATTCATTTCACCGTTGATAGTGTTGCGATAGAAACACATAAAAGCCCAGATATACTCATGGCGAAGTTCTTTTTCGTTCTTCACTTAGTGGTAAAACAAAGTTTGATACGTGAGCAGCGCTACATCCAATGCCGCCCACACTGCTGAGAGCGACGGTTAGATGAATATGTAAATATGTGCTGCGCGCTTTCCTCTCAATAACAAAATAAACACAGAACAAAACTGAGAAAAGCATTTTAATAAAGCATAAGAAACGCATCTGATCATAGCAACGTGGATATGTTTGCACGAGCTCTGCAATTCGGCATTCTAGTAAAGTCACGTCACATTTATTTACTTATAGAACTTTATACAATAGATAGCTTAAAATCAAGCAGCTTTACCGTATTAAACATGAAAAACTGTGTCAGAGTGTCATTTCATCAGAAGTACAACTTTTTGTACTTTCTGTAATGTACAACATTTTCTTCTGTAAAGCAGCTCTCCAGTGTGTTCATGTTTTCACTCGCAGAACAGGAGAAATGAAGCGGAAAAGAATTTCACGTGAAAGAAGGCGGAGCCTCAGCGCACACCTACCTATTACGTAATCGCCATTGGACCAATGTTAGTACAACGGTGTTTACCAGCTGTAGCGAATTTTTCTGGAAAATTCGGTTTGGCAAGCTGTTTCGAACTCCCAAAATGAACTTCGTTTTGGCCTGATTTTGTTTGAAATGACGTCACATCAGTTCATTCTTCAATTTCGCTTGAAGTATGTAAGCTGGAAGGACATAAACAGCTTCGAGTAGGACGTCACGTGTTGTCATCACGAAATGATGGTAATTATGAACGCAGCTTTAGCTCTAGTGCTAATTAAACACACCTGAACCAGCTAATCAAGGTCTTCAGGATCACTAGCAACTTCCAGGCAGGTGTGTTGGAAACAGGACCGCACACCCCTGTGCTAAAGTTATGAACGGTTTAAAGTTTTTCTTCGCACTTTAAAGATATTTGTTTTGTAAGAAGATCCCACTCAGGCATTAGCACCCTTCCTCCACTGTGCAACACTCTTGAGGTGAGAATTAACGTTCCATAGTTGGGATGCCCTACTCCTCTCACGCATTTCTGGATAGTGATTGGCACACGCATTGCACTATGGTTAATGCCCTCAGACGACTTCTTCTCATGTCTGCATTGTGATTGGACCGTGGCCCAAGGGATGTGGCCCCATTGTTGTAACCTAATCTTAGAGCTCATTGTTACATTAACTGGAGGCGGAGAGGCTAGTTGGGAGATTGTGCGGTCTGGAAAGTGGGTGGCTCGGGCTAATTTTGACCGGGATGGGTGGTGACTCTGAAATAGTTGGCGGTTGAGAGGTTGCACATTTAGATGTATAGTGCAGCTGTGGGATGCCTTCTTCACTAACTGCTAGTAATCTGTACACAATGCACGGTTGAGAGTGATCCATCAAGAGGCTAAGACCTTGATGGCTTTAGTATTGAATGACTCTCAGAAATGTGGTACTGAGGTGCTTCTCCAGCCACCTGGCACAAAATGCATGCCTGTTTATGCTGGGATGAGAATGGAGATGCACAGAGAACAACACGCATTCCGCACTAGCGGCAGCCTTGACCCGGAGCAGCTGAGGTTAGAGAAGAATACAAAGGCCAGTGGGCATTTGAAACCTTGAAGTCCATGGATGACAAGAATACACACACACCCTTTTTTGCAGCCTGTTATGTATGAGCCCAGCCCTCATGTGCTGCTTTTCCTGAATTCAGATGGCCTCTAAACATTCAAAGCATTGTAGTTCAGCATGTGATGCTCTTCTATAAGGTGTTTTTTCTTATTTAACCATTGGTGAATGAAGAGCAAGACAAACACAGAACCTGTTTTACTGGGATTAACGTTTTATGCGTTTTAAACCACTTGACCACTTGCATTCGGATTTCGTCGAGACACTCCCCTCGTTTCATCACACTCTACATGACTTTTGTGCTCATGTGAATTCTATTGAATGAACAAAGTAGGAACGATAAGCCAAGCAGGAAAGGAAGCATATGAGAAGGATAGCGATTTTGAACATATTCTGTGTGTTTTGTTAACGCAACAACATTTGATTTGCTTGTTTTGGGAGATGGTCCTCACTGCAGGACACAAGATCCAGGGGGCGAGGTTGGATCTAGATCCAACTCCTCCCACTTTATATATTTTGCTCCACCAGATGAACCAGCATATTTGTGAAGCTGCAGCCCGCAATTTTAAGAGTAAGTTGCAACCCGTGGTCGCCAACGTTTGCTCTTATCAATGTCTTATCAAGTCTACATTAATACATTTATAAGTACAAAATTACTGAAAACAACCTGACAGTGCTGCTATATTTTAGTCACATACAGTTTTATAATAATATGCATAATCAGTGGTGGAAAAAGCACATATTTTCTACTTCAAGTAGAAAAAGAACTTGATTTAATATTACTCCAATAAAAGTAGAAGTGCCTACTTATTAATCTACTTAAGTATTTGAAGTCAAAGTGCATGTGGACTACTGAGAGGGGTAAAGGATCAGCCAATCAAAGAATACACTACTTTTTAAGAAATATTTATTTAACAAGGAACTACGGGCTTTTCAGTGAAGGTGAAACGTAAGTTTTTTTTTATTATGTTTTGGAGTAAAAGCAAACGTTTCTCCAAATGAAAATATTCTAATAAAATACTTGGTTATTGCCCACCCCTGTACATAATTATACGTGCACATTCACACAATGTACAAACTACAGTGTTTGTAACTAACCATTTTAAGGTGCAGTGTGTAATATTTATGAGGATCTATTGACAAAAATGCAATATAATATACATAACTATGTTTTCAGTGGTGTATAAAGACCTTACATAATGAACCGTTATGTTTTTATTACCTTAGAAAGAGTCATTTCTATCTACACACACCGCGGGTCCCCTTACAGTGAAAACGCCATTTTGCGCCGTCACGTTTCTACAGTAGCCCTAAACGGACAAACTTCTCTACAGAGCGCTAGCTACTCTCTGCTGTCTCCGACGCCGACATCTTTGTCCTGTGTCGGCCACTGTAGCTTCTCTATGTGCTTCGAAAACGAGGGGTGAGCAGTGGGTGGTTGCAATTCACAACCTCACCTCTAGATGCCGCTAAAATATACACAGTGCACCTTTAAAATATTATTATATAAAGTTTGTTTTCAGCAAGTTTGTTTTTCCGTCAAATGAATAACTTTAGTTAAGACTCGGTAGAGCAACAACACGAGTAAGTATGACGTGTCTTGTAGCAAAACTGCCACAGGGATCTGTCAACAGATCAAAATGCAGTGGGAGGAGATCCAGCTCCGTCCCTGGATCTCGTGTACTGCAGTGAGGAGCTATTGGAGTTTTGGAGGGATTTCTCACAATGCAACAGAGACGATAATCCAAAATCTCTAGCAAAAAAAAAAAATACAGAAGATTATTTTGGACTTATGTCGTCACACTATCATTCACTTTAGTGGGAAAAATTGTGGCCTAATGGTTAGAGAGTCGGACTTGTAACTGGAAGGTCGTGTTACCTAACCCCTAATTTTCGCCACAGCAAAAATGGCTGCCCACTGCTCCAGGTGTGTGTTCACGGTGTTTGTGTGTGTGTGTTCAATACTCACTGCTGTGTGAGTGCACTTGGATAGGTGAAATGCAGAGCACAAATTCCGAGTATGGGACACCATACTTGGCTACACATCACTCACACTCACTCAAACGCTGCACACTTCTGAATGGATGAACTCATGTTACGGTGCTTATGAGCAAGAAAATATGAAGTAAGCAATAAGGTACGAGAGGCTGTGCTGTATCATGAATAAGTCGCGGCTGAAGGGCGTTGTTCGGCACGTCGCAAAGCGGTGACTTATTCACGATACAGCACTAGCCTACCTTATCGCTTTTATACCACACGATACAAATATTAAAGCCAAAAAATATGTACAATGCAACTTTCATGAAGTAAAATCACTAAAAGCGTGAACAGCAACAGAAGTTACATTATTACGCCATTAGATGGCCGCAAAGAGTAAGTCAGTCAGTAATGAAGACTTTTATATTGAAAGGACTGAAACTAGTTGTGAACACGGGAACAAGACGCAACTGACAAATGCTTTGACTAGCGCTGTCAGTGTCAGGGCACGGGAAAACCCCTTAACTGTTAAAAGGACAAGATATCGCAGCGGACATTCAAACAGATATTTTATTATGAACATAGGACTGACTTGAAGGAAAATGCTAAATCTGAATGCAGGTAATACTCTCGCTCACTCAATCTCTCTCTCACAATACTCTATTCTACATAATACAGTAAGCTTCAATGAACAATATCAATGAGAACAAACATATGTTTACGTTGTCAAGAGTGTTTGCTAAGGGTGTTGTGCAGTGATACCAAAGACTTTATATATAAGAAGATGCACTCCGATTACTTATGAATGGAAGAACCCATATCAAGATGTTGGGTCTGGGAACACACCATTGGCAGGGCTCAAGCCGAGGGGCGGGATAAACGGTTGTCTTTCAAATTCCCTCTGCACGCAATAGGATAGCGCTACAACCAACCAGAGCAACGAAGAAGGTGAAGCGGAGCTAGTTGATAGATTAAACTTTTGCCGTATCCGGTCGGCAAAACTCCGAACACATCTTCCTTTTTTAAGAATGACTTCAGTGCCGTTCTTTGTTCTTTTCTCAAAGAAAAGCTTTTCTCAAAAACTCCAAAGAACTCCAAACTCTTCCAGAGTCGCGGCCAAAGCCGATTAGAAAGACCGCTGTTCGCCAGCTTCTTTGTTTTCAAGTAGCACGCGGAACCGTCGCAACTCTGCCCTCATTATGTTAAGCCCGCCCACCGACTCTATACACGATGTGATTGGCCTGACTAGAGTTTGGTTTTTCAAGCTCGCAAGCCAACGGAGAGTTGCTAGACGACCCTGGCTGCAAATTACATTTGCTGCTGCTAGGGTGCGTCTAGATTTCTAGGCTACCGCCTTCTAAATGAAAGAGCCAATCGTTGATTAGTAAAGTCATTGCGGCACTGCAGCTGCCACTAGAAGCTCCGGTTGCTATAGAAACAGGCAGTGTTCTGAGACGCTAGGTTAGGACTGTGCATGCGCATTAGCTTTGTCCAGGCTGAAAAATGCATTTTTTTGTCATGATTTGAGTGTTTAGAAACGAAATTTATGAGACAGTTGTTGTCAGATTTCATTGGTGATTTTAAATATGAAATGTAATTGTAAGCTTGGCAAACAGTTTTGGAGAATTTGATGTTTCCCTATTCAAAGAGATCGGAGCTGCACTTGCATGCCTGAGAGACGTTTCAAAGATGGCCGCCGAGTGAAATGACTTGTCTTAAAGGGACTTTGGTGATACACAGAACCGTTGGGTGAAGTGGTCATAGCCGTGTTTTATCGTGAATAAAACAGCTATTGACCAATCAGAATCAAAGACTGGAACTAACCGTTTTATAATGCTCAATAAATGATTGGTTATTTTATTTATTTGTTTACTTTGTAAAGTTCCTATTTTCTCTTAAATGTATGAATTTATGGTTATTGAATTGTTTAAAAAAAATTCAAGATATAGGACAAGGATTCAGAATGTAATTTATATATCATTTTAATTGCACCACTTGCTCAATATTGGCATCTAAATGACTGGGTCGTGTGATAATGTGTGCACTTGGATACAGTTGAGTGACAAGCAAAACAGCCTACTCTGTAACTTGAGCTTTCTTTCCTTGGAAACATCAGTGTTTTTGATTTATGATTACTATGTACTTGACCTTTCTACCCCAACCAGCTCGTAGAGTGTCTCCGAGGACAAGCAGTTGCATGATGCAGTGCATGAACTTTGACAGTTGAACTAACAAACCTCATGCGAGAGTATAATATTGTTGACATTAGGCAGCGCTACAATTCAAGCACCACTGTGATTAATGCATAAACCGTATAGGTTCAATAGAGGACTGAACAAAACTGTATAGAGAAAAATATAGTTCTATAGATTTTTTTTTTTTTAAATGTATATGAGTAATCTTGAAACTCATTTTCCTAGGATATTGCTGTGTGCCAAAAGCCTACATATCAGTTTTAATATAACCATCAAGAGTGCTCTTTAAAAGATCAATTGAACCCTTTCAGAAGTAATTCAGTGAGGAGACATTGACCAATCCTTTCTAGCCATGTGAACATTTAAGTGTATTGACTGATGTCCTCTAGGCTAAATGATGCTGAAGAGTGAATAAGACAGGCTTTCAAGGCTGTCTTGAGTCACTATCAAATATGAATGAATGAATGCTGTGTGTCTGAAAGCCAAGTAGCATGTCGACTAGGCACAGCATATGAGACAGCCTACATCTATGGAGCCTTTGACATCTGATCTTTACCACCACAGTGCAGAGAGGGATGATGGACTACATTATTCATTCTTGTACAGCAGGAACATATGGAGTTTCTATATAACCGGAAGGATCTCGTGCAATTCTGCAAACTAAAAAACCTATACCTATTTACTTTAAAGGCACAATATGTAAGACCACTAGAACAATGTTATATATTTTGTTCACTTGTGTACTTACATTATCCCAAATGTTTCCAACAAAGTTAAATCCAGAGAAATCAGCAATTTTACCCAGTGTTACGGGCCGTGTCCTTACGTCGCCTGTCAGTAGCCACGTTTCCATTACAGATTTACGCAAAACTTTTGCGATATTTTCTAAATATCGATAGAAAACTATTGCGAAATGACAGCGTTTTCATTAACCGCTGTTATGCGACTAAAACTTATTTTTTTCCTCTCGCAATAAGTCATTCCAAAAATTATGCCATGGATGTTGGTAGGTTTATGTATATCCCATCCACCGCACTAGCCATTATTTTTAATGGAAGGAGATGTAGGCGTGTTAGCCAAGCATTAATGGCAAGGAAAGCACCTTATACTTGAGCGGCCACGTAGCTATGGAGGTGTTTGTGGGTGTTTCTCCCTCATATCTGCTTCAAGGTCTTCATGATAATGTGGCATTTCTTTGTTTATAATCCAGTATTCCTGTAATTCTATTGTCTTTTATGAGTTTAATAAAGAACTCTGTCTCGTCTTCTGTCCGACATACGGCGTCATCTGTAAAGAATGATTGTCTTTTACGTACACCAGGTGACCTGTAAATGCGAAAAAACTGTTTCCATTGCAGTTTTGCGAAAATGTCCTTTTTCGAATTGCCTGAAAAACCACCTCATGCGAACGTAAAAACTTTTTTGCGATATATGGGAGTTTTTGCGGCATTGACGCGTTTCCATTGGCCGTATTTTCAATTCGCAATTTCAATTTGCGCAATTTGAAGGGTAATGGAAACGCGGCTAATGATGTTATATCTGCGCTACCCTTGATTTCCATAGAAACCATAGAAACACCAAAGACCCTTTAATATAGTATGTATTTTATTAGACAGGTGAGCAACTGTTTGGATATACATTTATCAACAGAAAACTGCAACCAAGCGAACGCACAGAGTAACATTATAACATAACTTTCAACACACTCAAATGTATTTAGTATGATTGTTTTATCCGTGTTTTATCCAGCACTGCTTTACCCCACATACTCATGAAAAGAGCGGAAACGGCAACTGCAGCGTAAGCAGAATAAAAGCTCCAAGACCAGTGTTTCGCAGTTCTCTCTCATTAGCATTCGTTCCCAAGGGCTCTCGGCACATCCTGCTTCATACCACCATAATGTTAATGAAACTTTAATACATTCGCTCATTCATGATTTCTGCCCGAGTCCGTCGGATTCCTTTCCATCGGATGTGGAGGCGAAGAGTCAAGACTCCCATGATTCCACGCTCATTCACGGCATCATCAAGCTACGCCTTTAGCGGGAAAACTTACATACTGTGCCTTTAATAGTCATTTTGCATATGATATCTCAGCTCAAAACACCTCTTCCGACCACAGGGGAGCTGTCATTCAATTTCCATTTGAAAGTGGCATTTTCATTTTGAAACGCTCTCCGTCCACACTACAGTTTTCCAAAAGTTTCTCATCCACACTGAAAACGCTAAATTCACCTCACTGACCATGCATAAACTCTCACTGAGATGATAGAGACGGATAATTTTATTTAGCAAAATATCTCAGCATTCACTGATGCGTCCAGGTCTCACTCAATCACCATTGTATGTTTGGTCTAAAACGCAATTCTGCTCTCATGTTTTGCCACAGGACAGCAAATGTGACTAAATTTTCTGTCATCTTTGCAGGACTGCGATATGAAGAGTGTGCAGAGTAACATATCTTTAGCAACTGTGTAAAAATGTGAATAGCACATAACAGGCACAATACCGGCATAAAAATACATATCTATAGGTTCAATATATGTCACATGATAAACATGCATCATCGTTTTCTAACACCTCAGTTTTCACAGTCCACACTACAACGCGAAAACGGCGTTTTCAAATAGCTCAGTTTTCGTAGGACAAAAACGCTGTCTCAGGCCCCGTTTACACTTGTGCGTTTTCGTTTTAAAATTAAAACGATCCTCGTCTGCACTGGCGTTTCCATTGCATTTCAGAAACAATCTCTGTCTACACTGCACGGCCGAAAATGCATGTCACATGACCATTCAAATGAAAACAGTTGCCCCTTGCGCATGTAGGCAGCTGCAATTTTATACACTACAGCGTTTAACTGCACAACGGCTGCTAAAAAGGACCACAAAGTCAGCAAAGCATGCAGTTCCGTCTCCGTGTTATTGTTTACATGGTCGTGAGGCTGGTATGTTACAGAGCCGTTGAGAGAGACGGCTCTGGGCTGCGTTTCCCAAAAGCATTGTAATACAATAGCCACAAACGCTCTCTACGATCAACTTAGGCGTACAATGCTTTTGGGAAACACAGCCCTGGTCTGTTATTGTCGTGTTCAGGTAGCGTAATGTGGGTTGTTTTTAAAAAGTCTCAGTTTTGGTCAGCCACGGCTCGTCTGTATGGGCAGGTGGGGCCCACGAAAATATTCTTCCAAACATAGACCTCTATATACACTGAATTAATAATAAATTGTAAATGTATTCAGAATTCTGCAACAAATAATTTTCTGATTTTCTAGACTTTTTAAGTCGTGAAGTGAGAAGGATATATTAAAATGAAGCGCATGGATTCGACAGGCATGTATTCATGATACTAGGTGGGGCAGCTTGTCTCTGAGCCCTCCCTAGCTCTACAGCGCCCCACAAATTTCCAATGTAAATCTGTGGTGAGAAATGGAACTGCAGCGTGCTCTCATAGACAGCCATTGGGGCAGATTTCGGGACCAAGACGATATCAGTCCGCTTCAGCTATGTGTCTGCATCAGGTCAGTAACTAGTTGGCATGTCTGTTCTTCCTATGTGGAGTAGTGTATCAAATTAATGAAAGTATAAATCCTTTATTTTAAACGTGCTCATGTGAATAGCCTTTATATACAGTAGTTCTGTTGTGTTTGTTTTATGTTTGTTCTGAGAATAGACATGACTTTCCTCACTGGAATTCCTACACAACTTGCAATATCCTAAAACAAAATCTGAGGCAATAAATACTACATTAAGGCAGTTCTAAGATGTATTCTATGCGTTAGTCGTGTGTACTAAGGCCCAGTCCCAATTCTATTTTATACCCCTTCACCTAACCCTTGCCCCTTGAAACAGAGTGGCAAGGTGTAGGGGTGAAAATACTCTCCTAAGAAATGGAACACCACTACTACACCATTACACGTCATCATACCCCGTTTCTTTAGTGTCCTGTAACATTTAACCAGTATGAACAGCAATGAAGTGCACGTATCTAACATAAATCAGGCGCGAGCACGTTGAACAGATTACTCACTCCCAACGTTGTTTTGCACCGTATTTGGACTTAAGAAAACGGCGCTCGTTTTCAGGCTAGTTTATGAGCCTTTGAGTTTCCTAAGATGATACAAAATGATACAGATTATACAAGACTGGTGGAGCCGCTTTTCCATCGGGCCAAACTGTTCTCTTGGTTTAATGTCGATCCGAGCCGGCCGGTACGGATATGGTTTCGTTTTCTACTGTGGTGCTGCGATAACGGAGCTCTTTGCAATGTAATACAAACGAGTCAGTTGTTGCCTTGGTAACGCAAGAGTTAACAGACGATACATGATGTAAATAGCGACTGCGTTATGAAGGATGACCAGATATTTCTTTTAACTGTATTATTAATAGAGATGCACCGATTGCAATTTTCTTGGCCGATTCCGATTTCCGATTTTTTGTTAGTGTGATCTGCCGATACCGATTTTTACCGATTCCGATTTTCTTTCTAAGAACTATAATTGACAACATATACAAACAAAAATCTACTTTTCTTCAACGCAAAGTTTTATTTTCATAAAAAAAAACACAAGTAAAAAGTCAGTAATAAAATATAAACAGCTCAAATAAATGCAATAAAGAGAGCTATGAAACTAAGTTTTTCAGGTTAACTGGGTTTCTATTCAGGTAAGAAATACTACAGAAATTAAAGTTCTGTAAACACATTCAGTGTTATTTTACATTGGTTACCTTTCAATAACTGTAATTTCTGTAGTCTTTATTGTAAATATTAATACAGATCAATTCTTACCAATAAAGTTATAAAACGTATTCAGTCAAGAGCAGAAAGTGATTTTTTTTGTCTTTTGTTCTTTGATTAACATGACGGACAGCAGCAGGAATATTGGACTGCTGTCCCTTTAAGAGTTTATGAACGGTGTTCAACGGAACCAGTACTGTTACACACAACATGGGTTCACTTTCTTAGCTATTTAACGATTCAAAATTGACTGTTTATCTGAATACTCGCCAAGACTGCCTGTGCCGCTGGTTTTGACATACTTTTGTATGTATTTGACAGTTTAAGCGCAGTAAGCCTCTCATTTTGGTACTTGTGACTCTGTTTGAATTCTGTCTCTGTTTGAGACTGAGCGTGGCTTGTTCGCGTCACTTATATAGATCAGTGGTTGTGCTTTTGGTGTGAGCGCAAAACCTGCGGGAATGACTAAAATTATGCGCAATACAAGCACTATTTAACCGGAGCGAATGAGACCAGTGAGAGAGAGGAGGTGCCCACGTGGATGTGTGTCACTTCACCGTGACAGAGAAGAGAGCGAGAACGCGCAGCTGACGTTATTGCCTGTGCCGCTGGTAACAAAACGGATCGGCTCGGAATCGGTAAGAAGTGAGACTGATCGGCCGATCACCGATCCGGGCCGATCATGAGGGAAATCGGCCGATTCCGATCCCTGGCCGATCGATCGGTGCATCTCTAATTATTAATTTGTGTTCACATCACTCAAATAGCGCGTTTAGCAAGCTACGAAGAAACTGGCATCCAGGCAACACACAAGTGATCGATCCGAGTGGCAACATCACATCACGGTAGTCGGTGTATGCAGGGAAACTCCTCATACCCCTTCGTTCGTAGTGTGGTCCCAGAAAATCTTAATTTGAAGGGCTATCTGGCCCTTCCCCCTACCACTCCAGCCAAAAGAGAATTGAGACACCGCTACCTCTTCACGTGAACGCGCAAAACAAAGGGGTAAGGGGTAGAAATGGGATAGGGCCTAAGTCTGTCAATCATCATTAGAGCACCGCACGCCACCCTCAGGCTGAACAACGCAATGACATTAGAATTCTGCCCAAAGTGAGTCTATGTTCAACTATTAGAATATGAAGCTTACAAATTGTTAATCATAAATTAACGCTAAGACCCAGAATCTGCCCTACCTAAATTTACGACCAGGAGCCGCTACTGGTTTTGGTCCGTTTACACTGAAAAGCAAACCCCTGAGTTCTCAAACTAAAATAGGGTCTGCAGCGCTTTCAAAAGTCTCAGTTTTTGAGGTCCGAAAACGCCGGAGCAGTGTAGACGACAGGCGTAACCG
This sequence comes from Coreius guichenoti, assembly GCA_039654105.1. Lineage (NCBI taxonomy): Eukaryota > Metazoa > Chordata > Actinopteri > Cypriniformes > Gobionidae > Coreius > Coreius guichenoti. Next base: position 6,420,819 of record CM077179.1, on the reverse strand, counting down.
TAGCAAAAGTTATAAAAAAAATTAAAAAAAATTTTTAAAACGGGGCCTCAGCGTGGATAGAAGGCCAAAACAGAGAGAAAAAGATGCATTTTTAAATGAAAACGTATTAGTGTGGACAAGGCCTAATCTTTCTGTCTGACATAAAACCTTTCAAGCTGTCAAAAGCTTGATTTGAGATAAATCCAGCTAACCTGGTTTGTTTAAGGGTCAGCTTAGCCTCAAATCACATGACCACAGCAATTTGTCAGCATTCCCATTCGTCTCAATGGCAGTTGCTCGGCTGACGCATGCAGCCTCAGAAATACACACAGAAAAAAAATGCTTTTTCATAATGGTGTAGTTTTAGTATAGCAGCAGGTGCTAACTAGAACATGATAAAAAGCCAAAATATAGATAAACTCTCCCAAAACAAAACAAAAAAGAATTGGTTGTTTTTTAATGTCACATGGGTTAGCCTGCGTTCTGACGTATAACCCGTCATCAATTTTATTTTTTTAATGGATCAAACAATTAGTAACATTTCATAGCAGTTAATCGTTTATAAGAAAATATCTGGTGAATCCATTCCTAAAATAGCGTGATGAAGAGCCTTTTTTACTTTCTTCTCCTCACATGCCAAACAGTTTTGCTTTCCCTCAGCACACGTGTCTGCGCTTGCTTTAAAGTGTTCAATTATGTTTAAATGCCACAAGCTCAAAAAGCAAAAACATTTACCTGCGCTCGAGTGTAAAATGAGGGAAACCTTAAACTGACAGTCCCAAATATTCCTCTTTTTCTTCTTTTTCCTCCAGATCACCATCACACTTCTATGGCAGCAACACAAACTCTCTGAGGCTGTTTATTGCCCACTGCAATATATCAGCTTATTCACTCAGACCTCGAGTGCAACTGTATGCTCAGAACCACCTGTCTGTTGAGCGATCCTCTTCCAAACGTCACATATGATATTAAATGATAATGCAGATGTGACATTGCCAGTGTGTGAGACACATAAAGGGCAACTAAACATTTATAGATATCAGAGTGCATGTATTTAGAGCTAAACAATATTAGTCATACACACAGTCACACACTGAACGCAGTCACGATTTAGGCAGTTCATCATCATATAAGGGAAAGTGTAAGGAGATATATCATCAGATCTCTGATTTCACACACTATTAAGTGACAGCCACTGTAAATGAAGGGGGAGCTGAAATGCATCTGTGAATGAAGTCAGGTAGTGATAAAACCAAGCTAGAGTTAATAATCCCACCAGTCAAATGTGGTTGTTCTACCGTATTTTACATGAATGATGCTGTTTAAATCCTGTTTAAAACCAGTTTGAATTTAATTTAAAGGGAACACTGTTCTCAGTGATCTCAAACTATTATTTTGCTAATATTGCTTAAATTAATTTGCCATTACAATGTAAACCCTAAAGTTAATCTATTTATAATTCTAGTAATTATAAATTACTAGAATTGTCCTATTGCCCAGTCATAATTTGCCTTATCGTGTGCTCACATTAGCGAAATTTCATAGGCAAAAATGTTCATTATCAGTGTTTGGGGAAAGTTACTTTTAAAAGTAATGTGTTACATTATTGTGTTACTCCCTAAAAAAGTAACTAATTGCGTAACTTAGTTACGTTTTATGGAAAGTAATGTGTTAAGTTACTTTTGCATTGCTTTTTCTCATCTGGGCTGGGCTTGCTTGTTTGTTTTTAATAACAAAACAAATCATAGCTATATTTGTCAAATAAAGCCCTAGGCTGAAGGAAATGCAAATCCACGCCTGTACAGCAGAGGGCGCAACTCAAACAAATCTTTCAGCTGCGCTGCCATTCGGGATTGTGGAAGAATAGGACACAGTCAATAAATAGGAAAAAAAGTAACTTGGATTAATCATTCGAAAAAGTAACTTTGTACTAAATTTAAAAGCAATGAGTTACTTTACTCGTTTCTTGTCTTCTCGCATTACTAAATTAATGACATGCAAAAATTTGCAGAACACCGGTAAATGTGGTTATGGACTCTAGTTTTGAGCAGAATCAAGTGTCCTATTGTCCAGTCATAATTTGCCTTATGGTACGCTCACATTAGCGAAATTTCACGTGTTCCATTATCAGTGCTGGGGAAAGTTACTTTTAAAAGTAATGTGTTACATTATTGCGTTACTCCCTAAAAAAAGTAACTAACTGCATTACTTAGTTACATTTTATGGAAAGTAATCTGTTAAGTTTTGCATTGCTTTTTCTCATCTGGGCTCAAAAGTAACTTGCATTACTTTTTTTGAAAAAAGTAACTCAGATACTTTGTAGTAAATTTAAAAGCAGTGCGTTACTTTACTCATTACCTGAAAAAAGTAATCTGATTACATAACTCACGTTACTTGTAATGCGTTACTCCCAATCCGGAAAGTATTCACAGCGCTTCACTTTTTCCACATTTTGTTATGTTACAGCCTTATTCCAAAATGGATTCAATTCATTATTTTTTTCCTCAATTCTACAAACAAAACCCCATAATGACAACATGAAAGAAGTTTGTTTGAAATCATAGCAAATTTATTACAAAAAAAAAAAAAAAAAAAAAAAAAATCACGTACATAAGTATTCACAGCCTTTTTTGACAGACACTCAAAATTGAGCTCAGGTGCATCCTGTTTCCACTAATCATCCTTGAGATGTTTCTACAACTTGATTGGAGTCCACCTGTGATAAATTCAGTTGATTGGACATGATTTTGAAAGGCACACACCTGTCTATATAAGGTCCCACAGTAACAGAAGTCCAAGGAATTGTCTGTAGACCTCCAAGACAGGATTGTATCGAGGCACAGATCTGGGGAAGGGTACAGAAAAATTTCTGCAGCATTGAAGGTCCCAATGAGCACAGTGGCCTCCATCATCCATAAATGGAAGAAGTTTGGAACCACCAGGACTCTTCCTAGAGCTGGCCGCCCAGCAAAACTGAGCGATCGGGGGAGAAGGGCCTTAGTCAGGGAGTTGACCAGGAACCCGATGGTCACTCTGACAGAGCTCCAGCGTTTCTCTGTGGAGAGAGGAGAACCTTCCAGAAGAACAACCATCTCTGCAGCGCTCCACCAATCAGGCCTGTATGGTAGAGTGGCCAGACAGAAGCCACTCCTCAGTAAAAGGCTGCCTGGAGTTTGCCAAAAGGCACCTGAAGGACTCTCAGACCGAGAGAAACAAAATTCTCTGGTCTGATGAAACAAAGAGTGAATGGCAGGAGGAAACCAGGCACCGCTCATCACCTGGCCAATACCATCTCTACAGTGAAGCATGGTGGTGGCAGCATCATGCTGTGGGGATGTTTTTCAGCGACAGGGAGACTAGTCAGGATCGAGGGAAAGATGAATGCAGTAATGTACAGAGACATCCTTGATGAAAACCTGCTCCAGAGTGCTCTGGACCTCAGACTGGGGCGAAGGTTCATCTTCCAACAGGACAACGACCCTAAGCACACAGCCAACATAACAAAGGAGTGGCTACGGGACAACTCTGTGAATGTCCTTGAGTGGCCCAGCCAGAGCCCAGACTTGAACCCGATTGAACATCTCTGGAGAGATCTGAAAATGGCTATGCACTGACACTCCCCATCCAACCTGATGGAGCTTGAGAGGTCCTGCAAAGAAGAATGAGAGAAACTGCCCAAAAATAGTTGTGCCAAGCTTGTAGCATCATACTCAAAAAGACTTGAGGCTGTAATTGGTGCCAAAGGTACTTAAAGTATCGAGCAAGACTGTGAATACTTATGTACATGTGATTTTTTTTTTTTTTTTTGCGTTTTTTATTTTTAATAAATTTGCACAGATTTCAAACAAACTTCTTTCACGTTGTCATTATGGGGTATTCTTTGTAGAATTGAGGAAAAAAAATAATGAATTGAATCCATTTTGGAATAAGGCTGTAACATAATATGTGGAAAAAGTGAAGCACTGTTTCCAGATTCACTGTATATGTAGAATAGCGATCTATGAAACACAGCACATACAGAAGTCACTTTCAAACCAAGCTTTCTGTTGGTCCTCTGCATCAAATTCGTATGACCAACTTAACCCGATGCCAAATCTGTTTTATGAAATCTTTCGCACTCACGCAAAAGTCCTGATCATGTGGATTCCTAAATGAATGACATGCAAAACAACGGTAAATGTGTGCATTTCTAAGCTTTAATATAACTCTTTCAAATTATTTTGTTCTAATTCAATTTAAATGATTTATTAAAAACAATAACACTATAATCACAAATGTAAGTCTACACTGTAAACCCGAATAAGCTGGCAAAACACAAAAGAATTGAGGCAATCAGTTACATCAAAATCTTTAAGTTAAGAAATTCAAAGTTTAAGTAAACAGAACTGGATTTTTATTTCGCACTCGTACAATTTAATTGCTCTTAACTTGAAATATTATTGAAGTTATTATTGAGCCATTAAAATTAACACTTACTATTCCATATATCTATAAAAAAAACCTTGCTGAGTGTACTATGCTAGACTAAGGGGCTGTTTACATGACACCGTTTTCAACTAAAAACGTAAAACTTTTTATGCGTTTAACCGTTCATTTACACAACATTTTGGGTGCCTGAAAACACAAACTTTTGAAAACGGGTTTCAAAGTGGAAGTTTTTTAAACCGGTCTCCGTGTAAACAACAAAAGCGCGAATCTGTGAAAACGATGCCGTCATGCACATGCATATTACATTTTCAGTCTATAGTGTTTCATCGCCATCTAATGGCCTGGCAGCACAATACAGCGTTTTTAGTTGTTTTCGCGGATCCATGTAAATGGGGATCGTTTTGAAAATGGTGTCGTGTATGCGTAAAACTCAAAGGAAAAACTTCTCAGTTTTAAGCATATTTTTGTCGTATGAACGTACCCTAAGTGGGACTAGTCCCAGCACACCTATTGTTGGCTTGATTGCTTCTATTGTTCTCCTCATTTGTAAGTCGCTTTGGATAAAAGCGTCTGCTAAATGATTAAATGTAAATATTTGAGTAAGCTAATTCATACATCTAAATTTAAAATTATCATAATAATCTCAATTTGAATATTAATAGTAGTGGAAACTTGGCTAGCTTTAACTGGCTAATTCAGTAAATGCTAACTTGCTAATTGGTAACACAATGCTTTGATAGCATTAGCATAGCAATTGCTGAGAGAGTATGGCAATATAGATCATTTAACAGAAATCTGTTCTCAAACCAAGCTTGTCCTCCAGAAACTCTTCTAAATTAGCATAGCAAAACATTAAACATCACTAAATCTCCCACTTAACATTAATCTTGCACAAAAATCATATAACATTTAATTTTAGCATTTACGCACCCTTGCAAAGCATGCTGGGAAATAGAAATCCCAGCCCAGTTAGGTTTGTCTAAATAACATTTAATTTTAGCATTTACGCACCCTTGCAAAGCATGCTGGGAAATAGAAATCCCAGCCCAGTTAGGTTTGTCTAAATTAAAAGAAACAAGTTCATAAAAACTGAAAACAATGAAACAATTCCGATTACTTAAAATGTGTCAGTTTTTTGAATTCAAAAGAAAAAGAAAGTTCTAAATACTCATGAAAGTTCATTTGATTGAACTAATTTGTTTAATTTAAGTTCACCCTACTTTAAACAATTAATAAGATACTTTCTTACTTAAATGGTTATGGTAACTCAAATTAACTTTTTACATTTTACAGATCCAGTTTACATAAAAGGCAGTTTTATTTAAGTTTGCATGCATGATTTTGTATTGTTACGTTAGATCAAACTAAGCAAAAAAGATATTCTTGTTATTTATGTATAATTTTTTATCAAGCTATTTGTCATTCCCTTTTCCCCCACAATTGCCTGTTAACACAAAATAAAAAACGTTGTTTGCAACTTTCTATTGGGTCTGTCTGAGACATTTTTTGACTCCCCACGAGCTGTTTCCCACAGTTATTTTCCACGTTTGGCAGTGAATAGAGAGAGCTCAGATTGATTTAGTGTTATAGTGTTAAATGAAACTGTTGATATAAGTACAGATAATGTATGCACACACCATCTGTCTGCTTTAAATCATTTGAAGTCTGATTCCGAGAAGGAGTCTTCAGCGTGTTGAGGACTAGATACTGAGCACCACCATCATGTACAAGCCCTGACTATTACCTCATACCTCTGTCTCAGACCATTTCTCACAGAGATGCAGTTGTCAGCGAGTTCACACGTCCAGGCCTCTGATGTACACCGGTATAAATACACCCTCAAGCTATTTTGGAAAAGTGCAAGATTTGGACTCAAAGGAGAGAGGAAAGTCTCACATGTGTGTTTCCCCCAGTGTGTGTTCACATGTGTGTGTTCACGCCCAAAGCAGTCTGCGTCACCATTAGACGCTTATAATAACTGGACACCTGATCCCTGATCCCTGACTACTGAAGATGGGGGTGAAGATGCCTCGTAAGACATTGTGAATCAATCATACAGACAGAAAAGGTGACAACTAAGGGCAGGGCGAAAGCTTGTCATGTGAAGACAGATGCTGCTGAGAAAGTGTGAGGACTCAAAACCATCTGTAGATTTCATGTTAAAATTAGAAAACATACAGTTTCATATATAGATTTCCCTACCGAGATTACCAATATTAGGTTATTGGAAAACAAGCTATAGTAAACAATATACTCATTACTGTAATGCAACAATTCTCATTACCATGTATTGTGCTGTAATGGAAATGTGCGTAATTGTCATGAAAATTATGTCCCAGTGCATTATATATAAATATTTACACAACAGTTAGTCCCGGTGCTACATTCCCAGTAGCATTCCTTACTCTTTCTCTCACTGTTACGCCAGTGAGTGACGACAAGTGAATTTCTTTTTAAGAAAGTTATTTGAATCATTCACTCAACCGATTTGTTCAAAAACACAGATTCATTCATTGCTGGGTAGATTACTTACAAATTCTAGTCCATTACTGATTCAAAATTACATGACAAAAATTGTAGTTAGTAACATAATCCATTACATTACACATAGAGAGCCAGATTTAGCTTGCGCCAGCACAAACCCTCTTTTGGTGTAAAAGAACTACTGTCAGGATTTACTAAAGACACGCAGTGAAAAGTTTGCGCTTAAAAGGTGTGGACAGGGTTATTTTTGTGGCTAACCTTATTGCATATGCAGGAGTTTCCCTTTCAGATGCAAAATTTATAGGATGAGAGTATTTAAATGCATCATGCAAGGTGATTTACTGAGGTTTGCGCCATGATTTACCGCCCAAAAAAAGCACGTCTTAAACCACTGTGTTGGTCATTATGGAAATGATCCGGCTGCGTCTGTGTTCTTTCATTTGAGCGGCGTCAGCAGATCACACGCAGAACTTTCCACTCCCATCGGCGCTTTTATGCTTTTATTTGCCCTGTTTAGTAAATCTGGCCCTTAAGGTCATACAATTTTGATTAATTTTAAATTACTTTTGACCTAACTTGTTTATCACATTGATCTGAATAGGGTAATATTGTACCATATTTATATAAAATACAAACATAAAGAAAATCTATTCGATTCTTTGTTATCAATAACATGAAGTGCATTAAAAATTACATCATGTCAGGGTTTCCCAGACTGGGATACATGACGGAACTGCAGGGGGATCATGAGTTTAATGAAAAGCTATTAAGTAATTAAATCATAAAAATTTTAAATTAAAATAAATCATTTTAGAAAATAAAAAAAAATAAAACGAATTTTTTTTTAAATTATTTGTTTACCTGCATGTCGTGTGACCATTAACCGAAAGAGAACCTTGAACTATAATAATTATTATTATTACTGACTTAATTTTATTATTGACCTAACTTATTAACTTAAAGGGTTAGTTCACCCACAAATGAAAAATAATTTCTCACCCTCACGTTGTTCCAAACCCGTAAGACCTTCGTTCATCTTCAGAACACAAATGAAGATATTTTTCTGAAGAGGTTTCTGAGTAATTAATGACAGAATTTTCATTTTTGGGTGAGCTAACCCTTTAAATCTCAGGGGGTATTTCAAGTAAATATATTAGGTCAAAAAGGTTGAGCTGACAAAAAAAGTTGCATGTAAATATGAAATGACATTTTTTCTGTGTTTGAAAGACAATAGCCTTCCAAAGACAGTAATACATGGCTAAATGACTTACTAAGTGATAATTCATGTGTTCGTCTGGAGCCGATTAGATATGCAATGTTAAGTAACTGTAGTCTGATTAGGAGTATTTTAAAATGTAATATAATCCAATTACAAGTACTTTAATTTTGGAATCTGATTACATAATCCAGATTACATGTAATCAGTTATGTACCCTGCATTGTACACAGTATGCGAAAAACAGTATGTGAAAAGAGTAGTATGTTCAAATTCACGGTATTCATAAGGTAAGTGTGCATCCAATGGACACTTTACTATCCCATGAGGCCACGGGAGAGGGGTTGTGAATGGCAGTGAAGCGACACAACTAACACTGTAGTTCACATGACAATAACATGACGAATGCAGTATGTCCAGCTTACATTCATACTACACATTCCCACCAGGATTTTGCTGGGTTTTTTTCTTCTAATTTTTGCAGTCTAAAATAACTACATTTGCTGAGGCTTTTCTCAAAGATTTTGATATTTTCAGCATTTTTTGTGTTATTGTGCAGTGAAAGCCAACCAATAATCATGATGTACTTATGTAATCAGTGTTAATGGCAGTACAATTACCTGTAAATACTTTTGTGCATAATTACTGAAATTGCCTTCTCCCCCAATGCACAAGGCAATGGTGACACGGTTTCGCTGAAAATACAGAATTGTGTTAGACTTTGTTGCTAAATCAGTATGTAATCTGTGACATATGTAGAATTTATACTATACATTTTAAATGTTTAAAATTATTATTTCATGTTCTTACAATTTAACAATATTGTTTATTGTTGTAATATTTTTTTTTATTTTTTTCCAATTTATAATAGCATTATCAGTGATTGCATTCACTAGAAATATTTAAACAGTGCATATCCAGTAAAATTATGCTACTTATTTAAATCTAATTTAGGCTACTGCTGAAATCCGGCATTATGGTGACTAGCAGATATTTGCCCCAGTAAACATTAGGTTCAGTATTACATATAGTAGCTTAAAAACCTACATATCGTCCCATGTGCTTCACGTAAATATAAATAAGGTGTTGGATAGCTTGTAGCTCGCACCTTTTGGTAGCGAACAGGTTGAAAAGACCATGATTGGGAGAGATCATTTGGAAATAATAAATGTTACCCTGTCTGTCGCTCAAATAGGACTCATGTCAGAACTTTATGTCGGAATATATATATATATATATATATATATATATATATATATATATATATATCACAGAATCATGAAATCCGGGCGGGACTGACTACACACATTCATATACTTTTTTAAAAGTCACAAAGCACGCAAAAAAAAAGTAATTAATCAGAGACTGTGTGATTTCGGATGCCGCCCAAGTGAGTGACTGAATCATTCATTCAACCAATTTGAACAAATGAACTGACAATATTGGTTCTAACATGTTACTTAATATTAACTATTTTATTGAATTGTGGTATAAGAGCAATATCTCACATTCATGCTGTGAGATATGTGCCGTGTTTTGAACTAGCAACGGCAGCTCCTGTGGTGTAAGAAAGTATTTTCATGCAGTTTTTTTGGACACTCCCCATTTGTTTTGTTCCTTTTTAACATACTGTTGAACTGCTGTAGGTTATAAAACCAATATTAAAGGGCACCTATTATGCAAAATTCATTTTTACATGGTGTTTGAACATAAATGTGTGTTGGCAGTGTGTGTACACAACAGAGATGTTCACAAGTCTTTCATCTGGAGTCCGAGTCAAGTCTGAAGTCTTTTGTCACGAGTCCGAGTCGAGTCTCGAGTCATTTCATGTCTTACAAAAAAGACGTCATATTCAAAAATCCTATTTTTTTTTTTTTTTTTTAAATTATACAAAATATATGACCTTTCTATCATCTGTTTTGTTTGTAATAAAGGTCCTAAGATGTAAGGGATACATCCAGCCTGTTACGTTATAATCCATTATAATGTACAAAACAATTGTCCTGGCAACAAGACGAGTAGTCATTTTCAATACAGTCGCTGAGTGGACACAAGATGGCGCCAGTCACGTGTGTTATACAGCTTTGTTATTGACGACAGACATTATCAGAAAATATCAAACCTCGGAATGTTTCCAGTTGTTTCAAGTCAATAGAAAACTGTACGCATGCTGATTGCAATATGTTAAAATATGCGCTTTAAGTAATAAATGGATTAACATATTTCTCTCTCGCGCCCTCTCTCGTAGACACACATTAACAGAAAGAAAAGCTGCATAACACTACTTCTAGATTGATAAAAGTAAAACGTAGTGCTAGGTTTAAAGGTTAGATTTTATTCATGTTTTAACAGGCTGGCAATCCAAAAGAGCCACCCAGCTACACCACAGTAAAACAGCTAGATGTGTGAGTTAATGTGACTAACCTTTGTGGATGCGATGTCTAATAAAATGTCGTTCCGGTGTCTTTAATTGTTTTCCACACATTCTTTGCATCTAGCCGATCTGACATGTTAATAAATCCAAATGTGAGAACATATGGCACGATGGATCCTGTCATGTTTCATGGGACTCTTATGACATTTCGGAGTTTACGCACAATACACGGACATCCGTAATCAAATTCTATAACAAGGGTCCGATCTACCCCATCACGTACATGTGAAGCAGATATTATAACATTCAAATAAAGCTAATTTTTTTCATTTACGATAGTTAAGGATTAAAGACTTGAGCTGTTTTTAAAAAATTCACGAGTCTTTTTTGTTGAGTCGAGTCAAGACTGAAGTCATTTCAGGTCGAGTCCCGAGTCAAGTCTGAAGTCTCATAAAATGCGACTCGAGTGCCCATCTCTGGTACACAACCACCCTATAATGGTAAAAATCCACCCGCTCCTTTTTTTAATCCCCATAAATCATAAACAGTGTCTCAGAATAAGCCGTTTGCAGATTTTGGGCAAAGTGACGTCACATTTTACAGGCCCCGCCCACGAGTGTTGATGGACACTGATAGACCCCACCCTCAGAGAGCTGTACAAAGTCCGCCATGTTAATCTCCTCGCCAGAGCATTTAACAGCAGCATTCAAGTAAGAAATGTATACTTAATAAAGCTACTAAAGTTCATTCAGTCAAGAGCAGTGAGTGATTTTCTGTTTATCTTTTGTTGTTTGATTCATATTAACAGCATATACAGCAGTAGGTAGTGTATATTACACTGCTTTCACCTTAAATGTTCAGTGTGTAGTATTTATGAGGATCTATGGACAGAAATGCAATATATATACATAACTTTGTTTTCAGTGGAGTATAAAGAACTTACTTAAATGTACCGTTATGTTTTTATTACCTTAGAATGAGCCATTTCTATCTACATACACCGCGGGTCCCCTTACAGTGAAGTCGCCATTTTGCGCCGTCATGTTTCTACAGTGGCCTAAACGGACAAACTTCTCTACAGGGCACTAGCTACTCTCTCCGACGGTGACATCTTTGTCCTGTGTCGGTCCCCGTAGCTTCTGTATGTGCTTCGAAAAGGAGGGGTGAACGTTGGGGGGTGCAATTCACAACCTCACCGCAAGATGCCGCTAAAAACCCACACACTGCACTTTAATACACAGCTCTAATATACACACGGGATTTCTGTACTAGCTGCATACGTGCACAGACATAACCAACTGTTTTCACGTGAACTTTGGGTGTTTCTGACATAACCTTGTTTGCAATTGACAGTTTAATGCAATAACACATGAAAGACATAAAATACTCACGGACGCACCGACATCCAACTCTCTGTGCGCATGCGTCGGGTGTGTGTGCTCAAGTTGAGCGTGATAAGGCTTTAAAACGCATGCAGATGATAATATTTCATGATGATGAAGAACTGCAATGTCACGTGAGCGTGTCCGCGATAAAGATGATCATAACCAAACATATATGTATCATGTTTCAGTTTTCATTCGCGTGTTCACGAGCTGTGAAGGCTCCGCCCTCTGGGGTGGGGAGCAGCAGCTCATTTGCATTTAAAGGAAACACACAAAACAGCTCATTTTTCTCAAACCCAAAAATTGGCATTTTCAAAATGGTATATTAAATGATCTGTTAGGAATTTTGCTCTGAAACTTCACATACACACTCTGGGGACACCTGAGACTTATATTACATCTTGTAAAAAGGGGCATAATAGGTGCCCTTTAACTCTTTCCCCACCAATGACAGAATTTACCATCATTTATGACACATAATTTGTTATACGGAGGTGCTATTACATATCTTCTGAAATAGTACAGAATCTCTGGATCATAACACAGGTGAAGAAGCAGAAACAAGCGATAGAAGCATGTAATCGACCATACTGAGCACTGCGAAAGAAAAGTTCCTACAGGAGTCCCATTTGAGCGACAGACATTTCCAACTGATCTCTCCCAATCATGGTCTTTTCAACCTGTTCGCTACCAAAAGGCACAAGCTACAAGCTATCCAACACTTTGTTTATATTTACGTGAAGCACATGGGACGATTGGGTTTAATGATACTTTTAAGCTACTATATGAACTGAACCTAATGTATACTGGGGCAAATATCTGCTAGTCATCATAATGCCTGATTTCAGCAGTAGCCTAAATTCATCACCTGGGTCTCCAGCACAAGCGATGTCGCTCAGCTCCATCAGCCCTCCGTCGGCACAATCGGATCCTGGGCCATCGTCTTCGTTGGTTGTCCCCCAGATGTTGGCAGCCACACCTACTACATCTTGGCTCCTCCCGCCTTCATCTTCGCCATGGGCTGTCAGCTCTGTGGAGCTCTGGGTCTGCGCCATCAGGCTTCCTCCACCTTCACCATCGGGGTCTCGTCGTCCTGCCATCACCATACCTTTGCCACATCCTCGTCCTCCTCCAAAACCCCCTCCACCCCTCCCTCTGCTCTTTCCTCAATTACGGCTCAAGGTCGCGCCTTGCCGGAGGGGGGTGTACTGTCACCATTATGTTCAGTGTTTGTAGTTTTCGTGGACTTTCGGTTTGTTTTCATTTGTCACGTGTCACATTCAAGTGTTGATAAAAAAAGAATGCATGAAGCTGGAATAAATATTTTTTTTGTTGTTGTTTAAAAGCAAAGGCTCTGTTTTTTTTTTCCTTTTGATATATTGTATGTTCAGATATTCATACAAAAAAAAATTCTGGGGGCCATGAAAGTTTTGTGAAAATGATCAAAATGCTGCCACTGGCTGGCAACTTTTTAAAAAAATAATATGCTGGCGGGGAAAGAGTTATACTCACAAGAAGGCATTATGGCCATATTTCAGCAAGGCAGTGATTACCAGACTAAATATTATTAAATTAATATTTAAAGGGATAGTTCTCCCAAAAATGAAAATTCAGTCATCATTCACTCATTCTTATGTCGTTCCAAACCCATAAGACCTTCATTTCATTCAGTCAGACCTGAAAGAAAAGTCTTCAAAAATTTTAGAAAGACATTGTAAAAGTATTCCAAATGCATTTAATGGTTTAATCCAAGTATTCTGAAGAGACGCAATCACTTTATACAGTATGATGAATAGATTTAAATTAGGCTTTTATTCACATATAAGCATTGATCGACGCACCTATAGTACATATACAGCACATCAAATATGGTAAACGGAAGCTCACAAACCTCATTGGTTCTTACGTAGGTTCAAACGTGTTTGCATGACACTCGAGAACAAACCTACTGGTTTTTGCAAGTCAGGCAAAGAGGATGTCATTTTTGAATTTTTTGAAGCGTCAAGGGACAGAAATCTCTCAGGTTTCATTCAAAATATCTTCATTTGTGTTTCGAAGATCAGCAAAAGTCTTAAATAATGTCATAATTTCATTTTATAGGTGAACTAACCCTAAAATTTCTTTCTTTTGATCTACTTCTGAAGTTCCTGGAGGGCCACTACCTGTTGAGTTCAGTTCCAACTCTAATTAAACACATCATAACCAGCTAATCAAGGTCTTCAGAATTACTTGATTATTACAGGCAGGTGTGTTTGACTACAGTTAGAACTAAACTCTGCTGTCGACGCCAATAGCCAGTTGCGCTTCGGGTGTCTCGAGTTTGAGTCCTGGCTCGTGGACCTCTCTCTCTCTCTCTCTCTCTCTCTAACTTTGCTTCCTGTCAACTAACTGTCCTGTCATAATACAGGCAAAAACGCCAAAAATAAATCTTAAAAAAAAGAAAAGAAAAAAAAAGAACAAAACTCTGCTGGCCGTCGCCCTCCAGGAACGGGAAGTGAATAGCCCTGCTACAACATCTAAGACAAGTTTTTGCCATATTTCAAAAGTAGAATTTTATGCAACCTACAATATCACAAAATTGCTCATATTTTAACTACATACAACGAGGGAGCATGTGAAAGGTACACATTTGTGAAATTCTACAATAATGTCTAGCCGCCACGGGTGTCTGGAAGATTCAGCATTTGAACATTATAAGCAAGTTTATTTCTTCATTCAGCTGCACCTGAGCACCTGTTATGTTTCTTTAGGAGTTCCCATAATGCAACTGGTCTTTGTGTGCTGCTCAGTGGCGGTGAAGGTGGTGAAATGAGGTCATATTTCAAGATTGACATGGGGCTCTTGGCCTTTGAAGTCTGAAGTACAAGAAGATTACTTTTATACCGATGCTGTCATCTGTCAACAACCACATATTGAAAGATGAGCAGCCTATCGCTCAGTCCTGCTGACCTGCACAATCTAACTGAGTTTTCCATTAGAGATGGGACCTTTGGACAGACCAATATCACAGGCCTTCTAAAATAACACCAATGGCTGCAACAGAGTCAGAGCGAGAACGGCAGCTGCAAAGTCCCCTGCAAGTGATGGGCACGCTCGCCATTCACGTTCTTCAATGCATTGTTCTAAACAAAATGGTTCATGTGGGTATTGTCTTTCCCTATGACGAATTAAGCTGCACTTGTGCTACAACCAGTTGGAACGCGAGAATGCTGATGCTGAGGGGCCGTCTCTAAGGTCCCTATGGAGATCGACCTGTCTGTCATTGTTGCTTGTAAAAATAACCACATCATTCTTCAGAAAGCAGCTGCCTACACGAATGCAGGGTGGCAATCAACCAGCACAAGCAAAAAGCTCCCCGATTACTGATGGCTGCCGTCTGATAACAGGCAGTTTTGCGTAATGAGTGTTAATGAGTGTCTGCCATCTTGTAGCCTAATCTATAGCCCCTGTAAGTACTGCGAAGAGCCATTGCACTGATTATTTGTATGGCAAAATGGGGAGTTATGAGAGGAAACATAGATAATAAGCTGAGGAATTAAGCTTCTGAAGATTGAAGACTTCTTAGCTTCTGTTTCCCTACTGCACCGTGATTGAATGAATCTTCAGACACTAACAAAAAAGTACCACAGTAATACCATTTTAGACATAATAGAATAACACATGGAAATACAATGGTATTCTTTGAAGAACCTATACAATGTAAAATCCCGTACATCAGTACCAAGTCTGAGACCAAATTTCTGAATTTAATTTGTACAATGATGTAAATCAGAAGCAGGGGTGTTTCACTTTTCGCACCCATCAAAATAGTTTTCCCATATTTTGATTTTTTTTTTGATACTGTTATGGGTATATGGATATAAATTGTCTTTACCTGCAGTACAGAGTCATTCACAAGCTGCATTTTTTTTATTGCTCACAAACTAAGACATTTGCAAGTTGTACACAGAGTATTGTCCTACAGTGTATTCTAGGTAAATACACTGAACAAAATTATAAAAGCAACACTTTTGTTTTTGCCTCCATTTTTCATGAGCTGAACTCAAAGATCTAAGACTTTTTCTATGTACACAAAAGGCCTATTTCTCTCAAATATTGTTCACAAATCTGTCTAAATCTGTGCACTTCTCATTGGCCGAGATAATCCATCCACCTCACAGGTGTGGCATATCAAGATGCTGATTAGACAGCATGATTATTGCACAGGTGTGCCTTAGGCTGGCCACAATAAAAGGCCACTCTAAAATGTGCAGTTTTACTGTATTGGGGGGGGTCAAGGATCTGTACAAAACATCCGAGTTCTTGCATGGCCAGCATACTCACCGGACATGTCACCCATTGAGCATGTTTGGGATGCTCTGGATCAGCATATATGACAGCGTGTTCCAGTTCCTGCCAATATCCAGCAACTTCGCACAGCCATTGAAGAGGAGTGGACCAACATTCCACAGGCCACAATCAACAACCTGATCAACTCTATGTGAAGGAGATGTGTTGCACTGCATGAGGCAAATGGTGGTCGCACCAGATATTGACTTTTTTTTTTGGACCCCGGACCCCCCAATACAGTAAAACTGCACATTTTAGAGTGGCCTTTTATTGTGGCCAGCCTAAGGCACACCTGTGCAATAATCATGCTGTATAATCCGCATCTTGATATGCCACACCTGTGAGGTGGATGGATTATCTCGGCAAAGGAGAAGTGCTCACTAACACAGATTTAGACAGATTTGTGAACAATATTTGAGAGAAATAGGCCTTTTGTGTACATAGAAAAAGTCTTAGATCTTTGAGTTCAGCTCATGAAAAATGGGGGCAAAAACAAAAGTGTTGCGTTTATAATTTTGTTCAGTGTGTGTATATACATAATCATTGTTATTTTTGTTTTCTGTATACACCAGAGCAACAAGCACACAGTCATCTTTAGAATTTTGTCTTGGAACTTCCATTTTTTTGCCATAGCTTTGTATATTTCTATGGCATCGCTGTTGAAGAGTAATTAACTGGTGAAGTGGATTTACTTATTGTAGTTAATGAAAGTTATCATAAGCATTGTAATGTTTGAGTGTCATAACAAATGTCAGTAGACCGGGAAGATTTTAAAACGAGTGGTTCATTCATAAATCCCTTTATAAAAAAGAAAAGGATTCAAGTGTGCTATTAGTACACGTCTTTTATACTAAAAAATAAGTATACATTGTCTACTTTTTATATACTTATAAAGTCTCACTTAAGTATACTTGACTTATGCTGACTAGAAAAGTCTACATAGCTTTCACTTGGCTTGTAGTTGTTTACTCTTTTTGATTAAGTAGCCTATTCAATACTTTTTTCACAGTTTTATATACTGTCTTATAAATTTCCGTTGTTTGAAAATATTTATTTATAAAGAAAACAGATTTGTTCCTAATTCTGAGTATGTAAATTCTTGTGTAGTCCAATGGTAGTGTACATAAGTATAGGTGTATATCAAGTATTAAAATTAATACCTAAATAGGAAATTAGTACTATACTTGAAGTGCAAAAATAATATATAAATAGTAAACTAAGTATGATGTTATGTTCACTTAAAGAAAAATTACAAGTATACTTGCAGTAACTACTAAAAACTACTAAACTAGTAATTTACTGAGAGTATACTTCAAAGTGTACTTTCATAAACAAAAAAGTGCTACAAGTATTTAACTAGTAAACTATCAGTATACCTTACCTATAAGTTCACTTGTAGTTGCATTACAAATTAAAAATGTAGTTGTAAACTAGTTGTTTACTTACACTTAAAGTATAGTTAAAAGTAAACATTTATACACTAAAAAGAGGGCCAATTTAGTCCAAAGCAGGATTGAAATAGTACACTTACAAGTATACTACTAGTACATTGATATTAGTATACTTATTACATAAAGTATACTTAATATACTTGAAATTTACTTGAGGATACTTAATAAAATGAACTTGAAGTATACTTCCGTAAGATCTTACCTTGGGGACAGGGACAGGGCTACATAAGTATCCCGTTACTATTTCAGAAAATGAAACTGCTGCAAACGTCTCAGTGCATGTCTGAACTTTGAATCAAACCGAATCAAACAATTTAAGACCTTTTCGCAATCTCGTTTGACCAAATAGACCAATGGAATGATTCATTTGCGAATCTGGCATCGCTAATTCTGATTATAAACAGCTGAAAGAAAATACACATGACATAATTGCTGAAATATTACCAGGGATGAAATCTCAATTGTCAATCAGTAATATTTTACTGTGCCACATCAGTATTTCACTTGGGCTTGTTGTCCCAATAAATGGGTCTAGCGACTCCCCTGAGAGAACTATTTTGGATAACACTATTGGTACCTGTCACAGAGGCAACACCAGACCCGTCAGCTCCACCCACTCGTTCAGCCTCACCAGAATTCTAATTGCACGCACCTGCACTCACTCGTCAGCACTCTGGATATAAGCCATCACACTTCCCCTCACAGATCGTCTGGTCTTGTTGTTACACATAATCAACTTACCCGTTTGAAATAAACCTGTTTGAATGATATTACCTGTGTTGTCTCCTTCTCTCTGCTGACAGAGCCGGTCGAAGAACATCCCCCAGATCCATTTTCTGAACTGGTAAACGCCGTCGGTCAGTCACTGTTGTCATCCTCCATCATGACTTCGTCTGCCTCTGCCAGTCCCATGGCCTGATCAGCGACCTTCTCCAAGGAGGAGAATTGCAGCATGTTCCTACTACAATGCATGCTCTATTTTGAGATGCAATCCCAGCATTTCACCACCGACAAAGGGAAGATCGCTTTTAGCATCTCACTTCTCTCCGGACATGTATTGCAGTGGGCAGCAAATGGACCTGTGCTCTCTTCACTGATTATTCACCCGTCACTTCAAAGAGGTATTCAGCCCTACATCCTCTTCCCTGTCTGTTCATGATGAATTGTTCCATATTCACCAGGGTAAAATCTCTGTGAGTGCCTATGCCCTCTGGTTTCGCACATTGGTGGCTACTAGTGACTGGAATGAGACTGCACTGCTTACAGCATACCGTAAGGGTTTGTATACCGAACTGCGCTGCCAGATGGCCATCTACGATGATACAATTGGATTGGAAACCTTCATCTCCAAATCGATTCGCATTGCTCAACATCTCACTGCCTGATTCTCAAATGTCCTGTCCGCCACGCCCAACGGTTAGTACTATCCGACTACCTCCTATGATCGCTTTAACTCATACCACTGTATCATTGACTACCTCCAAACTCTGTTTAAGCGCAAGCTCTCCTAGATACTGGATCAGCAAGAAATTTCATCTCACTTGAACTCCTCCATAGACTACAAATCCGAAGGAAGACCTGTTCACCCAAAATGAATCTACACTCCATCTTGAACGCCGCTGGGCCGTGGCTGCATCAAACATTGCACATCCACCGTGATGCTTTGCATCGGCTGCCTTCACTACGAGAAGATCTCGTTCCTGGTGCTGGATGGTTCCACTGCGGACACCATCTTGGGGCGCCCATGGATGACTCAACATTCACCACAAGTAAACTGGAACACCGGAGAAGTCACCCAATGGAGTGAGTATTGTCATGAGAACTGCCTTTCATCTATTCAGAAGAGAAAATCTTCGATCATTCTCAACCTTCATCTTCGTCCACCACAAACATCGTCCTCACCTCCACTATGATTGAGAGTCCTGAGTCAACCACAAAGACTGAGATCCTCTGGGCGTTCCAAGATGTGTTCAGTAAGCAGTTGGCAATGGAGTTACCACCTCATCGGCCATGGGACTGCGCCATTGACCTGTTGCCTGGGGCTACATTACCCAAGGGAAAGATTTATCCCTTGTCCATCCTGGAGCAGAAGGCCATGGAGGAGTACATCAAGGAGGCACTCAAGCAGAAGTTCATTCGTCCATCTACTTCCCCTGCCGCTTCCAGCTTCTATTCCAGCTTCTGGCAAGAAGGATGGAGGCTTGAGGCCGTGCATCGACTACCGCACTCTGAACATTCCGCTATCCACTTCCTCTGGTCCCATCTTCCCTGGAACAGCTGCAGGGAGCTCGCATCTTCACGAAGCTGGACCTGCATACCTTCGGGATGCCAAAAGCTTGATCCTTCGTCAAGCTCGGTGGGACTTATTCTTCACCCGATTAAATTTTATTGTCACGTACCGTCCAGGGGAGAAGAATCTATGTGCCGATGCCCTTTCACGCTTATATCATCCTGAACAAGAGCTATCAGCACTAGAACACATCCTCCCTCCAGCCATCGTCATGAGTCCCATTCAATGGTCCCTAGATGAACTTGCCGATGCCACACACTCTGAACCAGCTCCGCCTGGAGGTCCTGAGGGACAGGCTTACGTACCATCAGCCCTGCGCCTGTCTCTCATGGACTCAGTTCACACCTCTCCGGGCTCTGGACACCCAGGCAGACAGTGAACCCTCTCACTCCTCCGAAATGGTTACTGGTGGCCTGAAATGACCCAGGATGTCTCCTGACGTGTCAGAGCCTGTTCAGCTGCTGGTAAACTGGTTCCACAACCCATACCAACCGCCCCTGGTCTCACCTCAGCATTGACTTTGCCACTGACCTTCCTCCAGAGTCATTCACTTGCATCCTGGTTGTCTTAGATTCTCTAAAGCCTGCAACCTGATTCCCCTAAAAGGGTTACCCACAGCCTTCCATCACTCTTCATCATGATTTCTGCCATTTTAGACTACCCGAAG
The DNA here is from genome assembly GCA_039654105.1 of Coreius guichenoti. Taxonomy (NCBI): domain Eukaryota; kingdom Metazoa; phylum Chordata; class Actinopteri; order Cypriniformes; family Gobionidae; genus Coreius; species Coreius guichenoti. The sequence continues at coordinate 6,400,216 of CM077179.1, read as the reverse complement.
ATATCGTTTCAGCCCATGGGCCCCAGTTCATATCCCAAGTCTGGGATTCCTTACAACTACTGGGCATCTCCATCAGTCTGTCATTCACAGACCAACGGCCAGACTGAACATAAGATCCAGGAAATCGGGAGACACCTGCGGTCTTACTGCCATCAGCACCAACACGACTGGAGTCATTTCCTTCCCTGGGCCGAGTATGCACAGAGCTCTCTCCGTCAGTCCACCACCTGGTTAACCCCATTTCAGTGCATACTCTGTTACCAGCTTCCCCTGTTTCCCTGGTCAGGGGAACCTTCGGATGTACCTGCTGTCAACTACTAGTTTCAAGAGAGCAAGAGGGTATGGGACTTAGCTCATATCCATCTCCAGCGAGCAGTACGAAGACACGAGCCAGGCCGATGCCCGTTGATCTGCCACTCCCGTTTACCATCTGGGCCAAAAGGTCTGGCTCTCAACCAGAAACATCTGTCTTCGTCTGCCCTGTTGAAAGCTGATTCCCTGCTTTATAGGTCCTTTCACCATCGAGAGGTAGATAAACAAGTCACCTTCCGTCTGGCACTCCCGGCTGAGTATCGCATCTCGCCCTCATTTCATGTTTCACTCCTCCAAACCCTTCACTGATCCTCTGATTCTTCCTCCCACAGGGTCTGGTGTAGATGACGTACCTCCTCCACCTGAGATCATCCAGGAGGACGACATCTACCGTGTAGAGACCATCTTGGACTCCCGGCGAAGGGGCAGTCTTCTCGAGTACTTGGTGGACTGGGAAGGATATGGCCCTGAGGAGAGATCATGGGTGAGCCGTGATGACATCTTAGACCCATCCTTACTGGTAGCTTTCCACACCAATTATCCAAACCATCCTGCTCCTAGAGGTCGAGGCCGTCCCCAGCGTCATCATCCTGTGCAGTCTTCAGGAGCCGCCCATGGAGAAGGGGGTACTGCCACAGAGGCAACACCAGACCCGTCAGCTCCACCCACTCGTTCCGCCTCACCAGAATTCTAATTGCACGCACCTGCACTCACTCATCAGCACTCTGGATATAAGCCATCACACTTCCCCTCACAGATCGTCTGGTCTTGTTTTCACACGTTCAACTTACCTGACTCCTTACCTGTTCATCCACTGAGACTCATCTAGAGTTAACGTCGTCATCCATCCAGGTCTTCAGTCTTCAGCGATCCAGATCATCTGTGGTTCCGTTCTCAGCATCTGCAAGAAACAAAGACTATTACAATTCAGTTAAGTTCATTATATCCAACTTCAAGATATCTACTCACCTGTTCATTCACCTACTCTCTGCCACCTCTCTGAAATAAACCCATTTGAATATTACCTGTGTTGTCTGCTGACAGTGCCAAAGGTACAATACTTTTTATTCTGACTCAAACTGTTATGTTGATTAATATTAAAGTGATCATTTATGACAACATTTGTATTATATTAAAAATAGACTATTGGACCCACTGTACCTATAATCATCTGATCACTTTACTTACTAGGATCTCTCATTCAGTTGCTGTCACTATATAATGTTCACCAGAAACAAATGAGTAAAAATAACTAGACTTGCTTGCAATTCCATTAATAGTTATTATATTTTTAAATTGCTGGTATCTGTGACCTCCTGTGGGGCTCAAAGTTCAGCTGTAGCCTATAAGTTTTGATCTTCCACAGGCAATGTAGTCTTTGAAGTGAACTACTTCTAGTACTCAAGGTATTATGAAGCTCAAGGGTCAAACTGCTAGGAAATCTTTGTTCTTCCGTCAGGTTGAATATGTTTGGAATTAATAAAGTTTACCCGCTCAGACATAAAAGGTAAAAATGTGTCTACCAGTGTGACCTAATACAAAAAACAAATGATTGCTTAAATAGCAATAAACTCTTAAATCAGCATGCAATTGAAAAATGAAAGTTTCTAAATCACATTTTTATATGAGGTAGCATGGTTGACACAATGAGGGTCAAAATGAGTGCTACATTTGATTTGACCCTGATTAGCTTGTTCATGTGTGTTTTGATTAGGGTTGGATCTAAACTCTGCTGAAAAATCTAGTATAAATCCGCATGAATTCCATGTTCGGCCATGCTGGTTAGGGCTTGTGGACCAGCTGGGGACCAGGAAGCCAGCATCCCATGCTGGTCGACCAGCTCTCCCGCCGCTTCCCATACTGGGGACCAGCAAACCAGCAACCAGCACCCCATGCTGGTCCCAGCATGCAAAACATATCTTATGCTGGTGACCAGCATCCCCTGCCTTATACCCTGCTATAGAGACACTCAGTGTCTGAATTCACTCACTTGTTTTCATCCACTCATTCAGTGGACTATATCAGTGGATTAGTGGATACAGCCACAGTCCGAAACAGATTTCATGCAGATAATAAAATATCAACCCAAAAAAAATTTAAATTCAGTCAACATTTACTCACCCTTCATGTCATTCCAAAACTGTGTGACTATGTATGTTCTATGTAACCTAAAAGAAGATATTTTGAGAGATGGCTCTGTGTTTTTATCTATACAATAGAGGTCAATGGTGACCAAAACTGTTTAGTTACCAACATTCTTCAAAATGTCAGAAGAAAGTCTTACATTTTCTTACATTTACATTAGTCTCTTATTTCTTCCACAGAATAAAAAAAAAAAAAAGTAATTCTTCGACTTATCTCACAATTCTGACTTTTTTTGTCAGAATGGTGCGACATGAACTCGGAATTTCAAGTTTATACCTCACAATTCTGAGATTTTTTTTTTCTTGTAAGTCAAGAAAAAGTCAGAATTGAGAGAAAAAGTCTAATATTAAAGGGGTGATTGATTATGATTTCACTTTTTTTAACTGTAGTTAGTGTGTAATGTTGATGTTTGAGCATAAACAACATCTGCAAAGTTATGACGCTTAAAGTTCAAAGCAAAGGGAGATATTTTCTTTTACAGAAATCACTTTTTAAGGACCAACACAAACGGCTGGTAGGGACTACAACGAGCTTCTTCACGGGTTAGTGACATCACAAACCCTAAAGTTCAGTAGCCCCGCCCACTGATTCGAGCGTGACAAGTAGTAGTAGGTAAATAACAGACGTGATGCTAACACTGGATTGAGCAACTAAGCGATAAACATGCCTTTGAAGAGTGCAAAATGTTGTGCAGTGCCAGGTTGTGGAAAAACACAGTCGCTGCATTGGATTTGCAGAGAGCCTGAAATTAAAAAATGATGCTGTGCCTTCTATATTGGTCAGAACTGCAAAAAAAAAGTCAGAATTGAGAGAAAATCAGAACTGTGAGGGAAAAAAGTCACAATTACCTTTTGTATTCTGTGGTGAAAACAAAAAGCTGAATTCCGAGGGGGAAAAAATGAAAAATTGGGAAAGTCAGAATTACAAGATATAAACTCATACGTAATTACGAAGGGAAAAAGGGTGAGCTAAAAATTTGTAATACCTTTATTTATTTATTTATTTTTAATTTATGGTGGAAATTAGCTTCCATAGGTTTGGAATGACATAAATTATTATTATTCATTTTTGGGTGAACTGTCCCATTAATAACAGCATATGCTAAATATGGACAAAGTGCCTCTACAAACAGAAACAGTGGCTGTTAGTTGAAGCTCACTGACAGACAGGGATACCTCAGGGACACAATCAGCACATCTCTGCCCTATTTCACCAAAGACAGTAAGTTATGAGCTGCACAAAGCTGGAATTTATGACACCATACAGCTATTTGGAAACTGCCTGTTTTCAAGGCTAAAGCATGAAAATACCGACAGTAACCTTTTGCAAGCGGTGCTTACATAGATGCGAGCAGCCCACATAACTGGTGCCAGGGAATCCATAATTGTGTGGGCAGCTACTGTACTGTACAGTATATGGTGGGAGTCATTACATGGATCGGGTCATTTTGTAGGACCAGGTTCATCTTCTTGTTCTATGATGTTCGTTTTTATTTAAATACAGTATGTGAGAGAGGTTCCTCCAATAAGAGTAATGCTGTTTCTCATCCTCAATCGTTGTTCAAGCGTATGGTTCATTTCAACTATGTGTATAGTATGTTTGAAACAAATACATTTTCCACATCAGTTTTAAAATTACAGAAAATGAACTACTCTAAGAATCATAAATAATGAATGGATGAATATGAGTGTGGATCTGTCCTAAATCACTGGCACACATCCTCCCCTAGTGGCTTCTCTTGGTACTGTCAAATAATAATGAGAAATTGTTCATTTCTGAAGAGAATACCAAACACATCTCTATAAATCAATTTTTACTGCTATATGACTTTTAAACAGTGATTCTCAACAAATGGGTCCAAACCCAAAAATTGAGTCATGAGCAGCAGCGAAAACCATTGCTAAATAAATGGAAATGCAACAAACCATAGTCAGTTATAGACTAATCAGCATGTAAATAGGAGGTTAAAGTGTCTCCTATATGTTTTGTTGTTGACAAAAGGCCATGTGTAAAATCAAATTATAAGGTTTTGCTGCAAATGCAACACCTGCAATGAGAATAAAAATGTCTTGTGCGAAAACTGTGACTTTCTTTCTTCTGTGGAACATAAGACATTTTGAGAAATGGCTACATGTTTTTGTACATAAAATGGAGGTCGAAGGGCACCAAAATAGTTTTGTTCTTCAAAATGTCTTTGTGTGTGTGTGTGTTTCACAGAAGTCATACAGGTTTGTATGGAGGCTAATTTCCGCCATAGAATAAAAAAACAAAAACAGAATTGCAAGATGTAAACTCAGAATCTTGAGAAAATAGTCTGAATTGTGAGACATATGCAAAACTTCCTAAAACTAAAAACTTCTTTAATGCAGGTTCACTTGCAATAAGAATAAAATGTCTTGTGCCAACCACAATTAGTATCATATGGAGAAATATTGCCTGCCGAAACCATAACACTTAAAAAAAAATTTTTTTTTGCAGTTTTCCTATTCAATCTATTTCATGTTAATTTTTTACACGTTTAGTCCTATCCAGTTAATAGTAATACTAATAGATTTTTAATGTTTGTAATTTATAATTTCATTTAATTTAATTTAACCCCTTAACTGTCACCCCCCTTTTTGAGAACGGACGTAAAAATGCACTATCCAAACCTAAATGGTTGTAATTCAAGAATGCTTTGACCTAAGTTTGGTCTTGTTTTAAAGACACTCAGCAGATTATTACTGATTGCTGACTTTAAAATGAAAGTATGAAAAAGTTATGGAAGTTTAAATTTACTGTAAATCAAATGTACTGTACTAAATATTTTTTTATTTGATATAAAATATTATTTATTCTAAAATAATATTTTAAAAAAAAAAAATAATTATTCTAAAATAATTTTTACTCTAAAATTACTCTAAAAAAGATATTTTTTAGAGAATTTTCTTACTCTAAAAATCAAAGCCATATGTCTAACCAAGTTGTGTTCCAAATTTGAAGTTGATATCACAAAAATTAAGTTTCCATGAGATTTTGTTTATGGCGTAATACCAAACACAACCACCGGGTGACACATTCCATAGAATTTTTTTATGCATTCTGCTGTAACAAATTAATACATTTCTGTCCAAATGTCACTTCTATCACAAAACATGGGACCTTGTGACTCAGACCTTTCCGACCATATGTGTTTTGTCAAATCTGAGTGTGTGCTTTGAAAATTTTTGGTCCAGTTGGGAACCACTGTTTTAGAAAGACCTCTTTTCTTGCTGCCAACCACTTAACCCAGTTGAAAGCATTATTTAAACCCCAGAAATCCCAGTCTTTTACACTCCTAGCAGAAGAGATATACATTCAAGCTAAGTAGTGAAATATCCACTCTGTGTCAGAGAGCTCACCAGTAACAGAGGATATTTTTTGCAAGAATTGTATATGACAGTCAAGACAAACAGGCTGACTGCATTATCTTTCCTGATTCACATTAGTGGCTGAGAGCTTGACTGTGCTTCTCCATGCATTAGAAGGAGTGGCAGGTTTTCCCGCTGTGCCACAAATGGGTTTTCCAACAGCCCAGACCCAATCCAACTGTGGAAAACAAACAGCCAAAGGCGCCCATAGAAGAAGAGACTGAATCACTGGTCCTCTGTGAAACCTCATTGTCTCTACTGTTTCACAGAAAGTCAAACAGTCTGAATGTATAATTACAATCTGCAGTGTGGTTTCTGGCATGTTAATTCAGTGTACTGTCAGAATAACTGCTGACATCATTTATAGTCACCACCATTGTTTCGTGTTTTACACAGCTGGTTACACTAGAAACACACAGAGTTAGATCAACCGCTATTTATCTGAGTGTGCACTTTCACCCTAAACAAACCAGATTCTCAAAGTATCCTTTTAAAACCCTTTAGAACCTGAAGCTAAAAATGGGCATTTTCACATATTTTGTTTTTTTGACTGTAGAATTATAACACAATGTGCTATCCTCAAGTGCAAGGTGTCATTTTTTTCAGAAAATAACTGGGTTTCAATAAATTAGTTATTGACCCTTACTGTGTGTGGTGAGTTTGAAAATAGAATTTAAATAGACAAAACATTTTAAAACGTGAATACATTTTGCTGCTTTATATTTAGAAAAAAGTCAGAAAACCCCTGAACGACAGAATCTAACACTTTAAACTTGAAGAATAAACTATAATACATATATGCAAGTCTTTTTTGTGACACCGGGTTGCAGAGTTTTCAGTCAGGAGCCTTTTTCTGTACCCCAGCTCTCCAGGCGTTTTTGATCCTTCACTCTAGTCATTCAAATGTGGTGCTCTCTGAAGTAGTTCCTATCAAGTTGCAAGCACAGGCCCACATCACACTCCTGGCACTTCCATGGGGTGCTCCTTCTGCATCGTATGCAACGACGCCGACCCATGCTGGCCCTCTGTGACAGGTCCTGAATGTCACTCACAGGAACAGGTAGATGATCGCATCTCTCTTTGGGGCTGCCATCCAGGGGAACGCCTGTGAGCTGAGCAGTCAGAAGCTCCTGAAAGTTTTGCCGTGTCATGGGCTTTTCCTGGGATATGGCACACAGCTCTTTGTGTAAAATGAAGCTGTTGGTCACTGCGATATCCAGTAAGTGCTGAAAAATGGACATGTACCACTTCCGTGTTTTACGGTTCACCGACTTTGTTCCCAGCATCTGGTCAGAGGTGTCAACTCCCCCCATGTACTTATTGTACTGTTGAACTGCTGTTGACTTCCCGGTGTAAATTTTTAAGTCAATGGTGTAGCCGTTGACATCTGCCATTACAAAAAGTTTTATGCCCCACTTAGTGGGCTTGGCCTTCATATATTGCTTGAAGGATATCCTGGCTTTAGTGGCAACCATCCTTTCATCAACAGAAATGTGCTGTTTAGGGTGGTAAATAGACATGCACCTGTTCCTCATAATGTCCAAGAGTGGTTGCACTCTGTGGAGACGGTCATACGCCTTTGTGCCCCGTTTTTTGTCATTCTCTGCATCTTCTGCTGATATGCAGATTGCAGGAGATTGTTAAAAAACGATCTCTAGACATCACAGTAGCGGGAAAGGGAACATGAAACAAAGTCTTCTTCCTCCAGAAGTCCCTCACTTTTGGCAGATCCATTACACCCATGTAGAGAAGCAGACCTAAGTACTTAATTTCTTTAGGGCATATATCAGTCCATGTGAATTTCCTAACCCTCTCCAGATTTCTCACCGCATTCTTGTTTGTGTTTTCACACAAGATCTTCATAACCTCTTCATCAAAATATTGACTGAAAATGTCAAGTGGAGACATTTTTCCCCCCCAAAAAATGGTGTTCCAGGTGTTCTTTTGGGAGTAAACCTTGGGACATTGGGCACTATATCAGGGTCTGCCTCCATCTTCCATCTTTCACCTTGCGTCACTGGTGAGAGGCTACGCAATTCTTCACGGCCACGACTGCAACCACAGCCACGGCTACGACTGCGGACACGGCTACGACTGCGGCCACGACTGCGGACATGGCTGCGGCCACGGCTACGACTGCGGCCACGGCTACGACTACGGACATGGCTGCGGCCATGGCTACGGCTACGACTGCGGACACAGCTGCAGCCACGGCTACGACTGCGGACACGGCCACGGCTATGACTGCGGACACGGCTGCGGCTACGACTGCGGACACAGCTGCGGCCACGGCTACGACTGCGGACACGGCCACGGCTACGACTGCGGACACGGCTGCGGCTACGACTGCGGACACAGCTGCAGCCACGGCTACGACTGCGGACACGGCTGCGGCCACGACTACGACTGCGGACACAGCTGCGGCCACGGCTACGACTGCGGACACGGCTGCGGCCACGGCTATGACTGCGGCCACGACTGTGGACACGGCTACGACTGCGCCAAGACTGCGGCCACGGCTACGACTGCGGACACGGCTGCGGGCACGGCTACGACTGCGGACACAGCTGCAGCCACGGCTACGACTGCGGACACGGCTGCGGCCACGGCTACTACTGCGGCTACGGCTGTGGCCACGGCTACGACTGCGGACACGGCTGCGGCCACGGCTACGACTGCGGCCACTGCTACGACTGCGGACACAGCTGCGGCCACGGCTACGACTGCGGACACGGCTGCGGCCACGGCTACGACTGCGGCTACGACTGCGGACACAGCTGCGGCCACGGCTACGACTGCGGACACGGCTGCAGCCACGGCTACGACTGCGGACACGGCTGCAGCCACGGCTACGACTGCGGACACGGCTGCGGCCACGGCTACGACTGCGGCTACGACTGCGGACACAGCTGCGGCCACGGCTACGACTGCGGACACGGCTGCAGCCACGGCTACGACTGCGGACACGGCTGCGGCCGCGGCTACGACTGCAGCTATGGCCACAGCCCCTCTGAGGTGGTGTTGTGGATGGCCCATTTGCTTCTGTAAAAGTCACACTGAAAAAAAAATACAAGCTTGTGTTACAAACTCACTGTATATTTATAAATGTATTTTCCATTACGAAACAATACATTAGTAAAAGCAAATCTGTAAAAAACTAAACAAAAAAACAATAAAAGTTATAAATACAACAACACAATAACAATGAAATAATAATAAAAATAAAGCCTGCAGTTACTTACACACACGCATGCCAACACATTTATGTACACACATCACGCACATGTACATACACACGTATCACACACATGCATGCAAGCATGAATACACGTGAATGTTATAACGTCATAATGTTATGCCTGATCAGTGTATATATATATATATATATATATATATATATATATATATAAAATTTTGACTATTAAGCACATTTTCACAATTTTTACTTTAAGTGTTTTAACTTTTTTTGTAATATATTATTCTCAGTTGTGATTCTCATTAATTAAATGATTGTTTTATTTAAGTCAGCATGAATTCAAAGCACATACACTATAACTAACAAATGAAATAATATATAATATTTGATTTGTATCACTGAAATAAGAATATGTTTTTTTTAAACTTACATTAATGAGAATTTATGGTGGACATGCATGTGTATTTCTTTTTGTATTTACCCATACAGAAATGTAATATATTCATATATGAAATATCAATATATGGAATATATGCTCCTATAAAGTAAAATATATATATATATATATATATACTTAATAAAATGTTGGGGTATTTTCAATGTTTTAGTATAGGTGCTTTATGCTAAGCTAACAGTTTTGCTGTACACTACTGCTCAAAGGTGATACGGTTCTCAGAAACTCTGCACTTCATGGGATCAAACCTGAGATGTTAATTTAACTAAGAGCCTTAATCATTAAAGTCTCCCACCACCAGGGAAATTTATTTCCTACTGGTAAGCCTTGCAATCTACTTTCTACAATCATTTTCCTTGTCAGATTTTGTCTGCTTTTATATAAAATCCTCCTGGAAACATCAGTGAAATTAGATTCATATTTCAGTCACCTTTCTTTGTCGAAACAAAGGCATATTCCCTGCTCACGTGGATTTGCTTGCATTTGTGTAGGCAGCTTCATGACCACACAAGTCCGCAGGTGTTCTAAAAATGAATCATGCAGGGTTGGTGGTTTGAAGTCATTGAAGTCTCTCCTCTTTGCTTGAAATGCAAATGTTCGCCTTCCCATGCTCTTCGATACAAGCCAGCAGGAGGTCTGGGGCAAGCAGACTATGACCCCTTTAAAAGCACATGCTTTTGTGCCGGCTGTTCTGAGGTCAGCTGTCTGCTTTGGTGACAGAGCGGTTCAGCATTAGTATTCACCTGAGCGCTAACGCTACCTGTCAGATGAAGGGCCTCACATCTGGGGAAAACAACTAAGACAACGGCACCTCGTGGACGGATGTGTTTCCTCAGTGAATCGATTTTTCCTTTAAATGCTCTGTTAGACCCAAACAGTGTGGGAAAAAGTTTCTTTTATTTATCTGCTCAGTTCCTCAGAGCCCATTCCTCTAAGGTGAGAGAATGAAGATCGCAGTGACATGATCTGATTTACTGATGTGACTCTAAAATGGGAGAAGAAGGGGGAAAAAACAGGAAGAGAAATTAGAACACTTCATTTTCTGTTTATTAACTGTCAACATAATCTGCACACAGGAACCAATGAGTCAGTGTTTCTCAATGACTGTTGGCCAGGTCTCAGTACACTCTTATTGATGCCACAATTAACTACACAAACATTCTGCATGCTGAAGCCCCCTTGGCATTGAGGCGTACAGCACCCTTGACTGCCATCTGCTGCTGAGTTTCTCTCAGTGACATATTGTGTTCAGGCCTCTGTTTGAATCTTTCTCTGTTTGAATGCCATTTGTTTAGTTCTTCCCTTTTGGATAAGTTAAATGTAACAAATCAAAATCTTTTATTGGAAAATTAAACATTTTATCAAACTTGATAATTGCCTTAATCTTTCAAACAACTGAGAAGATCAAAATACATTAAAAAAAAAACTGTTAAGTTTATAATATATATTACATCAACATATGAGAGTCAAATTGGACGACTACAGGGACTCGTCTCAAGATCACTCATTTAACATTTCATCTGTTGCCAAAATTATGAAAAAAAAAGATCAGTCAAGAACTGAAAAGTATTGAATATATTCAAATCAGAAATGTCAGAATCAGAATGTGTAGTTTGTGCATAAAAAATGTCTGTCAAAACCAAAACATGATGAATGATGTTCGCTAACCTGATTTTTCAGTTGGATTGGCGTTTATTCTCTTTAGCATGCAGTGTGAAGTATTTCACTCAGTCCCTGATCATTACGATTCAATTTCAGCTGAGTGAAGAACAAATTTATACTCACGTTCGTTATGCACGTTATCGTCTCTGACAGACAGCGTGTTGAAGCCGCTCAGGCCAACATTTCTCCCTCTTCTTGGAAAGTGATGACACATTCAAAACATTTGGTAGTGTGGGTTTTCCAGGAGATGTGTGTACTCACTGGACCTCTGCTTCCCAAAAATACTACAGTGCATTGTGCATGTTACTTTTTTGACAGACATCAATGTTGTGATATTCAAATTATGTAGATTTGAAAACAGAGGGATCATATAAGGTAATAATTATTTATTTCTTAACCAGCAAGTATTCAGGGAAGTGACTGACGCCCATGAGTGAGTTATGACGATGTTTTTAGTTGTAATATTCCGACAGCCACGCAGTTTTTGACAGACGTGATAACGTGCATAAGGGGTGAACTATGTTTGTTTTTTGGGTAGTTAAAAAATGTGCTGGAGAAGTGTTGTTCATTATACATTTATTTTATTACAATATATTAACAAATATATTTGACTTTTGAAAATCAAGCTATGAAGTGGTTTTGATGCACAAAGTTGTTTTTACTGTCTCTTATAACAAAAAACTTTTTATTTTAAACCATGAAAATGGTTTTCCATTATTACCCCTTAGCAGATTTTGACTTTTGATTTGATTATATATATTCATTCAACTTTTAGGATATCAAAATTATGATATAGGGCCTAAATAAAATTCTGATATTTATAAGTTTATAAGTTTTCCATGATCATAGGAGCCATTATATTTACTATAAAACAAATTCCAAGGCGTTTACTAATTTTTAAGACTTTTCCATAAAATTCTCTTATGTTTCCAGGTTTCCATGACCATGGGAACCCTGTCTAAATGTAGGCCTAATCAAGAGTTTTTAAGGGGTTTTGTAATGCATTTGTAACTTAGACTGACATTGACATCTACACTTCCTATGCCATGGATTATAATGCAGCCCATTTAACTGCTTGTTTGTTATGGTACGCCTACCAGGCTATTTTCTGGACCTTTGATATACTGGAGTACTTTGTAAATACTATGATATATTAGCCTACTATTTTACCAACGACATTATGAAAATAAACGTATTAAGTAAAAATAGGTACCATTGTTTTACCATTGCCAGTATCAACTTCTGAAAACTAGATCATCATATAGACCTGAGGTCTCTAATGCTAGAGATGAGTTGCATTGCTCTCCTCCTCTGCTGTCTCCCAGATCCCAGCAGCATTCCAGCACTCCAGGACGAGCAGCGAAAGCGTCGCGTCGCGTCGGGATTCCTGAGGATTACCCGGCGTGCCCCGCGGGAAAGATGGCGCTGAACGGGAGAAGATGGAGATAAACTTTATCTGAAATCTGGAAGAGCGGTTATCCACACCTGCGATCCGCGGTAACACTTAAACTCCGCAACGTGAGACACCGGCGAGAGGACGCAGGATCGACGATCGCTCTTGACGGCGCGAGCGGAGAGACTTGAGCGGCCGTTAGCAAGAGTGTTAGCCAGCGAGGAGAAGAAGGAAAAGCGGGCAAAGTTTATTCAGTTTGAGCAAGAGTCGAGACTGATCTACGCCGAACTCTGGGTTTAACTGCGGAAAATTCACTAGTGGCTGCAGGTAAGAAGTTCATGAATATATACATTCGTAACAGTAGTTAATTTTGCTCATGTACTATCAAATCTTATTTTCATATATTGTTGATATACGCGGCCAGTCACCGTTGAGATGAACTGATAAACACACCCTGTAGTGCTGTGTTTAATCTCAACATCAAATCAGACCTGTGAAATGCTTCTCGATCAACATATCCTCAAGGCACTGATCGAATAGCAGATTAGAGAAGGTTAGTAATCTTAAAAGTGTCGATGTCAGGTGTTTTACGCGGATTTATTCAGTCATGGCCACGGACAGGCGAAATAAACCCTTCGGCAATGTAATCTGTGTAATGTGTCTTCTCTATTCACATGGTTCGTGGTTTAAATACACACATTTAATTCTTTAATGCCGTTTTGTTCTTCTGATTAAAGATATACTCATATTATTACTATCAGATCCGGTTGTGCAACCGATCCTGTTACGCGGTCTTTAATACTCGACCGTTTAGCGGCTTGATCTATGATGATAATTATGTCCTAAAGCGATGGGGATTAACGTTTTATTCACGTGTCCTAACATGAAATAGTATAACTTCGTGGAAAGCTACTGGGAAGAAAAAACGATGCGATATTTCGACGCATACTCTGAGTTTATGCTGAAATAACTCGTCCATCATGGACACACACACACACACACACAGGTAACCTGCGGTTATGTATCAACTCTCCGGCTGTCACGAGCCTGACATCTTGCTTGACGATTAATTGTCATACAAATAATCGCGATTAATGATTTGTGTGGCTTTCTTGATAATGTCGCTTAACACGCATACACCTTTAGGAAGAAGTCATTTATTCACATTATAAATTCTATCATTTCATTAAAGTACCCATGAAGTAAAATAGGGGGCGTATAAGCATTCAAAACTTAGTCTCTCACTTCCGCCAATATGGATTAATGATTTTGAGGACATTTTGCACTTCAGCTTCTCATCAGATTTTCTGTCCAATCAAATGCTTTCTCTAGAAAGCCCCGCCCCCTACATTATAAATAGACGTGGCACATAGTGCACTATATAGGGGATTCAGACAGTGTAAATATGCTTTCCATTGGGGCGAATGAAGTCTGGTTTAGTGTCACGTGAAGCGCCCGCACAGTCTGGTCCAGTCCAGAGACTCGAGAGCTCAGAGCGGATCATGTGATCGAGTCGGTGCAGAACAGAAAACGTATCGGACACATTGAAATTCTGCACAGACTGCTGTATTTTAAAGCAATATGGAGGAGATTAGGAGGATACTGCGGCTTTACCGAGCTCAACGGCTCTGGCCGAGCTGTGATATAAACTAAATGCTATTGGCTATTTAAAAAAAGGGGAGGAGCTGTTGCATATGTCCCGCCCTGTCTTCCCGTTTCAGTGGAAATACGTCAACACATTGAATAATATTTCAAGGCACTTCACTTCATAAATAATCCTATTTTAAGGTCTAACAGTTAAAAATATTTCTCCTTTGCATCCACTTGTGTTCATCTTTTAATTCATTTGAATGTCATTTGCAACACAGCCAACCTAAATATTATATATTATTAGAAAAAAACAGTATTTCTGCCTTATGGTTTACTTTCACACATAATTTTAAAGGGACAGTGCACCCAAAAATGTATTGTAGTTTAGGGCTGTCAAATAAAAATTTGAATTTCGAATATTCGTTGAATTAAAAAAAGAAAATGCACATTTGAATGCAAAAACCGTGCATTGAATTTTTGGTAGAGGTGCGCGAGACATGATGACGTAACTGACGCGGTTTGTTTATCCAGTAGCCTACAGTGCGGTGCGGCTGCATTGTTCATTTGAAAAAAAGCGGAAAAAAAGAGTGAGGAGTCGGAGAGAAAATGGGCAACCTGTTCGACGGCGTATACAGTCAGACACAGAGCAGTGCAGAAGAAGGCATCAGGGCTTTGGAGCATGAGATGGATATAAATGAAAGAGAAGATACGCTAGCTGCTGACAAAAATCCTCTCAGATGGTGGCAAAAATCATGCGGTATGTATCCACATATTGCGCAGCTGGCAAAGACACCATACCTCAGCAAAAAACGGGCATAGGAGACAATACGGTACTTTTTCCCTCTAACATTAAGTATTGCCTTTAGAATTCGAATATAATTCGAATTTTGCTAATATTTAAGAAAGAAATTCGAATTTAGCTTTTCAGCCATTTTGACAGCCCTATTGTAGTTCTAAACCCATAAGACTTTCGATTGCTTTATATGATGAGCAAATTTAATTTATATATAAATGTTTCATATATAATGTATAATATAATGTAATGTATAATAATGTAATGTATAATATTTTCATATATAAATGTTGATCAGCAAACACACAAAGAATACTCAAATATGGTAAACGGAAGCTCAAACGCACTTGTTTGACCTAT